>OU343042.1:7490368-7853967 GCA_910593735.2 Ectemnius lituratus
GGTACTTACTCTGTACTACACATGCACAGACAGAGAGAGAGAGAGAGAGAGAGAGAGAGTGGTGTACAACACCAACCATTCCACCGATTCTCGTCATTAATTTCAACGGCTTCTCCTACTTCGAGATGCGTTTCCCGCGAGAATCAAGTGTCCCCGTCCTCGATTAACAAGTGGAAGCCGAAGTCTGATAATTATGCCCGCTCATCGATCACCGCGCTGATTTTTATTACCCGAGTCAAGAGGGATAAGGGAGAGGAGGGGAGGGTGGACCGAGGCAGCCAGGATAGAGTACCCTCGTATCGAGAGAAAAAGAGAGTACTGGCAGTCATTATCACCGGATTGTGAATAAAACTTTTGCCGATCTTGACATTTGACGCAGCTAGAATAAGAGCCTGATTGACCCATATTCACTGAGTTCGACCGATAATCTACGGGAATCGAACGCTCGAGGCACTTCGACTATGTTTCTCCTTCTACTGGGACACCGTTGCAACCAAGATTGGCACAAGTTGCCGAGTTCAAGGATCACCTGGAGTGTAGGGGCAAAGGTGGTGTTTATCGGGAGGAGGAGGCCGTGGCAGGAGTGCGCCTTGCAGCGGCAGAGTAGTAGTTTCGGTTAGAGGGTTAGGATGGGCGGAGGAGTTGGGCGGGCGGCGCGATGGAGGAAGCTCGTAGATGGAAGTCCAAGGGGGCGAATAAGCGGGTGGTGTGAGGGGTGGGTTTGCGCGGCGTAGTCGTAACGTAGCTCAGTGCGAAGGGTAGAAGGCAAAATGTATGATATTTTATTTTAGCGTTCTTCTGGGCGCCGCTAGATAAGCCTCCGAGGATTTATGCTTATTACGAGCGAGCACCGGCGAGGGCACTCTTTGCCGAAACCATTCCTATACGTACGCGGTGCCACCACGGGCTCTTTATCTTTCTCTCTCTCTCGCTCGCTCTCTCCCTCGAACTCGTTCACCTCTCGCACTCTCTTCTTTTCATCCCCTGCTCGGTGTCTCCGTTATACCCTTTCGCTCTCGCCCCATCTCGCGCGCGCCCCTTCCTCGCGAGAGACTCCCTCGCACTCTCTCACTCGCGCGCCCTCTGATACACGCGGGTTATGCGTAATATACATCAGATTATGAAGGCTAGTAATACCAGGTAGACTCGACCATGCGATATTGCCTTTATAATGGAACGACATCTCGCTCCCTGGCTCGCTCCAGCCTCCTGGAGGTCCCTCGCATTGTTTTTCGAAGTTGCGCTTTCAGAGCCCGCTCACGCCCCCCCCCCCCCTCTCTCTCTCTTCTTCCTCCGCCGATCGCCTGGCATAAAGCAGAACGCGTTATTGCCGTCCGCTTTTTCTGCCCGGCGCTGTATAGAAGGGCGAATTTTGAAGGACGTCACCCAAACGATTTTGCTGCGGGAGCGAAACAAGAAGGCAGTTAAACGTATGTGACCACATGAATTACTCTTTACCTTCATCTCCCTCTCCCACGCTCTTAATATATTTGTAGCAATGGTGCTCTGCCTATCAGTATTATAGCATTGTGTTATATATTCAAGGCAGAAATTCTTGAAAGATCGCACCAGATCGAGTCACGCTGGGAAAGAATAAATGTTAACCGCGCAGCCTCTTCTTCTCTCAGGTTCCATCGTCCCTCTTTTCCTACAGACTACTTGGCTGATTTGCATTACGAGAACTGGCCGCTTATGAATACGTACGCCCACCCACACCGTGCCGCGCGATGTCCCCGGCTACGCTCCGCCAGAAACCATATATTAGTCTGGGCATTCGTCGGCGAGAAATATTGAAACGAGAGGAACCCGCCGGAAGACACGAACCACCGAGAGAGAACAGAGGGTGAAGAGCGGGAGAAAGCCAGTGGAAGACGACCGTTCGTATAATGTCCAGTGAAATTCGCGGCGAGGAACGAGCCTTCCCATTTCAACCGCTGCTACGTCGGCCATGGGATATATCCACAGGCAAAAATAATGAGACTGTAATCGCCAATGAATGGAAGGAAAAATTGCTTCGATACCGGACACGTCCTAGCAAGAAACCAGTGCGATTTATGAGCAGCGTTACGATGAATTAGGACACACGTTCGTCCACGCTAGTTTGCATTTTCTGCTTACGTGCCTGCTCGGTGGTGGCCGAGGGGAACTCGTTGGAATCAAGCACTTTCAATTTATTGCCTGAAGAAGTAATTCGATGTAATTCAGTTAGCGCGAGGACGATACGTCCGGCTTATCGGGGATGGATGTATCGTGTTGTGAGGAAGTCAGCGGCCACCCTCGAGCGAAGCGTACTCGAGAGAGAGAGAGAGAGAGAACGAGAGAGAAATGAATCGAGTGAGAAGGGAATGTAGAGTATCAAGAGCGTCAACGACGACGGCAGCTTAGTTGTCTGCGCATCGAAGGCGATGTGCGACGTCGAGAGGGTTCGAAATGATCGGGTGTGAGCGGTCGCTTCAGCAGGATCCCGAGACAGAGATTCGTTGGAGTGACACAGTAAGCAACAGACTGATTGAGACAGTACGAGAGAAAGAGAGTCGGAGGGTGGAAGAGAAAGACGAGGGGTCGGGCGAGAGTCGAGCATTTATTTCATAATCAGTAGCTTTCGAATCGTCGGCATTGTGGGCGCCGCTGTTTATTGACAGAAATGCTCGATACGAAATGTGCTCGCAGCCGCTAGTCCCTGACATTTATGCGCCGCTTCTTCGTACCTCGTATGTCCCACCCACGCACACCAGGTCGACTGCGCGTCGGTGTAGGTGTGCACGTACGTGGACCGTCTATCCGATAGAATCGTACGAAGGCGCAAAAGCACAGGACGCCTCGAGCCGCGAGGGGTGAGCAGAAGCGACAAGCGTCGATCGCGCTCTGCCACACGTTATTATGTACCCTCTCCTCTGATGTGTGTATTAAGCGAGCCACCAACGCCTACTCACACATATAGACAGCCGCGAGCACCGCTGGATAGTCGCATTGTCGGCCTGGCTAATGAGAAAGTTGCGAGTTCTCGTGAGGACGGGGCGAGCTGACGCCTCGATGAAATAGCGAGCATCCGGATTGGGGAAGAAGATCGACTCCCTCGCACACACCCGATACCACAGAATTGCTTATGAATTCTTCCTTTCAGTCTGAGCATTCCAATGCATGAGAGTACCACACCTTGCTGACATTACTTAATTTCTTTTAGTTAAATCTCTGGTTAAAAAGATATTAATGCCAGCGTTGAAGAGTAGAATTCGGTGGAGACGGGCCAACCCTTTGGCGAGGGCAGAGATGCGGAGGAGTGGAAAGGCCTGTTCGAATCGAAGTGAAATTTCAAGGTGAGTAACAATGGAGCGGCGGTGGCGATCGCAAGCGCAGCATATTTGGCTAGCAGGGAAACGTCGAGGCAGCAGCAGGGTTCCTTCGCGCGGCCGGCCTAATTGGTGCGCGCGCGAGCGAGAAGGGTTGGAAGTTCCACAGGAAAAACTGGCACGATATCGAGCGTACGTGTCCGCTCGTACACACGGTGGCGGAGGTATGGTTCCACGTATGATACGTGTCGTTACTCAACCCCTCGGTCTCCAGCAGCGGAAACCACCCCATCCACCGCCGCGAGACGCCACCCTAGCCCTAGTCATGCTCTCGGGGGCTGCTAGTGCTGTAGCAGAAGCTACCCTCGGCCACCGTTTCGTCCGATCGCGAGTCGGCAATGCAAATCTCTTTTTCTCTGCGCGTCTCCGTTTTAAATGCTATCCTCTCCCTCTCCGCCAACCACGCCGCCACCGCCCCGTCCTTACGCCGCTCGACCACCCTTTTCGTTTGTCGGCCATGCACCCCACCAACCCCTCCCTCGCGTCATCTCTTTCTCTCTGCTATGCTCGTTCGCTCTCCTCCACGCTTTCTCTCTTTGTCTTTATCTTTTGCATATATCGTTGTGGCACTCCGGCGTGTCTCGCGCGTCCCGTCCCGGCCAATACCATCGCCGCCGACGCCACCCTTCCTTCGCGGCGCCGCGTTCACCCCCTTCGGACGCCCACACGCCGCCCCCTCTTTTTGTCATTGTGGCTTATTCGATATATTGTCCGCGGCCCCGCTCGCACGCTTGTCCTGCGAGCGCCGAGAGATATTAGAGACAAATGACGGACCGACAAAAAATGCGTACGTGAGGACGACCCTGGGGGATGGACGCTGCGACGCGATGCTTCTCTCGTCGAAACCGACGTGGATCTGGCAAGCGATCCCTCCTTCTTTTAGGAATCCTGTTTCGTAGCGTGTTGCCAATTCTTGTTTAATAAAAAGGGTAGCGATGTTAAGAATAGCTCGATGGTTTCCTGTTGACCAGTTACATGTTTTGAAGTTGGAAAGCTCCGCTATTTTTCTACGGTTTTTAATGTCACGATCGATTGTGAATGATCGACTTAATGGTCGAAGGCACGCCACGGAAATTCGGATTGGAAGGCTGATCGCTATTGTTTTGGATATAGGAAAGCTTTAACGAGCCGCTGACAATATTATTCCCGGCAACGGCACCCTTTCTTTAGGGTGTCAGACGGCACGCGCGCGCACTCTCTCTCTCTCTCTCTCTCTCTCTCTGGCGTCCGCTCGTTCGACCATTCTTTTTTATTATTGTGTGGCTCATTCGATGCATTGTCCGTGGTGGCTCGCACGAAGGCGCGGCCCTCCCCGAGGGTGTCCGAGAGATATTGGAGACAAATGACGCTGCAAAAAACCCGAGTAGGCGAAAAACAACCCTTCCGTCATGCTGGCCTCGCGATCGCTCCTCGACCGTCGTAGTTACCCACCGGTACAAACCCTTATATTCGACTACTTTGCATTTCCTAGCAACCCAACCTTCTACGCCATCGCCAATCTACCAACAAGATGCTAAATTAATTATCTTTCTACGTGGAAAATATACGATTCTCCAATGCCAGATACCATTAACAACTTAATACTTGGAAAGCTTTTCTAATTTCCAAGTGCAATGCAATTTCCAGTATCTCAAACTCCGGGAGTTTCTAAGGAAGAAGAAAAGTTGAGCTTGGGGGCGTAGGAAAGGGTCAACAAGTAGCGTACAAAAGGAGTGTGAAAGATTGACGAGAGCAGGAATCAGAATGGAAAGTAAGACTCCGGTGAATGGGTTGGCAGGCAGGCGGGCAGGTTACAAAAGGGGTGAACCGCACGCGTTGTTGAATTTTATCAGGGGCGCGCGATGTCCCCCAAGATCGGGGGTGCCGTGCGAGTAGACGGAGCCTACGAAGAAGGGCGGGAGGGAGGGAGGGAGGGGGCGGTGGTGGCATATCGGGCGCGCGAAGCTCGGCTTTCGAGCAGAGCCGCAGAGATGGAAGCCGTTCTCGAGCTGTCGGTTGAGGCGGTGTGCGGGGACGGCGGAGGCGGCGGCCTGCCTGCCTGCCAGGGAAGGGAATGCTAGCGGTACAGGCTAATGAACTTCTCATTGATTGGTTAAAATTTCGTTAATACTCTGACGTGTGCTTCCAGGGATCTCGCCCGGCTCCTCCGCCAGAAGCAGAGGCTACCGCCAGTCCTCTAAACCCATTCCTCCTTCTGGCGCGGTGCTCACTTCCCCGAGCGGCTTCTGCTACTCTGCCGTCGCCGCCGCCGCTGCTACTGGCTCTTCCTCGTCCGGTCGAGAGAACACCCTCGTCTCACTCTCAGAAGGGTGAATTTCGAAGGGTGGTTGCCGAGCGTTAGTTAGGCCTCTCCGCGGCGATGGTGGTGGTGGCGGCGGTGGTAGTGTGTACCAACACCATCGCCGATCACCAACACCAGCGTCGCCTTTTATGACTGGAGGAAACTAACGAAATTTCCCTATCGCCGATCAATCCTCCCACTGCCGCTCGCGCAAACCCTTCTCATTGATCTACCGGTCTCCTCCATCGAGGCAGCTCTCAACCCCTTATCGCAACACCCTTTCGGCCGAGCAACCGTCCCCTCCGGACACACCACCGCCAAATCACCTTCGCCGCGTTTCTCCTAACAGCCCTTCTTCCTTCTCGCAGGCCTCTATCTCCATTTCTCTTTCTCCGAGCTCGACTTTGCCTACTCCTTCTCCCTCTCCCTCTCTTCTCTATTGCCTTGTCGCCCTCCGTCGAAACATTTCGACGCCACTGACTGGCGCGCACACTGCTGCAGCTCGTGTTCGATAAAGAGTGCGGCCCAGGGGAAGGAATCGGTGGCAACCGGAGCCGGTCCGGTGGCAGCAACGACGCATCTCTAATTTTAATATCGCTCCAATTCCCTTTGAAGTGCCCTCGTTAGGCCGGACACGTACACAACAGGGAGAAAGAGAATCGAGTCGACCCATCGCCGCCCACGCGTCGATTCTTTCTCCTCCGGGTCTCGAGGGGACGCCGCGCACGTGTCATGGATGAGCTTTAATCCACAGAATCACATGTCAAGCTAAGGCCTTAGGGGTTCTTGTTAGGCGACGCTACCCGAATCACTCGGTTTTGAAAATTTTCAAGCAATTCAATCGGACTGGTTCCTGCCCCACTTCGATTCTCAAACCCCAATTGAAAACTGCCCTTCAATCTATTCAAAGGTTATTTCATCCGAAAACAAAGACTCTGGCGAAACTGGTTCTTCGCGTTGGGAAAGGATCAAAAGGTAAACGGATATATGAAATTGAGATTGATAATCGTGCCGTCGCGACAGCGTCGAAAAGCGACGACCGAATCTCGTTAGCGAGCATCGCAGTATCTCGCTTTGCAAAACACGTGCAACTACTGCTTTCACGTGGTGCTCTTCGATCCTATCTCAGAGCGTCGATAATCGCTAAATTGCCTCTGAATTCCTCACGCCGTGTAACCTTTTGCCAGTCTGAATAGCCCAGCCGCGTGTACACACACGCACGACCCGTTTTAACAACAAATTGATTTCACGAGCAGCGACTTCAAGCTTTTCAGCAGTGAGGCAGGCAGGCAGCCACGAGCCATTGACTCCACCAACCGTCCCCTTCCTACGATCCTCAATCGAATCCCGTGGCGTTCGCGCATCGTGATTTCCAAAGGAGTATTGAAAGTCGAAGCGCATCCCTCCTTCTTATGCATATATCAGGGTAAATCCAGTGCATCGAGCAAGCCCGCACATTCAGGAGCTTCGAATGTCCCGATCATCGATATCGCCCGACTCTGTAATTAACTAATTACATGTTTCTCCGATCCTTGACTCCACGCCTCGAGTGCCTCGAATGCGTACGACATTAATCAGCGCTTTTTTCCAGACTTTCGGCCTGCGATCGCCAAGCGGGCAAATTCAAGCGGTGTCGTTTCCCGGCCTAAATTACTCGCATCCCTCCTCAAATTACCGAGCAATCGCGAATCAGCCACCGATTTAGTAAATCACCGAGCGATTAATTTTCGAGGTGCGCAAGAATGTCAAAGAGATCGCCTAATTGGTGAGAAGGGCGTCGAGAGAGAGAGTTAGTAGACGTAGAGGCAAACTCGCGTAATCCCTAACCTGAGTCAATGTCTGAGGCAAGGGTGACCCGGAAGGCGAAGGAAAAGCGAAGGAAGGCAGTGAGAAGGCAGCCTGGTGAGAAAGGGAGAAGGAGGGACAACAGAGAGTCAGGAGAACGGGAAGGACGAGGGAGAAAGAGAGGAAGGTAGCTTCGGTAGATGGAAAGAAGTTTCTGACCCGCTTACGGAGCTTGCAGGAGCTTCGGAGTTACCGCTACTTCACAAGAGTTTCCGAAGTGGCGAAGCAGACACTATCCAACCCTTTCCCTGACTCGGTCCTCCCTCTTCCCTCCTATCTCGAACACACACACACACACACACACACACTCTCCCGGCTCGCCTCTTGTCCAACTTCCTATCCTCCTTTCAAACGGCAGCCGGTGCAGCACGGCCCCACACCGCACCCACGGCTACGTCCACCGAGGCGAGCAAGTAAGCGTGTTCTACACGTTGCCGGCACCTCGTTGTTTACCCCTTTCGCCGGCAAGCACTGCTCTCCCTCCCTCTCCCTCTCTCTAACCAACAGCAGGCTTCCATCGAGAGAGCTTTACTTTCGTTCGACAGTGAAAGTGAACGTAGCCACGCTCCAACGTGCTATGCTGTTGCTGCTATGTTGCTTCCGCTTAACTGGGACGTCCGATCGCACCCTCTCTCTATGCTAACCCATCCTCTCGCACACCCACCCTTCTTTGACTCTCGATCCACCTCAACCGCCACGTGCTCTCGGCTGCATGTGCGCACCCTGAAACTGGGACATCCGCTGAGAAGCAAAAGCTAGTTTTGCGATCTATCGCTATGAGAGGATTAAGACGATAGAGTTACGCCTGGCTTCCGTCTATTGGAATCGTCGATTTCAAGCTCGGGAAGGATGCGAAGCATTCGAATCAATCACCATCCCTGTTATCAGACGCAATCCTTTCTCGGCAAATTCCTACTGATCAAACTGTAGCTATGGATCTAACATCTAACCGATAGCGAATAGGCCTCACCGTTTATGAGGGGTTCAGTGCTCTAGAAATGAAAGCAAGTGATCTTCTCGGCCATAGAGTCCATTGTTCGAAGGAGGAGGAGGAGGAGGGCGGAAAGGTATCGCGGTTTATCGACGCGAGAGTAAATCGAGGCCGATTAGATCGAGAGGAGTTGGGGTTTCGCCCGAGCGGAGTCGATCGCACTCCCGATGGCCCCTGATCACTCAGTGAATGAGAGGGCAGCGAGTAAGCGGGGGACGGCGGATCCGGATCGCGGGTGGGCTTTCGCCCCGGCATCGCCAGGAAGGCTACACGCGGTGCACCGGCGTAGGATGAGGGTGGGTATCAGGAGGAGTAGCGTTCGTCGGATGAGGATGAGGCCGAGGCGAAGGTAGGTGGACGGGGGTGGTTATTGGCAATGGAAGGAAGGAAGGAAGGAAGGAAGGAAGGAAGGAAGTGGGCCGTGAGGTTGGAGTGAGATGCAGAAAATGCATAGACGTCCACGGCGATGAGGCGAGATGGAGGAGAGCGAGGGAGAAAGGAAGGAAGGAAGGAAGGAAGGAAGGAAGGAAGAGATGCAGCAGCAGGCGGTGGGTATAGGTGGTGCACTAGGTGGCCGTACTCTCATCTCCTTCGCTATCTTACACCGATACCTAGCTCTCGTTCCGCTTCAACCCTTTGCCGGGGCGATTCATCCATCCCGTTCTCTCTTTATTTGAGTATAATTATTGATTATTGGAGGACGGAAGGCCGGCTACTCTAGGACGTGGAGGAGGTAGGGTTGGTGTAGGTACCAACGTTCGAGAGGGTTGGCTGGAGGTTGAAGAACGGTAGGAGGGTGATTAAGCTATATGCCTGGCATATCCCACCCCTTGGTATCACCCTCCAGCCTCCAACCCCCTTGGCCACCGCGCTCACTCGCTCGTCCTCCTTCTACGCTCGCCTTTCACTCATCCCCCACGGCCGCCATCCGTTCTTCCGATACCGGCGGCGGTGGTGGCGGCGGCGGTGGCGGCGGCCGTCGCTGTCTCTCTCGGCCTTTCTGTACTGACAATTAGACTGATAGGTATATCTTAGTCTGCTATCGATTTGATTCCACCCTATCGTGTAGGGTGCACCCGCCCGCACACCCGGGCGAAATTTACATCGTGTATGCTACAACGACGTCGATCGCGGTACCGTCCTACAGCACCAGCCACCCCCTACACCTCCAACCCAGTGGTGCCTGCCTGCCTGCCTGCCTGCTTGGCTTCCTCTGCCAGCCTGCCACCCTCCGCCGCCCCCCGCATCGCCTTCTTCCCCCCCCCCCCGTCGCACTCCTCTATGTCCACCACCCCCGGCTCCTGGCCTTCGCTCCTTCGGATCCCCCTCAGGAGGCAGCAGCCTTCGATTATAACCGAAACCCCTGCGCTCGCTCTCTCTATAGCGCCAATACATCCGCCTTCCAAGGGGTTGATTAGTGCATTACCACTCGAACTCGTTCCATCCCCCGGGCTCAACCGCTTGGCCGGAGCTACCGAGCGAGAGAGAGAAAGAGAGAGAGAGAGATAATCGGCGAAGAAGAGAGAGGCAGCCGGAACACGCCATCCTCGCTAACGTCGACCCCGTTCACACCGAATTCACGCTCGCTCTTCGAGATATTTTACCCATCCACCCACCCTCTTTCCACCCCGCCCGGCATCGCTTGCACCCGCGCGCGGCCTGCTCTTTGTCTCTTTATCCCTAGGACTTTTTCCCCCCGTTCCCATTGCATCCTTCTTCCTTCGCTGCTATGTCTGCCTTCCTATTTCTCTCCCTCTTTCTCTCGTCGTCCCGCCGACTGTCAGACTCCTTCACTTTAGACGTAATCCTCCGAGCTGGTTAGCAGGGCCCGGCGATCGGTAATTGTGGGATTAATTATGGAGGCTGTACTCACGAGCCGCGCTCGGTCCGAGCGCGGTAGGAGAATCCGCGAGAAATGCCGATAAATTCGTAATCTCGCGCGGCACATTCGCACAGGCCACTCGATCTTGCTCTCGACTCACCTGAAACACAGAGAATGAAAAGGTTAGTCATGGGGCATCGAGAGCAACCAGCACTTAGACTCTTATGTCGCCCGACTCGATACTCGAGGAATATCCCAATTAATTTCTCTCCGCCAGTCGTATCCCTTCCATGGTGATTCGGGCAAGGGCGCGCCTATCGGTTGGAAAATACGAGCGAAGCCGCATCGATATACCGGAATGATGGCCGGCTCAATTAATAGTCGTATATAATGAACGAAGTTAATCGACAGGTGGACGAGTGTCGACAAATTTTCCAGCAGCTATACCCGCCCCGCTCGCCAGCCGGCCGGCCAATCCCCCTCGCACGCAGGGGGAGATCACCTTTATATCATTATACGACGTCGCTAATGAAATTTTCATAGCTTCGAAATATCGATGCGCCCAACCTGTCGCTGATACATCTGCCTTTGTATCGGCCTATCAATCACCTCTGGCAATGCAACGCTCACACGTGGCTATGTACTAGTGTGTATCTCGATGCGTATGTGTGGAGAGACACCGATCGCCGCTTCCACAGGCTCACGCACGCACCGACCGATATAATTGACATCCGTCCGCCCTATAAATGAGTATGCCCAGCCGCTGTCACTCGACCAAGTCGATTCAGTTGCTTTCACGGGGACGACCAACCATCCGCCTGTGTATTTGTGCATTAGTCGCTTGTGTCTTTAAAAAACGAGGAGGTACGAGAGGGAGAAAGACGCCTTGTCGGGGGTTGCTGGGACGAAAAGCATGGAGGGTGACCAGACGAACCGAGTGGGCGAAGATTGCCCGATAACGAGTACACCAACGACACGCAAGGACCACTGCGTTGACCTATTCGCAGAACTCCATGTAATGCTGGATAGAAATCTAATACAGTTCACCGACACACTCGTGCGATAAACTCACGGTAATAAGGTCGAGTCTATGCCACCGAGCGATCTTTACACGTACAGCCGAGCACGAACGACGCTTTAGCCCGTCTACCACCAGACAACTTTTTCACCCTGCCAAAGAAATGCACTATACATGAACTCTTCCCAGCCTACGCACTAAGCAAACCGGAATGATCAATAAATGGGGATTGCTGTTAGAATTGATTAATCGTTACAGGAGACAAAATTCAATAATCCCGAGCGAAGATGGCCGAGAAGGGAACTGTACTAACGAGGAAAAACTATTGAACGTAAACTCGAGTTGAGTGTGTACGTTGCCTGTAGAGACAGCGATTTTTGTCGAAACGTTCATTCCAGTGGCGGGAGGAGGAGCGTCAGGATTTTATCGCGCCAGGCGACACGGGGCTCGTAAAAATCTAAGATGCCCCGTGGGCAGGTAAAACCCGGCGACTACGTACCGGGAGCTGTAAACATAGCTCGGTTAATCGTCCTGGTCCACGTGAGACCAGCATTCGACCAGGATATACGTACAGTGCTTGCTTCGAGAGTGATGCGCGTCTGGAAATGCGAGGATGACTCGGTAAGAGAAACAAGGGGTTGGAAAGGTGGATGGTGCCTTAGGCGTCTGTAAAGGGCGAATGTGTGTCGACACGTCGTTGAGGAGCTCGTAAAGCCATAAAGAAATTTGATAATAAATGGAGCACCCTGCTCGGCGATCGGCCCCTTTTTTTTATCGAGGAAATTACGCAGACACCATGCATACATACACGCATAGGCAGAGGATCGTTCGCGCATTGCTTGGATTTACAATGCTTCGGGTCATAAAGAAGACGAGAGAGGGTGGTAACTGGCGCCAGGAGGAGAGAAGAAAAGAGGGGAAGAGAGGAGAAATGAGAGGCCGGTTTAACTTGACGCCACGTGAGCGCGTGTTGCCCTCGATCTACGAGCGTTATTCCTCTCTACCCCCGATTTCCTAGGTCACCGCCTATGTCTATGTGTCTTCTATATATTCGCACGAGATTCTACGTGGTAAACAAAAGCGCGCGCACGTGCCGGATACCTATGTTTTTATGATCTAAGGCTGATGGCCTTTCCAACTGTATTCACACAAGACTATCACCGGATGAATGACCTATCGCTACTTCTACATTTTCTCTCACGCCCTGATCATAACGGGTCGGTTTAGAGGGTGCAAAATAAGAACGAGTCTGGCGCACCCCGGAGAACAAACTCTGTTCGGGACGCAAGAGACCGCGGAGAACTCGATGATACATCTGATGAATAATTAATTCCAATATGCTCTCTAAGAGAATTCCCTGAGGTAAAATGATGCTCGCATCTCGAACGCAATACCTTTCCTAGAGATGTAGAAATACTCGAAGCATAATGGGGATATGGGTGTGCGTGAAAGGTAGTATCGATAGTGGTCGGATTCTAACGGGCAGCTCAATAGCACGTACATATGTACATCTAATCCATAAGTTATTAAGGTGGCATGTGTGTTCGCAACGACTCTCGAACCACGTGGTACATATAGACTACCGCTCGCAGATCAGTTTCAATGCTCTGCTCTCGTTTCCCCATCCTTCAGCCAGCAGTCCTTTCGCTTTCGACTCCTTTAGCTGCCATCATCATCTTCAATAAAGACGTTCTAAACTGTACTCGATCTCACTTAATATATCGTATTTAAAATAAGAATATTTGAGAACAAACACAATGTATTAAGTTATGATTCGAAGACACCGCACTTCCTCCCTTTACTCATTTGCCCGTGTGAAAAGACTGACGAGAATTGCTTTTAACGTGCGGCCATATAAATATCGATGGCAAAAGCTAACATTAGAGCGGAGTTCGTCACGGTGTCGGGGAATGCGACGTTTTAATCGATAGACGAGCTTTACATTACTGTGGCTCGGTTCTTCGAGTGTGGCCCTGATGCTCGTAACCGAAGTCGCAAGCGAGATTTATCGATGGATCGCGAGGCAGGAATGAAGAAGACATTGTGAAAGAGTGCAAATATCGAGGAAGATAACAGCTGGGTACCAGCCACTTGAACAATGATTTAAAATCGGTCTCGCGAACGAGTGCTTGCTAGGCCCTCGCTTTCGTGGCTCATGCAACAGCCACTTTTCTCTCTTCGAACGAAAGCGACAGAAAGAAGCGGAAAGAAGAAACAGAGCAAAACTGGGCAGACGAAAGAACGGCAGGAGCGGAGCGCGACGATACGAACCGATAGTTAGATCGCGTGCCACCAAATCGTGGAGGAAAAGGTCGCCCATTTCGTCCTCTGCTTCTTATTTCCCGGGGATTCGTGGCACCGTCGCTCTCTCGATAGTCAGCCGCGAAAAACTGGGCCGCAGCCGTAAATTCGCGCTGCTAAAAGAATCAGAGCCGATCGCTACTCGCTCGTAAAGCCTCGAAAGTCTCGAGTTCCGTCTCGTTAGTCACGTGAGCGCGGAGCTCTATTCGCAAGATATGAAGACTGTTAAACCAAGAAAAAAGAGAGACAGAGAGGGGATGGTTCACCATTTATGAGAGGGTGTGCTCGATGAGAAAACTTTCGCATAACCACCACTCACTTTGTCCCTTCGGTATCGTGGTTCTACTAGCTTTATTGCGAAATACGCCTCTTCCTGGCGAGATAGAGCGCGCCAAAAAATTGATAGAGTCCTACCAATCACTGCTATTCAGTGGGGTGAAAAAAGCTTTGGCGAAACCCGGGATATAGTAGACTGAGACTGGTCAGCTGGCGATGGAGGGGCGACGGGGTGCAGTGCGGCGAAGAGAGCGAGAGTTTCGCGGCACTCGGTTCTCGGCAAGAAATTATTAAAGAAAGGCAGAAATAATTATCGAATTGTTGGATGGGCGACTGCCGGACTCGCCCGGCTGTGATCTGCGCCGGTTTTTGCCGGGCCACGGAACCGTGGGAAGATAAAGGAAGGCGATTAGTGTCATTTGGAGAATGCGGGGCGAGGCTTTTTTGCAGGAGCCGCGCGGCACCGGACAGTAACCCGGCCCCTTCGAGAACGCCTGTCATGCGTGGCAGTGTGACACGCAACAGATAAAAGAGGATGAAATGCGAAAACCGCGAAGACGCCGGCCTCTACGCAGCCCCTCGATTAAATAAGTACAATTTACCGTGAATTCACCTTGTTTCCTGCTACTGAAACCATCCCGGAAAGTATGTTACTGAACTTCTCGACGACTGAGAAAGTTCCTATGAGTTTGGTTGATTCTTGTCGGAAATAAATGAACACGAGTAAACAGGCTAACGCTAAACTTGGCTTTTTCGCAGTGGGTATTAGATCTGCCAGGAAGATGTAGAAGGGTCCAGTAGAACAGGACGAGACCCATGGGTGCCACTGGCCAGGCCATTAGAATATCTCGACTAATTCGAGCGATCGAATGTTTACCCGAGCTTGATAAAGCCCTTCCTTTCGGCTACCGACACTTTATGTACTCCAGCGATCCTTTGACGTTCGCCCTTCGGGAAAAGGAAGATTTGGATTGGGGAGTAGTGAAGGAGGCCTAGAGGTCCTCAGTGTTCATGGTAGTACCGGTAGTAGAGAGCGGCAGGAGGGTCCTCTCAATCGAGGAGGCTCGGCCCGATCGGCCGACGGTTAAATAAGTAATTCTTGCCAATTTTATTAGGCGACTCTTTTGCCCCCGACTCTTGGCCCCGTCTTCGCCGCCGAAAACCCGAGCTCCTTCGGCCTCGCCAAACCCCAGGGGTGGCTGGCTGGTGGTTATGGAAGACAGAAAAACGTGGTGGAACGAGCCGAATGGAGAGCGGTGGGAGAGAGATATCGCCAAGTGGAGGCAGACCACCGAGGGAAAGACAGGGACAGGGTGGAAGAGAGAGAGAGAGAGGGGCAATGGTAGAAGGAATCACTTGGATATTGATACCTACCCGGCTATTAAACTAATGAATTTAATCAGGCCGGATTGAAAATGCGATAGCTCGAGACGATCGCCTGGAACCCTCACTCCCACCAAACCTCCTGCTCCCGCTACACTTTGGATCCTATTTTTTATCTCACGGACACTCGGAGCGATCATCGGAGATTAGATTTCTAAATTGGAGACGATATAGGCGTCCACCCTCTTCCGCTACCTCTGTCCCGGCACCACTGAACTGCCTCCACCCTCCTTCCATCTCTTTCTGATGCTCGCTTCAACCCCTCTTTCCACCCTCACCCTCTCTCCGTTCAACTGGCGGGAGAGGGTAGTTAGTACAGTTCCACGGGTAGCTGGAATTAGCATATCTCGGAAAGTGATCCCAGGGCCCTAATTGAATTATTCTTAAATTCCTATAAAATCGCGCGAAAATTACCGGGGACCGCAGGACGCGATGCCCGTGAGTTGCCGATTTCCATTCGGCAAGCCGAGCGAAGATTGGGGCTTCGACGTAATATCGGACACGATTAATTTCCCGGAACGTTACAGCGAGGGTGGCAGCGTTGGCCTTCGATGAATCTCAAGCTCTTCGCGATCAGCAACCTGTCTCTCAACGATATCGCGAGCTCGTTAATTAACATGGGCCGATTATCCGAGAGCTTTTCTGATTTGCCAGCACTTCCCATTCCGATGGTAATGCTGGGTGAAACAAAACTTATCGAACTTGGTGACACAGTAAAAGGGAATCGTCAACTTTGTCAGCGACAGGCATTTACTCCGAGGAATAAACGGTAAACGGAGTAAAGGGGAAGGGCATATACATGTAGAGTGGTGCTGGGTCGCGAAAATCGAGAGGAGCGAGAGGCGCTCTTAATCGAGCAGGTCCAATCAGTAGAGGCACACAAGATACACATCTACACAGAGGCATCCATCCACTTAAAAGTAACAGCACCGCAGAGACCAGCATCCGAGTTGGATTCGTAGGAGGGCAACCGCGCCGCACCGCGCCGCACCGCGCCGCCATGTACACCCTCTCACGGAGATCGAGGAGCGAGAAAGAAAGGGAAGAGGTAGAAAGGACAGAGGAAGCCAAGGCACTCGACATCCCTATGATAATTTTAATTTTAATTTCGATCGAATCCCCAGGACACCCTCGCGCCCGCCGAGATCCATCCCTCTCGAGGAAGTTAAGGAGCCGATCTAAAAACGTAATCCACCGTGGTACCGTGGCGGATTCTCTCTCGTGGCGAGCCTCCTCCGCGCCAATTCATCCACCCGCCCCTTTCGCTATCCACCTCCTTTCCCTTCCCAATTTCACCTCTCACTCTCTTGCTCTTACTGCTGCCAGTGTCGCTGGTGCCCGGGGAGCACTGTCTATTTGCTTAACTAGTTTTGTAACCCTCTTCTCGAGGCTGAGCGCCGGCTATGGCTATGCGCCCTGCCAGGCTGGCCCGGGTGGCAAGCGGCTCGAATTGCCGCGATATATACTGCGCGCCCGGCAATCGGCCCGCTCGGATACATTAGTAAAGGAAGACGAATTAATTTCGCCCAAGCCGAGATTAGGAATTCCATGGGAGATCGGGAGAGGGTGTACCATCACCTCCGTCTTACTTTGATTACATTGCCATTAGCTAGTTTTAGAACGTGACCGACCCTCTATCGCTAGGAACTCCTCCTGGATTGCTAGAATTTCCTTTCCTCTGTGTGAATCAATCGGTGATTTTAGGGCGATAGAAATATTTCGAATTAGAACGGAAATCCTTCCGTCATTCTGTCATATCGGAGGAAAGTTACGAGTATGCACAATGTATAACTTGGACGTCCGAGTATGTCGATAAGTCGGTACGACGTAGTAACGATGCCTTATGGATTTTTTACCACTCACTACTGACGTGGCGATCGTACGAGCGTTGTTCCTATCAGGCGATTCTTTGCTTATTCGCGCATACTCTGTATTAAATATTGAATATATTTTTCGTGAAAATAAAGTAAACGGAGTTGACAAATAGCGACAATAACGAAAGGTACAACTGCATTAAGTGGAAGATGGACTCGAGGCGTATGGGTGATGCATGCGGTATGTTCGAACCGTGTGCTTTCACGTCGACGTCTATCTGACGTATGACGACTCCGATTTATTCCGTACCCTTCATTTTAATCCGTTGGAACGTCAATTTTCACAAAGTTTATTAAGCAGTTAGCTAAGTCTCTGCCGACGACGAGGGCGACGTCGCCCCCGGGAGCCCACAAGTCAAGCGAGACACCTCTCGCACCACTCTCATCTCATTATCGACATTTTTCTCGTCGACTTTGACGTAAGCCACTAGTCCGCGCTCCTAACCGCCGCTAAATTTAGTCGATCATCGGGACACGCTGCTATCTTTGGTGACGGAAATGTATCACTTGTCAAAGGGAGCGATAACGATATCGAGAGCTGGATAATTAAAGACGAGCTTCCTCCTCAGTCACGCCACTGGGCCATTCATCTAATTCAGTGGAAACTACAGCATTCCATTGGAATAAAAGAATCGGCGAGATTATTAAGAATTATAGAAGGAATAATAAGGAATAAACGGTTGATCCTCTCGATGAAGTACCCTCCATTCCTAAAGGGAAACTCTCTATTGTCTTGGATGAACGGTCAAAGGAACGAACGGGGCTGCGACAACTTATCCTGTCAATCAGGTCGATCTGCGAGTAATGGCTTCTGAAGACCAATTGCGAATCAATCGAGGGACGAGTAACCAGGAAGAGGCGCGCTAAGAGGGCGGTCCTCGGAGGGAGGAATCTTTCGGGCTCTAATTGCCGTAATTAAATTCGAGAACTTACCCCCGATCCTCCGACGTTGAGATCTCGCCGACTCCCTGGTCCTCTCCAATTCACCTTGGATTACTTGCAATCACCCCGAACTCGAATTATATCCAGCGTGACCACGAGAAGTCGATTACTTTTCCGGCCACTCGAGAGTCTCGCGTTCCAACTTGGATTTTGCCAATTGGACAGCTTGTCCGATGAAGAACAATTGGAATAGACGGCGAAAGTGTGCTCGGCGATAGTTTGACAGTGAGAGGAGTACTGGTGAAAAAGAGGCGAGTAGGAAACTCGTATCGTGCGGGCGGACGGACGGATTGGAAATGAATGTGTTCAGGAGTACTGGGCCAATCGGGGGGCACACATGTGTATGGATATCAGTTGGACCTTCCCATCCTTATTACCGGGACTCGAGGAGCACAGTAAGCTATTTCATGAGATCGAACGGTGCCGCACGATTAGCCGAAATGTATAAACTTATTTATTTCGTGATAGATAACCCCAGCTTCCCGCAACACCACCATTGGCGCCGAATTTCGTCCGGGACTGATAAGCCTCTTCTAATGACGTAGATATATTGAACTATGCTTCGCCGCTAGATTAGAAATCCATCTAATTATCGACCAGTGAATATTCATGACTGTAAAAGCTGAATCTAACCCTCGGAATTTCAAGCACCAAAATAATCCGCTCTTCGAGATCTAATTAATCATTAATCGAATTAGGATACGACTCGATCAGTTGGACATTGAAGAGTACAAAGAAATTGCGCAGAAATAGGTATCTGTCAAACTAAGTACTCCGTAGAAGTTCATACACACACCACTGTGAGTTCCGGAAAGTTTATGGGTCAGTTATTGCTCCCATTCGGGAAGGCACTACCACCAGTCAAGTGGTCCACACCATTCTATCGCCTCCCGTCCCGAAGCCAGCTGATAAAGATGCCTCCTCCGGGCTCCAATGATATGCAGGCCAAGCATAGAGATAATAAGTTTCGAGTGTAACGTTAGCCGCTCCCCAAATCAACTGATACAACCATTCGATCTACATACTAACATATATGTGGGTTCCGTTTTGGATCGTTTCACCACGTGGGCAGGCTAAGCTTTCCAGAACAAATGAATCCAATAAGAAGATCGAAACTTCTTCACAATTATCCAATCGTCGGGAAATTGAAGGGTGAAGCCAAAAACTGGCTTTTTATTAAGTGGCTTTGTTTAATAACGAGGAAAATTATAGCTTGAGGGTAAATCGGAAGTGAAAGCGGGTTAATAGTGAGTGGATTATCGGCCAATAAGCAAACTTTGTACGGTGCTTATCACAAAGGAAAAGCCCAGGCTACTCGTCAGCGGGAATACTTAATGAGAGCTTCTGCTTCGTGTGGCTATCTGTACTGCCAGCTAGGAAGCCGGAGGCCGAAGGCGATAAGCTTTAGGATCGCGCCCGATCATTGCCCACCAGCACCTTTGTACCACGCACCAGTCAGATCGTATTGCGATCACTGATCTTGTAGGAATGAAGGCGCGCCGGTACCAGCATCCCCAAGGGATTTCCAGAGGACCGACCACGCGCAGATTGGCCCTAAGCAAATGACAAAGCACGGTCAGTCCCTGGCCAACTCTGCCATATCCTCGAAAGACAGAGACAGAGAAGATAGAATAGGACTAAAGGAATCATCCATTTCTGAGATATTATTACTGATTTACTGAGCTTTGATCAAGAATCTTGCGACCTGTAGTTAGTTAAATCGTGCGTTGCTATTTTACTTTTAAATTAATCCTACAGAGATCTGGGAAATTGGAATGTTTTGTCATTGTTCCACGAGGTAGTTAAATAATGAAAGAGAGCTTGTAGTAAGAAATAGGTTAATCTTATTGAAATGTTTGCCAAGAGTGAATGAATGGGAGCGATTGAACGAAATTGGCTGGCGAGAAGTCGGCTCGAGGGAGAGGAGGCGCGAGCGAGAGGGTGGAGGTGCTTAGAAGGAACAGTGATCCTAACGGAGGGTTGAAACGGGGTGAGATCCGAGGGTGGTTTCCTCGGCTAGCCGCAATCTGTCGGTCCGTCCATCCGGCCTCTCGGCCAGCAAAGCTCCAAGAATCCTGGCGAGCTATCCTTTGGAGTTTAGGACGGCAGCTCGCGATACAACATGCTCCTTTACAGCCTCGGACTACAAGAGGCCAGCCTGTCGGGAATCAAGTCGAATCCCTATTTACAAGTGACAGGCAGTAGCGCTCACTGAATTTGCACTGGCAGATTGAAATCGGATCCTCTTCACTGGGCAGCGTTTGGCTCAATAGCGCCATCCAAGCGCTTTCTCTATTAATAGATATTGACAGGGAAAAATGTCGATGCAACTGTGCTGTGACTGCTATGCGACCAGTACTAATAAGTCCCGTCCGTAAAGTGTAACACTCGCTTTGGCATTAGCGCACCCCGTCACGAGAAACGAACCTATTAACGCCCACCGAGGGCTCGCAGAGCTGCCAAGAGTAATCGGCTCGCCATCGGGATTCGGATGGCTCGCGAAAGCAACATTTGTCAAGTCGGCCGAAAGTCTCCTTCAACAAGTACCCAGCGAAAAGACAGAGAGTTATTGCCATCTGCCATGAACGTCTCTCGCGCCAGAGCGAGCCTCGTGCAAACCGAGCGGCAAACTTTAAGTGTTGCATCGGACAAAGCGCAAAAAGTCTTTTTCCGAAAATAGCCGCACCCAACTGCCGACACGTATAATATAACTCGGCAAAATCGTAACAGGAATGCCTACGAATTGAAACAGGCTTATTCCACTTATAGAGGAATTTCCTGATTTCTAGCTGAATGTATACATATGATAAAATAAACATTGGACAGACATCTGGCTCGCGTCGAACTCGCACGGACTTCGTGTACAGGCGAAGGGAAAGCCAGTGACAGGGTGGAAAGCTATATGGAAGCGGGTGTGCAGGGGGTGGGTGGGAGAGGGAGAGGGAGAGGGGGGGGGGCAGCTGTGCCGTGGAAAGTTGCCGAACTAATAGGACGATTTTCAGGGCGCGGCATTTAATTAAATTAATTATATGCGCGCCCGGGCCGTAATGTAAATTGTGAGCGGGTGTGTGTTGGCCAGGCGTCGCGACGACGAGCGGACGGAGCGGACGGCGGCGTAGGGGGTGTGAGAGTTCCGGTGCGAGAACGCGAGGTGGTGACTCGACTGCGTGGCTGGATGAGCACGCGAGGAAGCTGCTGCCTCGCCAGGATGCTGGACGAAGAGGAGGAGGAAGGCGAAAATGCCGACGAGCAGCGATCGCCAACTTTGATAGTTACACTTCATCCATCTATCCTAGATACATTTGGCCGAGAGCGCACCCGCACGCTCCTCTTCCGCTGGTGCACCCGCGAACTTCGCAATCGGCAAACGCACACATACGCCGCGCAAACAGGTACATACTGTTAGCAGACACACACACACACGCACACACACACGCAGCTGGCAAAACGATTGCACTCTCTCAGTTTCGCTCCGTCTCCCTGGGTTTCCAGTGTATACGGGCTTACGCCCGATAAAAGTTACGCTTTTGACGCTTAGACTACCAAGACAATAGGGCCGCCGGATAATGTAAGCCGCCGCTGCCGCTGCCGCCACAGCTGTGTTATCGCACCCGCCACGGTCCCTGAATTTCCATTCTAACGCAATTTAGCCTTTTAATGACAGGGCTCGCTATCGGCACCCATTTCCGAAGGAGTTCGCAACAGCTAGCGCTTAGTACGAAAGCCCTACTATTTCAGGCCCTATAAGGACGAACCATGAGAAAATTTGGACCCGGATCCCTTCGCTTTCAAGTTCGTCTTAACTTTCGATCAGGAATAGAATCTGACTTTTCTATGGGGAAAGAAAGGCGAAAGTACAAAATGGAGAAGAAATATAAATTGATGAAGAGGAAATACTGGTTAGTTCATTTGTATGTGTATGATGTAGGATGATGGGTATGCGATGTGAAGAGAAGAGTGGTTGGTAGAAGCAGGGCGTATCGCCTTTTGTCGCGACTTGGTGATTTCGGGTTACGGTACGGTTCGATTAAGCGAGATCCGCCGGCAGTTCAGGGGTCACATGAGTTACATAAGGGTTATAAGTCCTTCCCCATCGAGCAGACAGAGTCTGGCGTAGCTTTGCGTGCCTTTACGTCGATTTGAAAAGCTCTCGCCGGACGGGGCCGCTCAAACACAGAAAGGGATGCGCGCCTACTCCTTCGGACTCGTGGCGCAAGCGCTTCCTCTCCCGTTCTCGTCTCCACGCGCTCTCCTCTCCGTGTCTGTGGCTTGGCCGTGTACTGTGTATGTGGAAAGGCACGCACCCAAGCACAAGCGTAGATAACAACGGATGAGATGGAAGCCGGTGGTATCTGCATCCCTCCACGGTTCCTACATCTCCGGATAAAGCGGCAAACGGGCGGCAGAGGCGAACTCACACGTACACCACCCGTCAAGAAGCATGTGCCGAGCGCGTATGTGTACGCACGTGCACGCGAGCGCGCAGGGGTACACTCGGTTGAAGGGTAAAAAGCGAACTTTCCAGGCGGATGGCGATCCTTGCAAGCCAGACGGTAAATACATTTTTAAATAAGAGTTTTTTGCTCCCAACCGCCCTACTACCTCCGTCACGTTTTCGCCGGCATTTCGTCCCCGTATCGGGAATTATCCTTTGGTTTGTGCATTATCCTTCGGCCCGGCGCGGGTGGGGTGCCATCAAAAGGCAGCCACCGAGAGCGAACTCTTCTCCACCGATGCTTCTTCGCCAGCCGGCCGCATTTCAGCTGCCCCATCCTCCTCCCCTTTCCCACCCCCTCCCGGCACTGTCCTCTTCCTTCTCGCATCTATTTCGTGCCTTTTTCGCCAACCCTATCGCTCGGCTACCATTCGACTTGCGCTCGCCGATGCCGCTACTTAATGTTCGAGTAACCGCTGCCATCCTCCCCCCCACCCCCACCCCTTCACGGCCGGTTAATGCCAGTGGCCGTCCCGCGCCCTCCTCGATATCCGTCGGGCATTCAGCCTTCCTCCGGCAGGAATGTAAAATCGGTTCCCAATTCCGGGGCGAGAGAGAACGATTGCCGATATGGCATTGGCGACATGCCGATACATTTAGAGATTGGTTTCGAGGACCTCCGCGAGATCGGTGGAAATTGGTTTTACGGGTCGGCTGTACAAATAGAGGAAATGATACGAAGCGAGGTGAATGCTACCTCTACGAAGGAGGCTCTTCGGATATCTGAATTCAATTGGGACTTATCCGGCACTCATGAATGTCTAGCCCGACTAACTCGTGTACTATCGGCGATTGCAAATTGCTGCCGCTCGCTGGCCGAGAGATCTTTGCCTACAGAGGGGGTGGCGGAGATCCGCGTACACACGTGCACTTGAGTCTGCATTGCAGATCGAGAGGGGCCGATCCGACGACGACTCGGCCGCCGACTTGATTCCGCATCTTCCACTCGGTTTTTTGTGCCGGCCTGCGCTTTTTTCTCCCGTCCCTCCCGAGCGGAGAGCGGTGCGGGTGTACAGTGCGAGCGTCCTCGTCGCTCGAGTTCAATTGTGATTGATCACCGACGGTGATTGAGGATTCGAAATGAAAGCCTCGCGGTGCCGCTGGCAAAGACAAAAAGACCGAGAAGTTCATACCCGCCTCCTCCTCATCCTCCTCCTTCTCCTCCTTCTCCTCCTCTTCCTCCTGCTGCTGCTACTGCGTCTATGGATGCTGCAGCCGCACTCGCCTGGATATCTCCGTTCCGCCTTCTAGAATCAACCCCCTTGGACGGCTCTCTCGCTGCTGGCTTCGGCTTCCCTTCTGCGAAGCCGGCTTCGAGCAGACGGGACGAATAATGGAGTAAAATTTATACGACTCCATATCGGCACGATAAAAAGACAGGCGGGCTCTCTCTCGCGGAGCATGGTACATACGGCGAGCGCAGGAGGAAGAGGAAGAAGAGGAGGGCGCGGCGAGGCGAGGCGAGCAGGCAGGCAGTCGGCACAAAGGAAGGATTAATTTTAAATATCATATACTTGCCGGGGTAAAAGCGAAGGCACGAAAGGGCTCCATCGCGGCGAACCCGCCGCCGTACTGATAAGTTATGCCCTCGCGAAGGGAGATAGAGGGACGGAGGGAGAGAAGGTAGCGGGCCCCAGGCCTCGCTTTTCAGGGGATTTCTCTTTTAACCCCAGAAAAAAAGAGAGCCCCGAGCCAAGCTGGACTGGCTGCTGCTAATTTCTGACTGCCCCGTACGTGGAAGAGTCATCGAGAGTTTCTGATCAGACGAGATGTATTTTGTCCAGCCTCGAATCTACTCCGTGGCTCTTGCACACATGCATGCGTACGCGTACATGAAGAGAGTCACCCCCGCTTGGTCCTGGAACGGTGGACCTTCCTGTTGGGCGCGGTGGCGAGTATTAATTGGTTTAGCCGCAAAATTACGCTGAACTACATATAATTTTTTGCGACCCGCCGCCATTTCACTGGGCGGCCAAGTGCCGGTGTAATCCAATTCCAGTGAATTTTAAGAGCGCCGCTCGCTCTCCGGCCGTGTATATTGGGAAACTTATATCGGCCGCTACACCCTCTGCAGCGTGTGCGCTCGCTGTGAAGTATAACGAGGACTGCTATATGCATACTCTGTTACACCTCTGGCGACACTGTGAATCCCGAACCAAGGATAGTTGGCTCTTTGATTCTGCTTTACACTCGCAGAATGTGTACACCGGAGAATCGAAGCTCATAGAGCGCGGGCGTATAAATGTCACACACGAGAGCCGGCGATATATCAGAGGGAACGTATCGGACTTAGTGTCAGAGAAGAGCGATATTATTATAGGTACCTATGTACAAGTCCGAGCACACAGTAGCCTTGAGGAATGCATCGTTATTATTACACTTTACCGAAATCTATATCGGCGAACTCTAGTCGCAACTCGCGCAAACACCCCGCCGTGAGCGGGCGGGCGGACGGACTAACGAGCCTCTGACATTCTGCCAATCTAGCGGAATTACGTGTTCGAGATGCATTCGAATTCTCTCCCGAGAGGGGGGCGAGCAGCCTGAAGAGGGCAGTGATGCATCATCTCTCGAGGAAGACATACCTGCCAATTTCTTGTTTTCCTATTCACTTATTATTGTCGCCCGAGGAAGTCGCGCAGGCTCATCCTCCACCGAAAATAAGTGAGAGGTCATTATTTAATAAAGCTTGCCGCTGGACCGCTTCGAAATTCAAG
This sequence comes from Ectemnius lituratus, assembly GCA_910593735.2. Lineage (NCBI taxonomy): Eukaryota > Metazoa > Arthropoda > Insecta > Hymenoptera > Crabronidae > Ectemnius > Ectemnius lituratus. Next base: position 7,515,664 of record OU343042.1, read on the forward strand.
CTCGAATCCCGTCTATGGAGGACCAGCAGTAAGGGTTATATCGTCGGCAAGTCCTTGCACACCAAAAGAGAGAAGAAGGGAGAGAGGGAGAGAGATAGAAGAGGAGGAACTAAAGGGAGAGAACAAGCCGGAGACAGAAGCACGGAGAAGGAAAGAGAAGCTGGATCTCGTGGCGGATTAATCGTGAATTATCAATCGACGTGGTAGAGTCGAGTCGAAAGCCGAAGGAGAGCTGGATGGAGCTAGGGATATCCTGGCGGCGCTCGAGAGGGCCCGGAGGGCTTGCTGAACGACGTTTCTGGTTAATCGCGTTTGCGGAAAAACGGAGATAATTCCCGTCGTCCGTCTGGACGATGGAGGCGTGTACGTAGACAGAGAGAGGAAGAGAAACTCGACGTAGCATTGCCGGGCTATGACTGTGGGCAGAAACCATAGCCGGGAAAGGGTTGACGAGAGCGAGAGGGCAAGGTGTGGGAAGGGAGAGAGCAAGAGAGAGAGAGAGAGAGAGAGAGTGAGAAGGAGCGGAAGCCCCTACCGATCGAGGAAGAGGGTGAGAACTGGAAGGGGGTCATCCGGCCCGCGCGAATGTACGCTCACGTAGGTCGTAGGTGGACTGCTTTTTCTCCGTGTACGAGGAAAGGGAGATCCAACAGGCGAGGGGAATAGAAAGAGAAAATGAGATAGAAATACATGGAAGGGTGGAGGCGGGTAGGGATTGATATTCGCGGGCACACGGAATTTTTAACTAGCTCGGCCAGCCTTTAGTCGCTCCGCCGCGAAAGCGCAGCAGAAAAGTTATGAATCTAATTTTCAGCGTATTTGTGTCTCGGCCCCTCCTGCCTACCCCTTGCGCGTCTCCTCGTTCGACCGCTTCCCCATCATCCACCTATATCAACCCCCTTTTCGAGCCTCACACATTCTAACCCTCATTCTCGCTACCACCACCTCCTCTCTCACTCTCTTCCTCCTCGGCCTTCAACGTCCGCGGGCTCCTCCGTCTATGTACCCTTTCCGTCGCTCGCTTTCCAGTAATAAAGCGCGCCACGGCTTCGTTAGGTTTTTATCTCGGCGGTGGAGAAAGGGAGAGGGAGAAAAAAAATTAATTTCGAGAGGTGCCACGCTTTTTTCGACGCAGAACGCCACTCCCTCCCCTCTTTCTACTGCTGCTACGCACTCGGGTGAGCCTCATCCCGATCGGAAAGTGTGTGCCGCCACGTGATCCTGTATCCCGTCGACAGATTCCTCCTCGAATTCTCCCTTTGTACCTCTCCTCTGCTACGGTGCAACTAGTAATAACTGTGCGAGCACGGAGGTGGCAAATGACAGTGTACGGTTGCACTAGTGAGAGCTTTAGTATGTGTGCGAATAAATTCCAACGGGGCTCGTAAAGAGGAGCTTCCATACTTGCTTGGCTATCGTCTTTCGTCATCGGTCCCCGCAATTCTTGGTTTCTCCCTTGCTACGCTTCCACCCAATAACGCTTCTACCTGTACAACCACTTACTCTCTGCTCCACTCTGGTCGAATGGCGATATCAGCTACGTAGAGAGAGAGAGAGAGAGCTCCAACACCCTTGAACGACCAACTCTATACCTATACGCGCACCTATAGATATCGCGTTCCAGATCGACTTTGCGCGCCGAGTCATGACAATGCGCCATCGTGACCCGTACCTATAAATCTCAGCTGACCTGATAAGGAACGATTACCCGCCGATAAGTCGTTAGAGCGAGCAAGCCCCCTTTTCATGTCCGAGCAACAGTCCTAGGCTACCCTTCGCAGTATAAGCTAAGGCCGCATAATCGAGACTCCAGCTCCAAGGGTCCGGTTCGAGTAATCGATTATGACTCAAGACCTTTCAAGACTGCACTCTACGCCATTAGTTCCAACCATTAGCGAGAACTTTCTGATACACGTAGGAAGGAAAAATTGACCGCTCCATTTTTAACTGCTTTGCAATTGGCATGTTGCTGCGTCATGGAAAAGTTTGGCGCGTAAGGGTTTCGGTCCTTTAAATCCATAATTACGAGATAATCAGGGTGGTCCAGGGCCAGATGGCCGGGGTATCCGAATCCGGTGGGAGCGCGAGACAGTGAGTCCGATCGATCTGGAACCGCGAAGCCCTCTTTAAAAGTATACGGAGCACAAGCAAGGGTGAAGGTGCGGAAGGGTGATGATGCCGGTGGCAGGAACGCTTCGCCGGCGGCGGAGGCCGTTGGGTAGGGATTTAACCGATGCTGTTCAGCTCGCCAGAGAAAAGCGGACAACCTACACCCCCGCGCACTCACGCACACTCATCCACCAGATCAAGAGAGAGAGAGAGAGAGATGGAGAAGTCGCGCATAGCCACAAGCACACACGGCGGAGTCGCGCGTGTAGAGAGGAGCGGTGAAACGAGTTTTACACATCGCGTAAAAGTTAGTTCCTAATTATTCAGATTTTCTAATTAATGTTTCAGCCGACGATGATGGAGCATCCGGCCCGTCTTTCCTCTCCCTCTTTTTTCCTTTACCGCACCCACGACACACACACACACACAGACACCAACACTTGCTCTACCAGTACGTATTCGAAACCTTTTCTAACTTCGTGTTGTTCGATGTATGCGTGACATAACCCTGACCACCTATGTATGCGCATGCCTGTCTTATTTATATAGTCATTGCGGTGATCAAGAGTCTTGGCAGAACCGAGCTGGCATTGTACTCGAATTTTATTGATCATTACATTCAATGCTAGAAATGTTAATCTGTCAGTTTTTCAAAGCTTTGACAGCCGTCCAAATTTGTGTGCGTGTACGATTACAGCAGTTGTGATTGCTCTTTGGTGAGCGGGGCTTGCCAGGTGTCATTCGCGCTTACAAACTATCTCGCATACCGCTATTACCTCGAGCAAACAAAAATGAGAAAAAGTGTCGAAAATAGCTGACAAGTAATTGATTGGAGAAGAAGTATTATAAGCCTACATATTCGGGCACAGTTGAAATCAATCGGTAGAGAAGGTTCTCTCGGCAGAAGCAGAAGCAGTGCGCGAGGGAGAAAGAATTGAGGCAAAAAACATTGGGAAAAAAGGCTCGTTGAAGCTCGGAGCATCTTGAGAATCCGTCGAGGCCCGATAATGGCCACCGGGAGAGTATGTGATGGTGGTTACAGAGGCAATTTCGCAATTCCAATGTGTAGGTGTGTACATGTATGGGGACGAGTGTTTGGGAGGATAGGAGAGGAAGTGAGGGCAACTCTCGGATGGGAAGCTACTTGATGAGGGAGGTAAGAGAAAGAGCGAGAGAGGCTCGCTCTCGGGTTCCTGTCGAAAAAGCGTGCAACCCACGCGAGGGTGCTGGACGATCTAGCGGAAAAAGGATGCCGAGTGAGGGAGAGAACGACGGGAGTGCTCGCCGAGGCGGTTTCTATATTTTGTTCTACTCGAAACTTACGAAATGAATATCTAACGATATTGGCTCTCTCGCCAGCAATGCAGAGGCTACCCAGATGCACCGCGGCGAGTCCGCTCTACACCCGCTGACCAGCCAACAGAAGAGAGCACCGAACCTTCTCTATGCTCGGTTGCAGCTCTAACCCACGTCATTTTCCCTCGAGTGCAAATATTCCGAGCACTCTGCCAGGCTACCCTCCTCACTATCTCTTACTTCTCGAGCCTATTCCCTCCCATTGCTACTACCCAACCGTTATCTTACACTTTTCAGTAACGAATCATTTACTAAGAATCTATAAGACAACAGAGATTGGCGTCTTACTTCTACTATCTCTTCTAAATTACCTCATCTCCCAATACACCGAATCTGTCCTTATCTTTAGTATAAGTATTCGACCGATAAAGGGATAGGAGTATTGCAGCACCGAGACAATCGGAACATAAGGAACGCGAGGCAAGAGATTTTCCTCGGCCGTTTAGTTGCGTAATCGTGAAAGCTCCAGTTTCACCATCCACCCACTGTTTGACTGATCTGTCAGTCCAGCGCGGTGCTAATCCGTTTTATAGCGCGCGGCGCCGAGGCTGGCGTTCGCTAGCTCGGTGTGTCTGCAGGGGCGCGCCTTCGCGGTGAGAGATTGGCCGCTTCGCCCATGTGAAAGATCAATTCGGTATTAGCTCGACGGATGTACGTGTGAGAGTGGCGATACGACCTGGTCGTAAGCTCTCGGGCTTGTCCCTGCTGCCGGTGGGGCATAGCGTGCCGAAGGTGCGAGGAACGCGATAAAATTCGTCCGATTGTTTGTCACCTGCTGGCGTACCGCATCGCAGCTGAGAGAGCTATTGCGCACTCGATTGCTCCTTATCGCGCTAATTATCAGCAAATCTCCCTATCAGAGTAAATATGGTAATGTCGTTAAGAATGTATCGTAGACACCGATTCCTTCCATCCCGATAGGCCGCGTCCACGTGTGCGATCTTCCTATGCAGTCGATCCCAATTATTGCCGATAAAGATGGAGATCACGCAGCGATCACGAGTGCAGCTTCAGCGGAGCAAGAAGCGAACAGAAGTGTGAGCGAGGAAAATGATGTCATTTTACGAAGCCACTGGTTTCCCGAGAAATGCCTTGCCAGTTAGTTGAGTATGCGGTGGAGGGCTAGCGAGTTGCACAATCTCCTTTAAGTGGCTGCGAACTGAATCTGCTGATCATCCTCTTAATAGATGTGTGTGTGTGTTACTTGGACAAGGCGCTCGCTTGCGAGCACCACGCACCGAGATGAAATAGACACATCCACTTACACGTGAAAGTGAATTAATTGGTAATTAGACATTCATTCTGTTAGTAGCGCACGCACTCCGCAGTCAGCCTGCCAGTAGAATTCAATGCAACCGAATGTACATGAATGGAGATTAGATTTAATATAAATAGTAATAGCAGCAGCAATTAGAAGCGAGTAATCAGTGGACGGTAATAGAAATAATATACGGCGTGATGGGAGAAGCACTCACCCGATGCGTATAAAAAACAAGTGTTGACATGTCTAGCTACCGCGGCATTACATTTCACCACACTCACCATTTTCGCAATGCCGTTCGTCCCGAGCAAATGGTCGCTAGTAGAACGAAGCTATCAGAATCCCTGCTTACCGTCGTTATTGAATCCGAGAGGGGCAAATCATCGAGCACGGAGCGTACAGCGCAAGCGATCTTACGTAAGCGACAGTTCAGTGACGAGCATCATTGTGACAAATTATTAAGATCGCTAAAGACCGGCTCGATTAGAGTAAACCCCGCCTAGATTACAAGTCTACCGCAAGCGCTTCTCAACTCAGACTCCTTCCAAGCCAACCCGCCACGTGAGCGTCCTCTTCGCCTCCACTCGTTCAACTTTCCCGTCGCCTTTAACATTTCTTTCGTCCTATTTCTTACTGATTACGAGAATAAATGTGAGTGTGCCGCAGTTGGACAAGGCAGGGTAAAGCAAGGCAAAGGAAGGCAAGGCAGCCGCGCCGAAGATAAGTTATTTCCGACGAGCGATCGGGTAATAGGGGTGTAGTTTCCTTTGACAGGAATACGCGCGGGCATGAGTAAGTGAGCACTTGCCGAGAGAAGAGAGTGGCCGGTGTGACGGCGAGGAAACGAGAAGCGGCGTTTAAACGCGCGACGACGAGCGACGTAGACGAAGACGACGAGGCCGACGACGACGACGAGCAAGAGGACCAAGCGGAGCAGACTCGAAGTGGGTATAATGCGCGAAGTATTTCTTGATCTATCGCGCCCGGTACATTAGGCAAGCTGTTTTGAAACACTCGCCGCCCGCTATTTACATTGGCAGCCGCTCACCACGCTCTCCCCCTCTTTCAAGTCTTCCGCGGATGCCGGCCTGGAGCAGAGGCTTTTTCGTTTCGTTGCCACTGGGAAAGGGATCCCGCACCACGCGATCGGCACACCAAGAGTAAGCAGTACGAGACCAGCCAAAAAGAAGCGCAGGCCCACTATGGGAGCAGTCGTTAACGGCTAATTGCGAAGACTCGCCCTGTAGCATCTTCCTTCGGGGGCGTTCGCCATCCGCTAGTAGAGAAACGTCTTGGTACGAGACTCAGCCTGGTTTTTCTTAAACTTTCTCTCTCTCTCCCTCTCTTTCTCTCTCTCTCTGTTCATCTTCCTCGACCCTGCTTTACTTAACACTCGAGATCAAAGACTCCTTTGCGGATAATAAGGCCATGTCACTCGCCACGCCAAAACAACAAGATAGCACTGATTTTCTAATGATACCGTTGACTGCAATCACTGTCAATCCCCGTGGCGCTCGCCGGTCCAGCGCACTGTCTCTCTTTTGTTAGATCAAGCTAATGGCGTGGAGGCTACCGGCGCGAGCCTCGCGCAAAATTCCTAACTACCTGACGCCAGCGACTCTAATTACCCCGCTAATGATTATCGCTTGCCGGCCCAGCCACTTCAAGAAGGGAGAATTGAGATTGATCTTTATGCACCCCCTGCGTCAGCTCTCTTCTAACAACTGCATCGGTCGAAAGGTTGCTCGCAACTGCTATTATTGTTAACACGATCTAGACAAACGGTTAGACGCTTCGTGTCAAATGCAAATCATTGATGGATTACACAGGAATTAAGTATTCAAAACTGAAAGAAAGATTCCTGACAATTGCATCACTCGTATCATGATTATTTTCTCAAGGCTTTAACTACTGAAAGTACTTCGATAGGGATATGCCATGTGGTTTCAGTCGCGCACTCTCATCCGGGAAAAATTCGCCCGGCTCTCCCCTCTCTCTTTCGTAGCGGCGGCTGTCCTTGTCTCGAACACGCACTCCGTCACTATGCGGTCGCACTCGCGCCTCGAAATTGGACTGGTAACGCGTCTGATTTATTTTCGCTCAACGAACTTGAAAGGAAGCGGACACGCGGGTGAAGTGTCGCCGAAAGCGATAGACAAGATGCCGGGTATGCTCGTGCCGGAGTCGAGGAGAGGCTCGCTCCTTCTCGTATACAATGTTCCCGTTGAAATTGAAAGTACATCGTGTCCCGCGAAATCAGCATGCCCATCCTCTAGAGCAGCGACATTCCTGGCTAAAATGCCGCGGCACTCTGACAAGTGCGAAATGGGTGCGCGTTGGGGACATAGCGAAGGACGGGCGTGTGCCGTCGTCTATCAAAATCAATGCAGCGTGCACGCTCATTATTTCTTGAGCGGCCGACAGAGTAAATAGTAACACTTCGTGGCTATTTCGTCGACGGGAGGTCGCACTCTCCACGTGCACGCCCGCGGAGCGCTGCCTTTCTCGTCTAGTAATGGTTACAATCACACTGGAAATAACGCCCTTTCTCCATTAGTTCAGACAGTCTTTCATACCAGCTTGTAATTATCCCGACAATTAGTCCATTGCCTTCTTTACTCGCATTTATTAACTGTACACAGCTAAACTCGCAAATAAAGGCTCCTTTTCATCTCAAAGCTAGATTGTACCGGTGTCGATTCGCGGAGTGAAAGGTTGCAATTGCAATGTTGCACTATTGATATTGGAATGAATGCCGTAACCTGCTTTTCTCTCGGCTTGCAAGGAGACTCGCCGCCCACTTTTATTCGGTATCTAACGTCCCAAAGGACAATAATAATCAAACCGGTCGGCTTTGCGCATCAAACGATACGAACCAGCAAGCGAAGATAACGAAGTATCCGGCGACACTCAACGATTCCTCAGTAAGCAGTAGGCTACTTATCAAAGGGAGATCAAAGGAACGATTTGTTTTCGGGCTGGCCGACAATCGGCCGAGCTTCCTCAAATAATCAGAAAACGCTCGCCGAGCGCGAATGTCCTCGATACAAAATCATGTGGCCGCCGGGACGTTATTTATACACCGTGGATACACGTCGCTCGCGAAAGCATTTAGAGCGTTTTCCAAGGAAAGCAACTCGAACGCGGCGTCCTCCAGATAAGAGAAGTTGCCTTCCTCTAATTAATACTGGTCCCGCTCCAACCAATTCCCCCTTTATCGATGAGAGTTACATTTTGAAACAGTGTTAGTTGTGACCTAGCCGAAGGGAACAGAATACACCTCGTTTTCCTGGCACTTCGTTAATCGAGCTGTGCCATTGACGTCAGACGATTACCGATACATTAGCGTCTAATGTTCCCCGATGGTCGACTATCATCAATAGCATCGCTTCATTTCATCCCCGGGCGAAATAAAGACAAGAAAGACCTACAGCATAGCGAAGCGTCGGATAATCGAAGAAGGAGTCCTCGACGTCGTCGCATTATTTACTCCTCATTATCGAGCCCTGCCCGTCCGCCAACAACGACGGCACCCTCCATTACCATCGTTTAATCGTCGAATAATAAAAATCATTCCAGTGCTGCGATGGCTTCTCAATAAAGACATTGTCCGCGAAGCAAATTCTTATCCGTTAAGAGGTAGGCAGTGGGAGTAAGCAAGAGGGAGCGAGTAGGCGCGCGCGCAAGAAGCGCGTGGACGAATGACAACGAGCACGAAGCGAGAAGAGAGGGATGAGAACGCGGATTATCGGCTGGAGGATTACAACGGGGGCTTGAAGGCTTCGAAGCAAACGATTTCCTTCGGGGGGGTGGCGGTGGCAATGCTGACGGAAGAAAGGACACTGGAAAGGCGAAAGAGAGCGGTATGAGGCAAGAGAGCTAAGAGGAATGAAGAGTGAGAGAGAGAGGGGTCCACCGGGAAAGGGGTTGGAGCAACCGTTATTGGCCCTAAGAAGGATACTTATTGAACTCTTAGCGGCGTTTTTATCACTCCTTTCTCACGCGCACCGGCCGCTTTAAGTGTTTTCGGCTTTGTTTAAGGGCCCGCGCCTACCGACCACCACCCCCTCACGGCCGCCACCGCCTCCTCCTCCTCCTCCCCCTCGAGGCATCTTCTTCGCGCGGCGCGAGTATTATGCACCCTTAACGGCCGCCACGCTTCTTCCGACCACTTCTACGCCCTACTTATTCCTCCACCCAGCACACCCCCAGCACGCCGCTGCTGTCTTTTCCTCTCTGCCTCGCTTCTTCCTCTACCCCTTAACGCTTTATTTTTTACCGCCTTCTTTGCTGCTACCTACCACCTCACCCACCCCCTCCTAACCTGCCTGCCTGCCAGCCTGCCCCCTTTCTCTCGCTCGGTCTGTTGCAGCCGCTGCGCTCCTTCGTCTTTGCAACGAGATTTTTACGAAGCCAAGCCAGCCTCTTCGCCGCCGCCGCCGCCGCCACTTCGTAAAGCACGCAAAGTGCGCGCCCTGAAGGGTTCAACTACCACTTACCCTTCACCTGACCACTTGTAAGAAGGGCAGCCAACGATCTCTGAATCGTTCGTCCCTCGGTAAATTCTTTACTACTCGTCTTTCTTGATGCGTTGCTATACACATATTTAAATAGTCTGGTGTGACCGGGAAATGGCCCTGGCTAACGCATACCTACTCTACTATATTGCCGGACGCCTAGCTGTGAGAGCCTGTTCGAGCGATCGAGCGTAGACTTTTCGAGCAGCAAGCAGAGCTAGCCGCTTCTGGTGGCGGCTATTTTCGCCTTACGGGCACACGGTGCGCACTCGGGGCACGGCTCGCGGCTCCCCGTGCAAAATACGATAGTGTTATTGCCGTGAAAGTCGGGCTTCCGAATCGTGGAATGAGAATTATAATAGGAGGCACGTCGCTTGACGCATTCCGACGCCTTAACGACCTGAACCGCGGCGGCAGCGCGCCGCTCCAGGCCGCGCCGTGCTGCTGCCCGGCCGAGAAGAAGCAAGAGAAAGGAGAGCGCGGACCTTCCGAGATGAGGTCTCACTCGCGCGAGTTCCCCACACCTAAATATATTTCGGAAACGTGACTGCATTCGTGCGCCGACGCCACACAGCCGTCGCGCGCATTGCCTACTACTGGCAGAAGCCCTAACTTCTCGCACGAGAGCAGCTCTCCTTCTTGAAAAGAAGGCGCGCGAGCTGTCTCGTTTATGAGAGCTTACGGCCGAGCCGACGAGCATTGAACCGCGCGGAAAGTAAGTTAGCAAGCAAAATAAGATGATCGACTGACAGGCCGCGTGGGCTAGCGCCTGCGAAACATAATACGACACGATAAAATGCCGCGCAAGCAACCCAGGATACATGTAAGCATGACAATATATCGCCGATTTGAGAGGAAAGTCGCCGATAACGGATAGGATTTCAAGCGTTTTGCCCTCGCTTCTGTTCGCACTTACTAATTGATGATTAATGAGAAGATGATACCGTGCGATACGACGAGTCAGGCGATCTTTTATTTGCCGCGAGCCGATGCTTTCCCGGAATTGTTCCTACGAATGTCTTTCATCAGGGACAGAGTTATTTAATAGATACCGAAGTAATGAAAGCGACAACTATTCTGAAAGTAACGACAAGCTTGAAACGTTGCCTTGCGCTCTATGAAATTTGCGCCAATGGTCTCGGCTTTGCTTGTAGCACGAAATTATCAGTAGTACTCTGCAATTTACGCGGCGGCGGTATTAATTGTGAAAACCCGCAGCAGTTTATCATAGGCCGCATGAACGCAGCCCGCTCGAAGGGCAGAGTCACCGCAACCCCACACGAGCGTTGGGGTTGGTTTTCGTCACATACGACTAGGTAGAGAGTGGCGCAAGAGAGAAAGATGAGGAAAGTGGAGCAGGCAGTGGGAGAACGGGAGAGAGGAAGCCGTGCACGTATATCTGCGTGAAAAGCGGAAGGGGCTGAAGGGGGGGGGGGGGAGGGGGAGGGGGAGGGGGAGGTTCCACGTGCTCGCGAATCGAACGGGTGGTGTTAGTCATTCAGTTCGACGCGTACGTGCATCTACGTGGCGTTGCATGTGCATGCCAAGAGTATATATGTATGTATATGCAAACAGGAGGGACACACATGTGGTTCTACGCATGGTGCACGCGGCTCCCGCACCAATGCGCAACAGTTAACGGCGAGGAATTACGCTGGCATTAACTCGAAAAGGCACTGACGCGGCACGTCGCGCGTGTGATTTTGAAGGATTGCCGACGAAGAAAGGGCAGACAGAACGCGTCAGTTTGATGTATGTAACTGCGAGAAGAAGCGCCACTTGGTGCGAAGATAGGCCCGGTGGGAGATCACAATCGAAGAAAGGCGATAATAATTAAACCGAACGCACGCAATGTGCTCCACTTCAATTTCGAAACACTCCTCTGCACGAAGCGCCTCGGGCTTGCGAGTTCCGCGAGCGTGCGCGCACTTTCCACAAATTCAATCGCTATCTTATCTGATTTATACACCATGATATTGTAATTCCACTTGGATTGGCGTATGTGTGCATACGTGTTTACCGCGGCACTATGCGGCATAACGCATTTCAAGGTGGCAAAAGCATAATTCTGCCATCGATATGAACTCAAAGATCCGACACTCGATTAGTCAAGCTGTCAAGAGCACTAGAAGCTGTCAACTACAATTTCTGAAATATATTCTAACATCCTATTTCACGTGGCTGAGAACTCCTCGTATCGAGTCGGTCTATTAATATCGGCACCAAGTAGCAGGAACATTTATAAAGTTAATAAAAAATGAAAGCGGAGATCCTGCCCAAAGGGGGGAGGATTGAACGATGACAATTTTGAGTATGCGATCGCTCACCTCTTTGTCCTTGGCCTGAAGCTCCTGCTCGAGGTTGCTGTTTGGCGTTCTCCTGGGGTTGCTGGCATCGTGCACCTGCTGTTGCTCGCTCGCTTGCGAAGTGTGGGACAACTGGTGTCCCTCAGTCTTGGAATTGCCATCGCTTGCCGCGGCAAGCTGCTCCTTCAACGCGGAAACCTCCTTCTCCGCAAGTGACGCCCGCTGCAAAACAGAAAGGAAGAGGAACAAAGTTAGTTTGGTCCCAATTCAGCTCAAAGTCAAAGTACATAGGAGACATAAAAGGGGGGGGGGGGGGGCTGTGTGTTGGCCGGATGCTTGTTTACGACTGAGCGGCAGGTATAGAACACGAGTGACTAGCGGCCGGTAAAGGGTGCTGATTGACGATTAACGAAGTCCAATTTGGCGTGCGGTCGATTGGAGAACTCGAGGCCGGAGAGGCGTACATTGTTTTCGTGCTGCGATGCAGCTAGTTTTATGGCCAATTCGGCAGGAATACGCGGCCAGCGGGTGCAAGCTGGAGCGCGCGTAACCAATCGGCCCCGGAAATAGCCGGGAATTTCAATTGAAACGCGCGCCGGCAGCAGCGCTAGCGCACCGAGCCGCCGAGAATTTCCTGGGCCGGTTAATAACAATCGTAACGTAACACGCGGAGATTCGACCGCTTCCTCTTTCTCGGCGAGCAATGCCAGCAAGAGTTAACGGCGCGCACTGGATTGAAGCTCGGCGCGAAATTAGTAGCTGAGAGAGAAGGAAAGAGCGGGTGAGCCAGAGTGGAGAAACCGTCATAAAATCAATCAATCCTCGGATGCGGATTTCGCGCCTATTTAATTTCACGGAGATGCGGAGACCCGTCGAAAATAGAACCTCGCTCACTAGTACTTTACGCGTATATGTAAGTAGGTACTTTACGTATGTGAGACTTGGCGCAAGAGATATTTTAATATCCAATGCACTCATCGCATTTCAAATTGATGATATTTGACAGCGAATTACTATGTTACATGTGTTGAAAACACATTAAATGATTTAATCTTTCCTTAAGTATACATAACAGTTACTAACACAGTTTGAAATTATTCATTTCACCTAAAAAATGTCGAAATTAAATCATTCTTTTTGGCACCCTCTAGAATATTGAATCCTTGGGAGTATAATTTAACGTCGACCATACTAAGAGAAACGTTCCACCCACTATCGGTTCAATGCTATCGTGCAATTCAATCGTTCGAAGTGTTCCCATTGGTTTCTAAAACGCGAACCCGCCAATTACGGATTAACAGCAGTACGCTCGTACATATGTAGTTTGGTGGGATCTAGAGAACAGGTAGGAAGTCGCCGGGCTCTATCCACCGAGCAGCCCTGTTTCCCCGAGGTCACTTGTACATGTAGGTCCGGCATTATACAATATCGATTGTTGAACGTGCGATGTCGGTTGAATCACTCAGACATGTAGATTCAACGGGACAGCCATGCCCTCGGCAATCGGTGTTATTCCGCCGCTCAAGACTTTTCACCCAACCACTCGAAGATGGTTCTACGTGCAGACATTGTACTCAGGAGAGATGTGTATTGGCCATCGGCGATCGCGCGGATGCTGCCGGCTCTTTTTGCGATATAATGACGGAAGCGGAGAAAAAGCGGGACACATGGCCTCGGAGTGTCAAGAGCACTCGGCTAGACGCGCGGCAGGCCAGTGTTGCATTGTGCGCTTCATTAAAGTGTAATTGAGAGAGGCGCGAAGGGGACAATAAATCGTGCGACACCAATGGCAAATTGGTCCGAGCTGATCGGGCGATTGGCATCGGTTGGGATAACCAGCGATCGGCAAAAAGAGCTAGAAGCTAGTGGAGTAGGAGCGCGCGCTCGCGCGCGGAGACACGTAGCGGGCATGGAGATCGAGTAATGAGGCATTGTTTCCTGCAAAAGGCCTTGGCGATGCTATCGATAATTACGAAATGATACGGGAAGCATAAATACATATACGGGATCGCGTAATGGCACGTCCGTTCGACTACAAGCAACGTAGCTTGCTATCGATAGGCAAGTGGCATTCTACTCCACATACACTGCCCTACCAGGAGTGTATATGCATGTATCTAAGTGTCCATCACGTGGCATTGGCGAAAGAGAATCGAGGTTGATGGAGAGGATCAAGAAGATCGCCGATAACGATCGTCCTCCCGCTTGGTTCGCGAGCAAGCCAACCGAGCATCAAGATCGTCGTATTAACAGCGGAAGTTGTTGAAAGATAATAGCTCCTTTGAACGTTTCTAATGATGGAACACCCGGCATCCACGTAATACCGGTGGTGGCTGCCCGATGGAAAACCGTCTCATAATTAGCAGCCGTCGCGCTGCCCTTTTCTCTTCCACGTTGCGTATACCCATTGACCGATCCTTTATTTCTCCGCCAATCGACCCACGAGAAAGCAATTTCAACAATTTCTATAACCGAACCCTTGAAACGTTGCGTTGTGTCTATTCGAACGCGATGGTTAGTGATATGCGTGGCGTATCGATTGACAGTGCAGTTGTTTAGACTTTTAAATAAATATATTAGATATAGAGAAGAAAACAGAGTGTTCATTTGAGCACTGTGTTATGAAGATTGATTAACCATTTAGAAAGATATGAAAGGTCAAAGCCGATATTACGATATATGAAAATCTGCATTAAAATTGGAAAGCCGCGTAGTGATGCTTGCGAGCGATAGTTTCTAGCTTTGCGTAGAGCAATCGATCGACGTACGAGCGTCGAACGTAGAGAACTGACGTGGATTTGTTACGTGTCCATGGTGTTCGGTTCCGCATCGACATCGGCCAATCGTCGTGGCACACATGCAAGAACGGCGCGCACAGGCTGAGAGGGCGGCGTTAAGCTCGGCAATATTTTACTGCCGAATTCGCAATTACTTTAATTGCTTCCAGATGCTAATTAATTACTTTGACAGATGCCGGTGCCTATGCATGAATCGGAGCGATCGGCAGCCAATGCGTGGCTGGAACGCCTGACCGACGCATCAGGGTACCACGGGTGGGAACGCATGTGTTTGTCATTAGAAGCCGGGCGATGATTTTATCGCTTCCTCCGACGGCGACTTCCCCTCTCGCTTTCCCTCTTACCCTCTCCCTTCTGCTCCCTATGCACGGACGTGTATGTCGGATTGAGAAATCGTTGATCGACAAATTGATTCGGCCTGTTCGCTGCGTCACCGATATCTCATCCAAGCGATCATTACGCCGGACAAACTCGTACTGATTTATCCAAGATTCTCTTCATTGCGACGAAATGCGATCATTCAAATTAAGAAGGATAACTAACGTCAATCTTGCGAGTTTCAAGAGAGTATATCCGAGAGGTGTATCTCGTGTGAGAGTGATATAGGAGCCGGTTGTTTTTGCGTGTGACGAGGGGGATGTTACCAGCAGGCAAGGGGTCGCCAGTGAGTTCAACTCGATTGTCGGACAGCATCGATTATATAGTCTCGCACATTGGAGGTATCAAGGAGAGAAGGTGGCGGTGGGGTGGTTGGCTCTCGGTGGGCAGAAGAGTCGAGCGAGCCAGCCGGCACCTCGATATCGGGTCGATCACGTCGAGGCGTTTCGTCTCGGCCTCGACGCGGCCTCGTCTTACACCCCCTTTGCAAATTGACGGTTATCCGAGTGCTACACCGTGTGCCTCCTCGCCCTCTCTCTTACTCTCTCTCTCTCCCTCTCTCTCTTCTTACTCTCCGTCTCCCTCCCGCGGTGCACGTACCGATCGATCGGTACTCACCAATTCGATATACACGAACAGAGCGAGCGGCCACGTCGGCCGCTTATTCTGGCTTCTTGCACGACTCGCAGCAACAACTACCACATCCACTCGACTGCACTGCCGTACGCGCCCGGTCACGCACTTCTCGCGCTACCACCGATCGAAACTATCACTCACCGGCGATCGTGACGTAATAATTACCAATCAATGCCGAATCAGCTCCTCTATCGCCTGGATTGCTGAACTTTGCTTCCTAAGGTAATGCCGGTCTATTAAACCCTCGAATTCGAACACCAATACTGCAGGAACTCCGCGAAACTAATAGCCCAACTGGGAGCTTCGGTTCGAGCGAAGATGTGGTCCGGTGGAAAGCATAAATGCTTTTATCATTGCATGAATTGGCTGATGTGTACATCCTAAGTTCTTCCGGAGAGGGATAAAGTTCATACTTCTCGGTTTCATTGGTACATGTCGGGTAAGGCTGCTCTTACAATTAGTCGGATCGAATTGAAGCGCATCGAAACGAAAACTGGTCTAATAAGTGCTCTAGAGGGATCGAGCGGGCGCGGGTGAACGAGAAAGAGAGAGAGAGAGAGGAAGATGACTCATACCGAATCGGGCTGAATCGAATCGAAATCAAGCGTGGGGAATCGCAGTGAGGCGAAGCCTCCCTTGATTAAGCGACACTCCAGTACCCGATTCTTAAGTACAGTGATTAAGATCTCAATCACTAATTGCGAGCACCACGAGCCTTACAAATAAATCATAAAATACGAGTCTACATCGGGAGTATAGAGCGAGAAGCGGGTGGGGGAGGGGAAACAGCGATTCAGCGGGTATCGCGATATCAATTGAAATCGATATTATTCAAGCTAAGCTCTATTAAACCACGCTGATGAAAAGAGCACCGGCGTATAATAAAAAACAAACTGGCGCTCGGAGCAATAATGCCAGGTCGATAAGTGGAGTGCATAAACGGCGGATAGATATCGGCGAGAGCCACTTAAACGGTAGAAAACAAGTACAGACTTGAAGAGCTCGCAAATGATATTATCAATTTCGCTCGTACACAGCGCAATCCTCTCACATTCTCTCACTCTCTCGGTCTCTCTCCAACGCGAGCGATGCACCGTCCATAATTAATGAATAAATTTTTATTCCCAGTTCAAGCACGGTGAGGAAGAGGGCGGGGGCGGGCCGACAAGCGGCGCTCGTTCTATCGATGAATTATTATCCTTGCGGGTTGCCGAATTATCATCCAGCACACAGCCTCCGAATTATCCCGAGACGAAGATAGACGGGTTACACCTGCAAAAATGTGTCTATGCATGGTGTTTCCAAGTCCAGCGAAGCATCGCGTCACACCTGACAATGCGTGTCCAAGTCGGTCATTAATTTCTCAGGAGGCCAGCGATTATGAGACTTTTCCGTCATTGTAAATATCAGAAGGCGTCTAATATCGCTTTCGGTGGAAGAGCGAGCATGCTCTCCACAGTCGGGCCGAAGGAGAATAGGTTGAGCGGAGAGTAGTGAGCGCCTGCTGCCAAAAAGCACGAGCGAAATATGACGCCCCACATTCCCGACGTCTGGTGACCCTATCTCCTCTCCGCCGTGTCTAATTACCGGATCAGCGCTATATTTTTATACGGATTTTTCCACGCCAACATCTCCAACCACCACCATCACTCTACTACAACCTACACACAGTAATACAATATGTGCGCGTGACAATGGAGCCGGGGTTAGCTATTCGCCTTATAGGGATGAAAACTTTATAATCTCTCGCACTCTTTCTTGTCGGCGGGCTAAAATCACGAGCGCCGTAACTGCGGTGGATCAGGCGTTTACGACTATCTAGGCGAGGTTGTTATAGTATTTTTCGGTGGCGGAGAAACAAGCGAGCCGGCGGATGCGAGTAAGGGTGACTACTCCGTCCGATATCGTTGCCGGCGAGAGAGGGTGCTTCCGTGATATTTCAAATTTTCTCATTACACCTCGAGGTGCGAATGATCTCCCTCTCGCGGCCTCTTTCTCCTTGCCGAACGAGCCGCCGTTGAATCTCCCTTCCTCTCTCACTCACCCCTTCTCGCCCTCTCTCTCTCTCTCTCTGTCTCGCCAGAGAGATTACTCTAGTCTCGTGATCTCGATCTTCCGCTACTCTCTCGCTCTCCCTGCCGCCACTGTACCCTCTCTCGCTCATTCATCGCCGCGCCGATACACCCTGGCGCCATTCCACCCCCGGTGCCACCCCAATCGCCGCCACCCCCACAACCCCCTTCTTCAATATCACACCAACCAGCCATCAGAGTGAACCCCTCTTGTATTTATTATTAAGATATCGACCGGCTCTAAGCCCCCATCCACCCCCCTTCACCCCCTTCACCCCATTCCACCAACCACTGAGCCTATCTACCTACACTGTAATATGCGCCGCGGAGCCTCGAAACACTCGAAGCATACACGCGAACCCGCGAGACCAAGCCGATGAGATTCCTCTCCTCCTCCTCCTACTCCTCCTTGTCCGCCCGCCCGCCCCTGTCATTTTCGTTGATTCCTCGATCTTGATGTCAGGCGATAGCAATCAGCGGTA
Source organism: Ectemnius lituratus (assembly GCA_910593735.2). NCBI lineage: Eukaryota > Metazoa > Arthropoda > Insecta > Hymenoptera > Crabronidae > Ectemnius > Ectemnius lituratus. The sequence goes on from OU343042.1 coordinate 7,533,579, forward strand.
ACTATTACTGTACTCGCACGGATAAGTTTCCTTGACTGATAAAGGACGGTGGTGTTTGACGTCGAAGTAAAAGACCAAGTAGTAGCTTGGTAGTTCGATGTTAAATAAGGGATAGAGGACGAAACCATATGCGATGGATTCATTAATCCTAGGTCATTAAAAGCGCGCACTCCTATTCCCGAACGAAATGTATTCCTCGAGGGGTCATCAACCGTTCCCGTTTACTTCGGTCCCACGAAGCATGTGTGTGCAAGAGAGCTCTCTCTCTCTCTAATGGCTCCGGAGAACGGTTTCCCCATGTGACGCGAGTTCCCATGCAGGGTGCTCGCAACAAGCCAGTGAGATAGGTGCACGGCTTTCCAGGAGATCAACAGGGAGCTGGCTGGAGGAGGAGGAAGAGTGCGGGAGGAGTGATCTTTGGAGTAAGGATGAGACGGCGGATGAAAAAAAGGGAAGGGATGAGGTCTCTCAATAAGGGACACGTCGGCGGCGCAATATTTAAGAAATGTCAATACGTCGTGTCGCCGGCTGGCTGGATGAGGAAGGGTTTCGGACGGAAGTCGGCGGACGACAATGCCAGCGGGCGATCAGTTTGCCGGAGAGAACTAGCCCTGAGGCATCGGTTAAAAAATGGAGGAATCCCTTTGATGTTCCCCGTTGTCCTAATGAAAAATTAAAGCCCCTTCTTAAACATCATTAGACACGAGCACTCTTTCAACTTGGTCCACTCGCTCGCCTCCCTTATCCCTTTCTTCTCCCTGTCCTCTCCCTTTGTCCATCTCTCCTTCTCGCCCTCCCACTCTCCCCCTCACATACTCTCTCTCGCTCTCTCTCTCTCTCTCTCTCTCTCTCTCTCTCTCTCTCTCTCTCTCTCTCTCTCTCTCTCTCTCTCTCCCTCTTTCTCTCCCTCTCGCCCTCCTTACGATCTGCCTCGAGCGTACAATCACATCCCTTGCTTTGAATGTCCGCATCCTCCTCGTTAACGATCGGATCAGCCGATTCATTAGAGGTTGGCTGGCAGGGTTTTCTTCGGTTCCGGATAAACGATCAGGGCTATCCGATCGGCGAGGAGGGCAGACGAGACTCGATAGTTGCACGATGATATTTTTATGCCCTCATTAATCCTATTAAGCTCGACCATTTCGACGGGTAAAGGGTTAATGAGCGGCCGATGTCGAGATGCGACCTACTTCCCGCGAGGAGGCTGATCACTTTTCAGCGAATTCCCGGGACACACGTGCGTCGTTGCGAGCGTATCGGCGATGCCTGCTGCTACTGCCGCTCGGCTCGGCTTCTCACGCGAGCGATGCGTCAATAAATCACGATCCTCCGTGGAAGAAAAAATCGGTGATCATCTGCTGGGAGGATAGAGCTAGCGCAGAGGCAGAGAACGAGAAAGATGGGATATAGCAGTGATCGACGAGTAGGATGTACATGTATTTCTTTTGAACAGAAGCGCCTGGCAAGCGTCGGCGTCGATTTCCCCTTTCGAGGCCGCCCTCGAGCGGGCCGACAAAAAACTGAGGCATTGCATGACGTTTGCTTTTCACATCGAGGGGCCGCGAGATCGCTCCAAGGAACTACTGATATCAGACGAACGAAATCGACTTCGATCTGCTGCGGTGGACACGCGAGAGCACCGCTGCCTTCTTCCGGCCAAATCACCGCCCCCACGAAAAGCACCCTCGAGTGTGCGCGCCCACGCAGAGTAGGAACGTTTACATCGGCATCGTAAACGAGAATAAGACGAATTTCTTAAATAACTGCTCGGCCCGCTCTCTACACTTTGTTCGCGGGTGCTTGCCAAGTTTAACGAGCAGTGTCTAGGAACGCGCGAGGGTATCCCAGGAAACCGCTCGGAAAATCGAGCTACCGCGAGGCAACGGCGAATAGTGCGAGGCGAATGATCGGTGTTCGTTAGCCTCTCGAACATTCATTCAGAGTGTGTATGCGCGATCGGAGGCTTTTTTGCAGCCATGGCACATAGAGAGCTGGTAAGCCGATCGAGCGCACACGCGTACAACCAGGAAAACACTCGAGGCTCGTGCCGTGCAGAAACGAATTTCGCTTCGGACAATGGAGGACTCGATACGGCGGAATCGGGCAAAGGGACGCTGAATGCAGCACTGGAAACACCGTGAGTGAGGGGGCTGTGGACGGAGGATTCGCCGCTAGCAGAGGCAGAGAGAGAGAGAGAGAGAGAGAGAGAGAGAGAGAGAGAGAGAGAGAGAGAGAGAGAGAGAGAGAGAGAGAGAGAGAGAGAGAGAGAGAGAGAGAGAGAGAGAGAGAGAGAGAGAGAGAGAGAGAGTACGAGAGGGAGTGAGTGGGTGAGAGTGAGAGGTAGCGAGAGAGGAAGCGGAACAAGAGGCGTAGGCGGAGGGAGACGGAAGATGAGGTTTCATCGGAGGGATGAAGTGGCGAGTCCTAGGTGGCGGCGATGGGCCGGCGGTAGGGGGCCGATTGTTGAAATTTGCATGAATCGATCACGATTGTTTGGCCGCGGAATGAGCACGCCACCACAGGAGAAATAATTCGCAATCCGTGTGCAGGCCGGGCAATCGAGTTACCGTTTGCCATTTCGATTCCGCTCGGTCCAACGGACGACAATGGCCCTACGCCAAAAGCGAATCATCTTTGTGATCTGTCCTGAGCGGCCAGAGAGGGAGAGAGAGAGAGAGAGAGGGGGGGGGGGGGGGGGGGGGAGGGAGAGAGAGGGAGGGAGCCAGAGAGAGGCTCGTCGCCGTTGATCGCAGCAACCCGGCTGCTGCTTTTACTGCTCTCGCTATTCTCGTCACCCTTCCCTACCTATTTTTCCACGCTTCTATTTCCCCACCCCCGCCTCGCTCACCACCCTCCCCCGCCCACTCACTTTCGTTGTAATGCGTATCACTGCAGGGATTTTCACTTTAGACCAACCCAACATAGCCTTTAATCGGTCGCCACCGAACGGGTTTGTGAATATGCGGCATAATTGGCCCGGCATTATAGCTTTTCGCGTATCCATAGGTGCGTATGTGTATTTATTGTCATCGGTCACCGGCTATTACCGCGGATGATTGCCGGGATAGAGGGGGGCTCCGTTCTATCCGAAGCCACCGATGCACACGACACGACTGCGGAACGTATGCGTTTTGGCAGATGCAATACGCCGGAATGAAGAGAATGAAGAGACATTTTTGAAATTCCGAATATGTTAGGAGTCCGCGAGAGCTACTTGTCTCGCTGTATCCGAATGCAGGGCACTCAGCCAGCCCGTTCGGATTCGTACATAGTTACTTAGGCGCGTATCTATGTATACGAGGAGTATAGGAGGGCAATCCGTGGCGCGAATCGTGGCGGTGCACGAAGATACATGTGGAGGAGACAGTAGGGACTTTCAACGGAGGAGGAGGATATCGGTACCTCAGCGAGCACAATACGGGCTATATTTTTATGGGTCCGCCACGGGGGTCTAATGGCAGCCCCGCGGGAGGAAGAAGCGAGAGCCGACGAATGAGAGATCGAGAGAGAAAAAGAATAGAACAGGGATTTGGTATAGACGTCATTGTTTCCGTTCGGCACCCTTCCCGTGGCTCGTGGCCCGGCTCGAGCCACCCCCGAGAGTGCGAGAGAGGGAGAGAGAACGAGAGAGAGTGCTCGGCTGAACCGAAAACTACCCCTTACAACGGGGTGCCTGCCATTCAAGCCACTTTTTCATCTCTCCTCTGTTTCTCTTCCCGCGTTCTTCCACACATAGATTACAATATTACCACCTACCCCTCGTCGTCCTCGTGCTCGCTCGGGCTATCCTGCACGAGCGCCGCCACCGCCACCGCCACCCTCTCCTTCCTTCCTTCCTTCCTTCCTCTTTTTCTCGCTACCGACGGCATCGCGCGAGCGGCGCCCCGTTAGCAGCGCCGCGACGGCGCACCGTGTCCTCTGATATATACGCGCACTTCTGATCATAACATAAATTTTAATGATGGCCCTGATGAAAATATAAGAACGCTCCGATATTTATGGCGTCTGTCCCGGCCAGTTCCTCTGCTCAGCAGAGTCTGCTCTCTTCTCCCGACTCCTGCTCTTTCAGTCTACTCTTTGTTGTCCCTTCCACCCGACACACTAACCCTGCATTTCTAATCTTTTTCTCTTGTTGTCTGGCTACACGTATCACCAACTGTCAGGATCAAACCCATTAGTTGATATTTTTCCAGCTGGTATTTTGTCATTGCTACTATCTTTGAGACAGACTGTTGGCATCTGTTACTTTGGAAAGCTTGATGATATTACTGGTAAGTCTGGACTTTTGGTAAGGTTGATACTCCTAGCGGTAGTAATTACATCTTTTAGGCAGCCTCGTTGGCCATGCTTATCTGTAGGTCTCTTGGTAATATTCCTTGCCGAAATCTTCGTTTTCCCATGGCTTAATAAACATTCCCCTTACTCCCACTCGCTCATTCTCGATCGCAGGCCTCTAAAGGCTGTGCCTTCCTAGGCGTCCTCACCTTTCCCTTCATCCGCTCTCTCACACTCTCCTCTTTCTCTCATCTCTCCTTCTCTTCATCGAGCTTTCCCCGCACTTTTGACGCTTCGCTTTGGAAATCCTTTGATTCGGGATCTTTTCGAGGGCTCGGAAACGTCGATGCGCCTCCGCATGAAAAGGGGTTCCTTCGAGGGCGTCCCCTGATTGGGGCGATAAAAGAGGCCCCCAGCAAAAGTGTGGAAGGGGTATTCGTGCTTGCTTGAGGGTGGAGGGAGGTAAAACACTAATTAGTTATCAAAGGCCGAGGAAGGGTTTGGTGACAAAATAGTAGATCCTGAAACGAGGAGTCCTCCGTCCTGCTCTAACGATCACCAACACCCTCGATTACCCTCTCTACGTAGATACACTACCACCATGGCTCACTACCATAACCCCAAGCAGCTCTCTCTATCAACTCTCCCCAAACCCTTCCGTTCATCTGTCTCTCTCTTTCTCTCTTTCGTCTTCTCGCTCATCTACGGCAGCACCCATCCCCAACCCATCACGTTACGCGACCCCCTTTCGCCTTGTTCGGCCTGTCGGCCTTTCTCTCTCTCTCTCTCTCTCTTACTCTCTCAATCTCTCTGTCTTTGGATGCCATCCCCCACGGTGTCTTAATACTCTCGGGAGGACGGTCCTGTATTGATTTTCGAATCATTAATTCTACGTCTAATCAGAACTTGCGAGAGATGTCTATGTGTACAGGGACGCGCGAGAGCCGGAAGGGTGCTCTTGCACAGAGTGTACAGGGTAAGCGATCCAACCATTCTTTATCCTCTCGCCACGCTATACCGAAGAGAAGATCCCTTGCAAATAATTTGATTCTCCACGGAGAACTTTGCAGCCATGAAAGGGCAAAGCCATTTACCGAACGAAATTTTGAACAAGCCCTAATCTTATCAGAACAAAGCGAAGTATGTAAAAACGAAACATGAGAATTTGGAATTTTTAACACAGCACGACTGCGTGTTTCTATAGGTTGTACGCGGTACGTAGACGCGTAGGAAAGGGCGGGGTGGGTTTACGAGCGACGGGAACCGTGTTCCTGACTGGAGCGTCAAACCCCGGCGTGCCAGACACGAGTATGCATGCCAATATATTTGACATACTTGTGCAAGCGGAAGACAGAGAGAGGGAGAGCAAGATGGATGGATGGAAGGAGAGTAAAAGCATAGGAGAAGGCTGGTGTACAACGACGATACGTGGTATGCCACGATGCTGATACACGTGTGACTTGGCATTACGAAGCCGGCGGTCTCTCGCCGATGCACGATGGCGAGATTGGATCCGGCCCGATTCCGGTAAATCAGAACTTCGCTACGTGACTCGATGTGTGTATATACATACTTCTAGTTGACGAATATAGATTCCAATGCTGATGAAGTGTCTACCCCTCCCCTCACCTCGCTCTCGCTCTCGCTCTCGCTCTCACTCTCTTGTCAGTGGTGGCGGTGCCCCAGTGGATTTAGAAACGCCGTTGAACTTTAAGCGGAATTCAATTCGAGACGCAGGGCCACGTCCTTCTTGCCCCGACGGCTGTTTGTCAATCCAATGAGTTCACCGGCGTCGACTGATTGAAATGTCGCGGGAGCATGGAAATATCCGATTGGAAATTCATCGCCCGTGTTCACCGGTTCACCCGACCCGCCCACTGACTTTTGTTAGTGTAGCCCTGTAAGAGGAATCGACCTGTCACCGATCGTCACGGATGACGTATGATTAATCCGTACAAATATCTCGCTGTCCCGGGCGAGTATCGTTGAATCGATTGGCACTGTCCCATTCGGCGAGGTTGCTTATTGTTTACCCACGGTGAACATTATCTCTCGAAATCTATTAGAGACCGGCTACGTAAGTGTGCGCTCGCGCGCTGAATGAAGGTATCCGCGTGCAACAAAGTTGCATAAGGCGAGCTCGTAACAATTTGTCCGCATGTAGTATGTGGCGCGACAGAGATAAGCACTGGCGGCACACGACGCTATCGTTGAAATGCCGGCAGGATCGATGCCGATTGCGCGAAATTACATAAGCTATTTCTGCGACAGTTTTGCCCCATCGAACTGAATACGGCTTCCGCGTTTAGGGCGGTACGATTGATGCGAGATTAATGCCGCTATTCTCCGAAGATCGGACCAATGGCGTCAACGATCCGCGGATATTTCACTCCAATTCCTCGGCCAGAAATAAAGAGCGAACGTACTGCTGATGGATCAGCTATCGCTAAATCATTTCTCCGAGGGGGCGAATATTAATCAGTACGGAGTATTATCGTGCCATAGAAATTTGGACTCCAGGAGCGAATGAAAGCGCGCTATGTACACATACGTCTCGCTGAGAATAGGGCTAATTATAGTAGTGACTAAGAGCGTCGCCTCGACAAACGTGGCCTAAGTCGCTCAAACGTATCAATGACTCGCCGCTACTGACGCTCCCAGAATGTGGGAGGCCTCAACCACATTCCACATGCTACTCTGCTACCAGTCAACTTCCTTCGTCCACCTACGCAGCCCGCTCGCAATCGGACATTCCATACTTCGCTCGTACTTCAATCGAGCTGTAACGCGATAGATCCCATCTCTTCCGAGTCATTTCATTCAACTGGCCTTGTTTCAGTACTTCCGAGTATTAACCGGACGCTTTGATAACAGGATCACCTGGTTGCAACGGGAAGAAGTATCGAGTGGAAAATGAAGTAATCGAATGAACGCGACAACGCCTGCACGCGAAGTGCATCCAGCGATCACATTGCGGCAAATTCATTGGATGGGACAAAGGCAGAGGGAACGGGAAGGATGGAGCGAGAGAGCAATGCTAATTAAGGGGCGGAGGGATCGGGAAATCCTGGAAAGGAGGGGCTGAGAGAGCAAGTTTCCAGGGCGATTAGCGCGCGAGCGGTGCGTAAGAAGCGAGCGCGCGTTACGCGCCTAACAGTGGAAAATTGCCAATTTTCCCGATAATGAAAACTCCCATCGCGGTTAATTCAATTCCCGTAATTTCTTCGCATTGAATTCGAGCGGGCTCCGCTGACTGGCGCGTTGGCTGCTACTCCCGGAGAACGCGCCAGCCAGCCAGCCAGCCAGCCAGCGAAAGATTACGATTGGAAATGTTACGATTGAAATCACTCGGGTAGGAGCGCGCGCGTTACCGCGCCATTGCGAAAGGGAACTCTGCCGATTGGTGGCTCTCATTGCGCCCGCCGCGGAATAATTTACTAAGCAATTACCCGGGGCCACGATGTCACGCGAAATCACTTGCGACAGACTTTTGCCAACTATTTTTCGACGCTAAGTCCGCTGCCGCAGCGCAGAAAAGAAATCGACCTCGGCAATCGTAGCGAGAGTTCATGCCGGCCGTCTATTTTCTGCTTGTCGCCCCGCGTGGCACATTCTGCTATTTGACAGTGCGATATTAACGCTGAGCGATTCGATCGCTCCAGAAAAAAATCTGGCTGCTCTGAATTATGGAAAATCTCGTTAGCATTCGCGACCAATTAAACGAAATCGGGCATCGCGCGAGAAATAAATTCGCCCGGGGAACTCTGACGGGACGTGATGACCCCGGTTATGACGGGTTCCCGTTTTTCCGGACTGATTTTGATTCCTATGAAAAATCCCCACTGGAAACACTCACTCCTCTCTCCCTCTCCCTCTCCCTCTCCCTCTCCCTCTCCCTCTCCCTCTCTCCCTCTTCTTTTCTGTCGCACGCGCGTGGCTCATGATACGCGTTCTGCCTATTGAATTCGTCGAATTCGAAGCACATCATTAATGTTTGAACAAAGCAAGAGCAGCGAGGATGCTACGAGTAAATTCCAAGGTAAAATTCCAGCACGTGTTGCCGCGCAGCATCCGAGGCTGGCGAGTTCAAATACGTCGCCTCTAATCAGCAAACAATCGACGCAATCGTTAAAGTTTTTCGAAGGCGCCAGTGTATTCTCATCCTAACCACGAGATCTCGGATCATCTGTCCGCCCGGTGGGATTTATTGTTCTGCTTTGATAAGGGCCATTGCGAAACCTATTGCCATAAGACTCGCCCTCTCGTTCTCTCCTTCCTGATTATCGCACCATACGATATTTTACAAGTCGTTTCGACAAGACGACGCACTCGGCTTTCCAAGAAAACAGCGGCATCGATCTTCCGCCGGAGTCCGAAGTGACAGGCCAGAACCGAAAGAGAAGTAACGATCTAGCCCACGTAGACTCGGTTCGCCTGGCAATCGTGGAAATACTTAAAACAGTTACTTTATCAACTGCCGTCTAACTCGTATGCAAATTACATTACCACCGAGGCATGTCCATTAACCTTAGGGGAAAATCGATCTCGCCGCTTGAACCTTATAAGTGTCGAGAAAGCTTGGTTGAAAAAAATGCCGAAATTCACCTGCGTTCGTGCGACTGCGCTGTGAGAGTTGGCTCATGAGTCATTCCTTGCGGTATGACTCCTCCCGTAAACTTATTACAGCATACTCCGCGACAGATATGCAGTGGTACGTGTACACTGCAGAGAACATCACTAGATTGCGTTCGTCGACCGGCGTTCATTATCTCTGAAGATCGCATTCACCGCTGAGATTACTGTGAACCCAAGAGACAACGAAGAATCCAAGCTGCAAAGACGCATCCCGTCAAATTAGCAGCTACAGATGAATTGTATCCATAAATTTCTAACCACCAATTACGTCCCAGCACGACTCGTCACTTTTGATAAGACGACGTCCGCGCGTGTCTCTGCTAAGAGAGAGTGAGAGAGTGTGTGTGTGTGTGTGAGAGAGAGAGAGAGAGGGGGGGGGGGAGAAAGAGAAATTCGCACGTACGAGGAACGAAGGGAAACGGCGGGGGTGGAGGGGGGGCTTAAACTCGATGTTAAAGCGAGGCTGCACGCGGCCATGTGAGCGCGTGGGTGGTTGAATGGGACTGAGAAGGGGGAGAAGGGTGGTTCTCCTATCGATTTTATCCGTGTTTTAAATTATTACCCGCTCATTGTGGCCCCCGCACTGACTCTGGGAAGGGTTGGCCTTTGCATATCGCCCGTCGCGGCGGCAAGGGTTAAGGGTGGGAGAGCGAACTTCGCCTCGACTCTTTGTTTCGAGGCTTGCGCTCGCACTTACCACACAGAAAAAGCGAGCGAGCAAGAGAGAGGCCGCGTGGGAGACGGGAAGATAGAAGGAGACAGTGAGAAAAAGGAGCGCGTGCAAAAGAGCGAGAACGAAGCCGGACAAAAAGCGAAAAGGGACGACGAAGCCAGCAGACAGGGAAAAGGAAACAGAATGCGAGACTGACAGAGAGCGCGGGCGCGGACGCGCGCGCGCGCAAGAGAGAGAGAGAGAGAGAGAGAGAGAGAGAGAGAGAGAGAGAGAGGGCGAGAAAGAAAGAGAGAATGTCCGTGTAAGTGTAAGTGCTAGAAGAGGGAGGGTGCGGGGGTCGAGGAAAGGGTGAGCAAGTGAGAGTAAGAGTGAGAGGAAGCAACAAACGGAAAAGGGTACCGAGAAACGATCGTATTCTCGCGGAGTAATCAGGCTGTCTCCTGAGAGGCCTTTTTGAAGTTTTCCGCGGCTGCGATGCATCGCGACGCCTGCTCCAATGTCTCCCTTCTACCGCCAAGCCCCGCTTCGCCCCTCTTTTGCCCAACCCTTTCTCTTCCTCGTCACCTATGCTGCGAGACTGTGAGGCACTGCGAGACACGGGTTAACTTTCCTTCGGGTAAAAGGTTCGCGCTCGCACGAACACGCAACCCCCCGGAGACTACTGGCACCGGTGGCTGCGCGGAGATTGAGTTGCAGCCAATTGCAAAATTAATTTCTCCGCGGCAACAGAGCCGTGCTAATTGGCCGGCGCATTGCGCCGCGATGCGCGCCGAGGCCTTCACTGGTCCCCTCTTTTCCTTCCGATCTTACCAGGACGAAACTTTATGCCTTAGCGAGAGAGAAAGCTTGTGGTGAATCGCCACTGTTAATATTGAAGTTGCTCCTCTTACCCGGGACTTTATTTATAAGGAAATGCGGATAACCATCCGTCGTCGGTGAAAATCACCCGATCCTATTGATAGTGCTCTGCATTCGAAAGAGAAATCGTCGAATTTACATGGGAAAAGGTACACTCGAGGGCGAGCGCACTCGCTCAGGGCAGCGACGTTTATTACATTACGAAAGGTATCTCGCCGAATCTATTTAAAAAAGCAAATAGCAGTGATCGATGAATGGTCGAGCACTATCGCGAATTTCCAGGCAACGATCGCCATAACAGCTTTGAAGTCTCGTACTGTACTCCGACTTGTGCGTTCGTACGTATACGAAACGACTTAGTTGTATACGTATGCATATTGAGCGACTCCTGAGACGCGCCACTTGGATTTTCACGTCAAAAGAAATTCCATAGCGATACTAGCGATGAGGTTGGATCGAGCGAGAGAGAGAGAGAGAGAGAAAGACAGATAGCAGACGTATAAGCATTGGAAGAGGTAAAGCGAGCGAGGAAAGCAGGAGTCGACACACGATGCGAAAGAAGAGAGAGAGAAAGAGAGAGAGAGAGAGAGAGAGAGAGAGAGAGAGAGAGGAGTAGTAGTAGTGAAAATCGCTCCTACCGGCGGGATTTCAAAGCCGAGGAGGAGATGGAGGCCGAGGATGATGAGGAGGACCGTCGACGACATCGACTAGCGGGTGGTAATGGGGTAAAAGAGTGGTAGCTGGAACTCTGGTATCAAAGGCTTGGTGCCGTGGGTTTACATCGCGCCATCGCCAACTCGCTTAATTATCCTTATCAATCATTAGAAATCCATTCCTCGAAAGTGCGGCCCACGATTTTATCGTTTAGCCTCTATGCGAAAGCCTTCTGATAATCATAACTCCTACCGGCTCCCACGAAAGAGACGTTCATTCGTACACACGGTAGTACAAGTGCGTTTGATCCGACTGGAGAGTAAAGCACCACGATATTACCGCTCTCTGAAAATAAGGCAAAAACCCGGTAGCAGTGTGCGCCGGGTCAGATCTCGAAAGGATTAGCATTGGCTCCCTCCCCGGCCTATATCCGGAGCTGGCAGAGAGCGAACTCCAAATTTTCGGCTATATCGGAAAAAACGTGGGACAGGAGTTTAACGGTAATTAGTGGATAAAGCGGATTAATTAAAACAATGCGCGATGTGTGTGCCCGTGGAAGATGAAGCAGCACCCAGGCGGAGGGGGAGGCGAAGAGAGGAGGTAGCCTATGGATTGAAGGATAGTTAGCATAGGTAGGAGTGCGAGAGTGGCGGTGAAATCTCGCGGATAACGAGCGATCAAATCTGAATGGCGGCGGGGTTCCGGGCTGCGGTACACACTGTAAACAGGACGCGGCCCCCGCCAGAATGCAGGCCGTAATCCTTTGGCTGGGCGCTGATGCATCGCCCGGTTGTGGAGGTGTCGCGGGGGATCCGTCGCGGCGCACGGCATGGATGGATACTAACCCGCGTGCAGATATCGGGCGTGCACATTCACCGGGGCGTCATAAATCTATCTGTCGATCTCTCTGGATGCGTGGCTTTTCAATCGGAAAAAACGGCGGTGAGCGCGGCAAGGGGCGCCCCAGCTCTCCGAATAAAGAGACGGAGGTGAAGAGAGAAAGAGAGAAAGAGAGAAAGAGAGGGAGAGAGCGAGAGAGCGACGCTTTTACAAGGGAGAAAGGGAGACGTCGCAGGCCGAGTGAGATTTTGAATCGCAACGACGCGCGGCATTCAGCGCGGGCGAAGTTACAAGAGAAACTTGGCATTTTCGTGGAGGGTGGGCTTCGTCGGCTACGCCGGTGAGAAGAGAGGAGCACACGGCGGAAAGGGTTGAAAATAAGCGATAATGCGCCGGCTTTACTTAGCTAATTAGGGAGTCCCCCCGACCATTCTTTCTCCCACTTGCTCCAGCGGTCGCTCTCTCCTACCCTCGGATTCTCGCACTCCTCTCTTCGCTACTTTGCTACACCGCTACACACCGCGGGATCGACTCTCTGTCCGTTCATCCTCCGACCTCTTCACCCTGATCTCTCGCCCACACCCCCGAACCTCTCCTCCTCTCTCCTCCTCTCTCCTCCTCCCCCCTCTCCTTCCTTTTCGCTTTTGAACTTCGTATATCGCGCCACCCCATCGGTGCCACCCTCCGCCAGCCCATCCTTCCTTTGGTCGGGGCCCACCCTCTCTTACCCCAGCCGCCGGCGAGTATTAATTCATTTAGATATTATTTTCCGAGGTGGGTATTAACATTCTCAATCGGATTAATGAAATGATTTCCCTCGCTCACTCCTCTCACTGTCTCCATCCGAGCATCACTCGTTCACTCCGACTCTCCGTGCATTCTTGCACGGGGGAGAAATTGTACTTTGTGAGCGGTGGAGAGCTTCACCAATTTTTTAAGCTCACCCATTGAAGATCCGCGCTTCGGTGTCTCGCAATTAGCAGGAGACTCGTTTGTCTTGTCAGCAAAGGTTTTAATGCGATGGAATATATTGTGGAATGTAATTTTGTTAACAATTCTGTGGTTTTAACGAGTGATAAATATCGATATTGGTACGTTGTCGTGTGGTTAGCTATGTAGGGGTGTATTAAAACTTGACAATAGCTGCTGTATTGTTAGTATCAAATAAACACCCAACGATTTTATATTATTCGCTTACATAGATAGAAATCGCGATGGTATCGAAAGCAAGCAACGTCAGAGTGCTTTCGGTGCTTCTGCCAGCAGATTCTGCAGTGCAAACGAATCCCGGTTACTCTGATCAGAGGACAGGTATGTGTACAGACGTATCAGAGGCATGAGAAGGGTGAAGCCGGCGAGTCGGGTAAGAGACACGTTGTAGCAGAGGGAAAAAGGAGAGAGCTCGGAGGATTCGGCGGTGCGAGGTCATGCAGGCATGCAAGGGGGCAGGAAAGCGCCAAGAGGAAATATAACCATGAAGGAAGGAAGGAAGGAAGGAAGGAAGGAAGGAAGGAAGGGTGGAAGGAAGGAAGGGTGGAGATGTGCGCCGTTCGAATGGGGCGAGTCCCGAAAGAAGGGGTTAATGCAAAGGTCCAGGATAATTACCCACATGGCTGGCAATGCGTATTTCACTTTGATCAAGTCTGTGTTTTTCTTCGCTCGCCTATCAAACCTCCTACCACCTGCCGGAGCTTTGCCTACTCCACCTACTGCTCGAAATCATTCTCCTTCTCTCTCTCTCTCTCACTCTAGCGCGAATCCCCCTTACTCCTTCGTCTCTTCCTCCGGGGCTCACGTTCCTTCGCCCGCTCGTTTCTCCTCTCGTTACCCTTACATCATCACAGCCCTGATGGGTAGGTAACCGGCTTTTGTCTTTTCCCCGGGACGTTTTAATTATTTTAAACTCGGGCCCGCAAGCGTCTAATTTTCGAGCTCTGCCTTTCCCGCCCTCGCCCACCGCCCGCTCGCCCGCCACCAAGAAGAGTGGCTTGTTCGTGCGCGCGCCCGCACAAGCCCCCCACAGTCTTTTTTTCGCTTTCTTGCCTCGCTGCCTACGCCCAAAAGAAGATCAACCCTCTCGGCTACTTTGTCCGACACTGCGCTATTAGGCCTCTGCAATCCGTCGTCCCGTAAAAACAAGCACGCCCGATTTATCGTCATTAGGAATTCTTGTCGCAGATCTTACCAGTCGAAATCCTTATTAATTTCTTTTCAACTTGATAGAAATCCAATGATATTGGCATTCAGGGGATACGAGAGTATTGAAGAATCGATTGTCTTACGAATTACTGAGAAAATAACTCGTACGGGAGGATCGGGAATGAGTGAGTTAATAAGTAGCGACAGGACGAGCGTTCTACAGGTACTACCAAGAGAAGGACGAGCCTCTGATAATAGAGAGTGGAGGGGGCATCGGGCGATAATTCAATTCATAATACGAACGATCTTCTTTATTAGTTCGAGCAGGTATTACGCTATCGATAGACGCGAGACGTCAGGAATATTTTTAATGAATTGGATCGGCCGGCCCCCGCCGGAGGAGACACTGATTGAAGGGAAACAGCAAAAGCAGCGGCACGGCGGGGCATCCTTCCCTCCCGGCTAGGCGGGATGAAGGATAATGGACATATTGAAGGTGTCTTTGGCGTTCCCAGGTAGTTATAGCATTCGCATCGAAATTAATTAAACTTGTTTCTTTGCCGCGAATTCCTCCCGCACACTCATCTCACTCTTTCACCCTCGCCCGGGCTGCTGCTCCGACTGTCTGTCTCTCGATGGATATAAGCAGGGTATACCTAATTTATTAAGACCGCGATAGGCGCTCCCGCTAATGATTTGCAGGATCCAATTATTAGGTTCGTTATCAGCACTATTATTAACGAAAGATAAAGGAATCCCTCCTTCCTCCCGCATCTCGGCTGCCACGCTCGCCCGCTCGCTCGCTCTCGCGCTCGCAGACCTGCAGAAACGCCGTCGAAGAATACGACTCGGCGGTAATTAATGCGCCCCGGCATATAATAAATATCGAATGCGCGAGCCCCATTTCGCGTTCACGGCTTTCCATTAAATTGAATTCAGTATCGTCAGCCGCCACCACTCAATACCGATATGCTCTCTCTCCACCTTTCTCCCTGCTTCCATCCGCACTAGCTGCCTGTCTCTCTCCTTCCGTCTCTCTGTCTCTTCCACCCTTGCGGCATCGCCCCCTCGTTGCGAGCACCCTTTGGCTTAAAGCGACAAACAAGCCCGATACGCGGCGCGGCGCGGCGCGGCGCGCCTCTCGCCTCACCCCGCCGAGATGCCAAATGAAAAGAAACTCGGGCATTAAGTCTGCGAGACGCCAGGATAATAGCGAGACCGCCAAGAGAAGCCGAGGAAGAGGAGATGCAGCCACCTAATAAGGTAATCTTTCTGTCGAAATTGTCTTTATATACCGCGAGCGAAAGGGGAACGATTACGCGATCGCGATCAGGTATTACTCGGAACAATCAACATCTACCACTCACTTATTAACACTGTAATATTCACATGGTTATTGATTTAACTCGTGCAGTTTGCTTCTACATCCGTACGATATCCACAGGAACAGGAGGAACGAATTAATTCAATTACAATGTACGAAGCTACTTAGTCGTTCGGTACAAATGGTAATCGTTCGGTATAATTAAATCCCGACGTGGTAAAAAGGGCAAGATTAAATTTGCGGAATACAGTAAGTTCATACGTGTGTAATCGCGCCTCTGAGGAAGAAGCGATCCTGAAATTCTGCTCTTGGTCGAAATCGATAATTATTACGAGAGTACGCCACTCGGGCACACGAGAATCACAGGCTGTCGGAGCCGGATCCCCGGTGGCACGTAATTCGAGAAGACGAGGCTACGTAGCCATTGAAAAATTCCTTTTCAGGGTATTCTTAACCGGGTCTAAGTGAGAAACTTGGATACGAAGAGAGATAGAGAGAGATTTTTTCTGATCTGGGAGCGAGGAATGCAAAAAGAATGCGGCGAGCAGGGCGCGAGACATTGGGGGGTAGTTATCCGATCATTCGAAGGCGAACGGGTAGCGGGCCCGACACTTCCTCCTCTGTTTCGGGCTGCTTGGACAAAGGCACTCGTGAGAGGCACTCGTCGCACGCCTTGTTTTCGAATAATGGCCGGCGTTCATTGTTCTAATTATTCGTCGTGCATACGATTAACAGCGCTGCCGAAAACGTGCGCGACAAATGTGAGCGGGCGGGAGAGAGTGCGCGCTCATCTAGCCACGGCGACACTCCGAAAAAAGGGTCTGACAAAACGAGAGCCGCGGAGACGGAAAGAGCGAGCTGGGAGATTGGGAAGGGATGAGAGAAACGGCGATAGAGAGCAAGGAACAACGAGATATACATACATACAAGCACTCACGGAGGGGACTCGAAAAGACTCGCTGGGCAGTTATACTCCCACACAGGGGGGGAGCGAGGCATACATCTCCTGTACAAAGCGTGTCAACCGGATACAATGCATACCATCTGACGCTCAATTAACGAGTTAATGCGGTACCGTTGATAATTAAACAAATACAACCGCCCCCACTTTCTCGAAGGGCCACCGAATCCCGCGCTCTCTATTCCGCTCAGTTTAAATATTTCTTTTAATCTCGATGAATTTAACGATTCTACATGATTCTAGTTTAGGCTTCACGGGAATTATTGAACGGTGGATAATAGTAAGAATTAATTAGGTTATTGGAATTGGAGTTACCGGATTGAGAACGTAAGAGCACAGTATACTTCGATCAAGCGCCAAACGAAACAAATACTTTTCTTGCTGACAAACATAATCAACTTAAACGTCGACTTAACAGTGCAGGGCGTGTTATGTCTTTCCGACGAACGATACCCTATCGCAATGGCTTATCATTCTCTCGATACTACTATCGTCTCGAATTGTTCTCGATACCGGACTGTGCTCCCGCCAGCACCGGAAGCCTGGTATCGACGATATCCGTGCACCTCCCTCTTTCTTTTCCGCCCCAGGAGACTGGAGAAACTTTCACTAACTGACCTCGAGATTCGAGAAAGTTCTAAAGTGCCAAAAATAGCTCATCCACATTAGAAATAAAAATCAAATATCATTTAATCTATTAGGCTGAATATAATGTGGAAACAGTGAAACGTTAACTAAACAAATTGGCATAAGGCTAAACATACAAGAGTCGATTGATTAATTTGGGAAAAGGGTGACGGGAAATGGAGGGGCTCCCAGTTGCTCTGACAGTTGGTGGTCTTCGAGGCACGCTCGTATGCACATATGAAAGACACACTTGTATCTGAGCATTCGGTAGCTGGTGTACTTCTCGGAAGAGATACTCGGCAAATGAAGTGGGCATACGGTAGCCTGGGTGGTATAGACCCAGGGGTCTTTATCTATAACGACCGTTCGGACACTTAAACACCAGGGAATCAACGTAAACAATATGTCAGCCGACCTTTCCTTTGTAAACACGAGCGGGAATATTGTTTTCGGCTGGCAGTGACCAACGATATCGAATGGCTTGGCCAAAGGAAACCCGAAGGCTGGTACTTATCGAAATGATATCGAGTGGAAAATGATCCTTGTGGGAAAATCGGTCTAAAGAGTTGAATTAAAGAAGGAGCGCATCTCCCCTCGGATAATGTGCTACCCTTTCTGGAGCTCGAAACTTCAATGTGTGCAAGAGTAACTAATTTCCTAGAATGGCACTTTAGTACCTCCAATTTACCTAGCCGCAAAGAACAGCGGGCATTGCGAGATAATCGTTTCGCAATTAGCCCAAGGAATTGCATTGTTTTCACAATAAAACGAATTTTGCTGTTGGCCAAGTAGTGACGGGAGTGTGTAATGGCACTATTATACTGGATTACCAAATGCCGGTTTAATTGAAGTGTTTGCTCTGTCTAATAGCTCGCCCCAAATGTTCGGTTTAAAACAATTGCGCTTACTTAAGATCCTTCGTGAAATTGCACTTAATTATACGAGAAACTATAATCAGAGAATGAGCTTTCATGCAACGAATAAACAGTATTGCTAAGACATTAATGTCATTGCGTTCGATTATGCAGCGCAAAAGAAAGGATCGACTCGGCCATACGAATTGAAAGGGTTTCCATTTGAAGCGGGTTTTTTGCTGATCTTCCTTGCACCGGTTGCAACAGCGGGGAAAATAAAACTGGGAGAGCAGGGATCGGCGTGATCGGCGACACCGCTGCCAGTGTATGTTTTTCCAGCAGGAAAACGAGGAGAGAGAGAGAGGAATCGGGGAGAAAAAGAGAAAGATTGCGAGCGCCTGGAACCACGGGGCTGCGGATGGCTGGCGAAAAGAGAAAGAAGGAAGGGTGGAAAAGCCGGAAGAGGGTGGAAAACCACTGACGGCGTCAGGTGCAACGCGTGACCCCGACGCGTCGCTTGTCAAATCCCTATTTACTGACCGACCAAAATGACCAAACTCAAACGAACGGGCGAACGAACGAACGGACTCACCGATCTCGACACGTCAATCATACCATGTTCGTTCGTATTCGCACACGCCTATCCGGCTTGCGCCCTTCGACGCGTTCTTCCTCCACTCGCCAATTTATTCTCCGGAAAATTTCGCCCCCTCGTCAATCCCACCACCTTTCACCTCTGCGCCAAGAAGCACCTACGTCCGTGGAGTTTGTTCCGAGATTAAATCGAAAATAAATCGAAAGCTATTCTCGCGTTTCAACTAATATTTGATTTGCCGTAACCTTTCGAGTAACGCAAATTTGGCTTCCAAATAATTGCAAATCCACTGAATTCCAAATTGGATCTTTAATAACTATCATCAAAGCGTTAAATTCGAATTATCACTCTGCTCTATGAATTATTATACTATTCATTACTGTCGTTAATCAATTCAAGTGTTTTCTAATCAGAGGTTTCATTTTAAATGATTAGATAAGCATTTTATAAAGGTCTTATTGAAAAACCGTTCCCTCGGATGAATGGCTTTCTAGACTATGCGCAGTGCTTTCTGCCAAGAGTTTAAGTCAAACTGAAGCAACGTGGTCGCGAGGAAACGATCACTGTAGCTTCAAAAGGACAGAGTGCGTGCACGAGCAAAAGGACGTCAGCGAACGATCTGCTGAGTTTACGAGAAGAACGTGCTGCCGGATTCTCTCACAGCAGCCGAAAGAGAGAAGTGAAGTCGCTGGGGGAACATCTGTTTGACATCCCTGTTTGTCAAGGCGTGACTCGGCACTTGCGGCACTCCCATACAAAAGCGATCTACCGTCAGCGTCGAGTGATCCTTTCGTCCTGCCGATTACCATGGATCGCACTTACGATCAATCGATCGACTACCCGTGCATTCGGCGCCAATTGCGCGTGAAAATCGTAAACAATGCGAGACACGCACTAGCATGAAAAGAAGTATACGAGAGGCAGATGGCTCCTGAGAGGTAACATCTCAAACATGCCAGGTCAGGCAGCTCGATTTTTTATCTGATGAGAAAACACTCTATCCCGCCAGGCCACTTGATAAAATCATCGTGCAGCCTGCCACGATCGATTTCACTCACCCCACTGCGATGGAAAAACGATTAAGAAGCGGCCACTCCATTTTTTCGTCACTAAAGGAAAGAAGAAAAAAAAACTGTCGATCGCCCGGTTAAACAGGCAGTAAATCGATCTGGCGCGTAATTGATGTTGTATTAACGGGCGAGAGCCAAGGGGACAGCGGAGTCGGCCGTAATGGGAGGGTTAAAAGGTGAGCCTGGTTTATAGGGTATCTAGCCTAACCATTGTGACACGATATACCAGGCTGCCTTTGTACTACCACACCGACGAAAACGAACTTCCGTTGCTGGGCGCACGTGGATCACTTGTTGCTGGGACCAATCGTAACCCTACGCGTATCCTACTCCACTAGCTATCACCTATTATCCGATGCTTCGCACTTCCCTAGTCTTCGCACTATCCATTAATTGTGTACACACTCTCTGCTCGATGAAAAAATCCGTCGACACTCCGATGGTGAGAGAAGAACGAAAAGCCGGAGATAATTCCATAATAAAGGAGGACAAAGACAGAAGGGAAAAAGAAAGGGTGGGAAGAAGCCGTGACACACGTGTATCCAATCCCAGCATCTCTCCAAGGGAGAGAACGAACGAGAAGGGAAAACGGATGGTAGGAATGCCATCGAAAATTGGATTCCCGTATTTTTTGGATGCCATCGAGGAGGAGCGGCTGAAGTAGCCAGCTGGCTGACTATGGCCGAGATCTATCGGGTGCACGTGTCGCCCTCCGATCGCGCCCAGTCTCCTGCACATCTCCGCTCCAAAATCTCTTTTTCGTCCTCTCGTGGCGCTTCTCTCTCCCTTTGCTTTCGATCCCTCGGTGCTCGACACTGTCTAAAAATATTTTTATGGAGCTCCCGCTGTGATTCCAAGCGGCCTACGTACTCCTTCTTCTCCTTCGTCTTCTTCTTCTTTGTATCGCTGTCTACGTATGTATCCCTTCTCCCTATGCATCACCCGGCCTACCGTGCCCCGAACTTCTGTTCATTCGTTCCATGATGAAAATTCGGTGTGGTGTTAGTGCGATCGTCGGGGCGAAGCCCGGCTCTATTAAATCCGAGCGGAAACCCGTCGCTATTAATGACAAAATATGTGTAATATTTCCGGCGACCGCCGAAGGTAACACGTGTTAGCGCGGCGCTGCGGTGCTCGGCTTCCTCGCGATGAGTAATTGCTTATTTCGGCTCTCTGTTATTGTGACAGAGCGACATCGATATCGGCCCCCGGCCACATGCCCGCCTTCTCCATCTCTCTTTCTCTCTCGTTGCCAAGCATCCCGAGACTTGCTACTGCTGGAACGCGTGAAAAGCCCTGCAGCAGCAGCAGCAGCAGCAGCAGCAGCAGTAACGGAAGTACCGCAAGATAAATATATCGCCGTAGGACGATATTCCGCCGAAGTCGTTCACCTCTCTGCATAATTGATGCTAATCGCTTAGAGGCCGCGTGTCGATATTTCCGGAGACGCCTGGAAACAAACGCTCACGCTTGAATGCACTCCTACCGAGCCATTAGAAATTCTTGGACTTCCATGCGCCCGGAGAAGCACTCTCGAGATTGCGATATCTAACCAAGATCATTTACTATAGACACTGGAGGATCGGTTTATCCGTCGAACTCTTCTGAGTAATTGCCAGCGAGACTAATGAGTCCCTAACCGAGCCAGGATGAGTCAGGACTCTCTAATGGCAAAGGAGTCGTAGAAACATCTCGAGCGGTTAACGCGAATCTCAAGCTGCAGCGTACATAACGCGCCAATCAATGAAAAGGTAGTAAGACCGGCGAGGGGAAGAGGTGTACGAAGAAGGGGAAGGAGAGTAAAGATAAGAAAAGGAAGAAGAAGGTGAGAAGGAGAGCTTGGAAGTCCTTGCAACGACGTGCTCTCTCTGCGGCGATGTTGCGCGCTCATACGCGCGGTCAATACTTTCACCGGGGCCGAGCGGCCGGTGATTGCACGTACACGCGCAGGATATAAAACGCTCTCGCAGCCACCGCGAGATAAACGTATCGAGATAAAACCGAGCACGATCATTGGTCGCCGTCTGCCCCCTCCGTCGTCGCGGCACACCGCCCTATTCGCGAGAACGCCAGACTCACTTACGTCTCTCTTTCTCGCCCACCCCGCCGACACCGCCCGAACAATCAGTATACCTGTCCGTACCCAGCCAGGTACGTATCCCGGGCATTACTTTCAATCGCTGAGGAATGCTACGAATCCAGAAATGCGCCGCCATTGCGAAAGAGCCGCGGATGTCACGGCTACGACTTAGAGTAACTGCGACATAAAGACTCGTACGTTTCTCTTTAACTCCTTAAAGGATTTCAGATCCTGAGATCGCGTTAAAGGCTACTCAACGTAACCGTTCAAACACGAACTTTTAATTAAATTCTGCCAACAGGAACATAAGGTGGGTAGAAAATAGTCGTGTGTTTATCGATACGTAGACACGCCATTTTGGTACCAGGGTACCAACCTACCAAAGAACAAAGGGCCTTTGGTACCAAAAGCGTTAATGCATTAAAGTGCCAAAGGTAGCTGCCAAATTGTGGTGCTCGAGTCGAAGAAACTACAAACGCAGGATACTCAAAGGCACCGGAGTACAAAGGTACCTCGGTGTATCGAAGTACCAAAATATCTGGGGATTAAAGTGGTCCAAAAGCGTCGGCGTTAAGGACTCGCTCCGGAGTTCGATGCCTCGTCGTCACGGGAGAGTATCCAGAGACGCGGAAAGCGTGGCGGAGAGCGGCCCAGAGAGAGAGAGAGAGAGAGAGAGAGAGAGAGAGAGACAGAGAGAGAGAGAAGATGAAGGAGAGAGCGACGGATGAAAGATGCCGGTGCGCGGGGGGTGGCGGCGGTGGAAGAGCGGAAGAGTGCGGGTGTACGAAGCGGGTGAGAGACGCGACGATATGAAGACGCAGTGGTAGAGCGAGCGAGAGAGAAGGCGAACTGGTTCGCGGCAGAAAGGTAGAACAGGACGACGAATATCGCGGGTACCGCCCCCTTTTTTAAACCACGCCTACCCTCGATATAATATTATATCCACCTCCCTCGCTCCTCGCACTTCCTCTCGTCGCGGCGCTTGCGATACCACCGGCTTTCCTACGTGCACCGATAGATACGTGTCTACTATGTAGGCCGCACACACCGAACACCCGGCAGATATAACGCCGGCATATTTGACACACGATACACGTATGTGTGCACACTTCGCGCCTCCTACTCCCACACGATCTTCCCGTGGGGGACATAAAAGATACAACAAGGATGGAACAATGTGTTTAGCTTGACGAGGATGTTTGGAGTTTGTAATAAAGCCTGGATAATTGGGAACCCTTTTTCATACTTTGTAGTTAACAAGAAGCGTATGTGTCCATTAATAAGTGGAAAAGTGCGAAGGAAGTCAAAAGCGTCGAACAGGTGTATCTTTATCATGGTATGATAAGAGCTGCGAGAGGCAGACAGCGGTATCTGAAGAAGCGGGCGAGCTCGGATGATTTACGCAGTTGTAAAAGCAAAGCCATGGAACTCGAGAGAGCGTAAGAAGTTACGCCCGATTATGCGTGCCCCCTCGAGGCTGCTTGCCACGGTAATCTCTGTCGTCTTTGACACTCGGCCCTCCTCCCCACTAGCTTTCAACGAGATTACCATAGCTGGGGCTGATTTTCCTATGCCATTTATTATGTTCTATTACTTCATAAATTACAATATTTTCAAAGCGACAATAATCCCTTTTCAATCGCATCGAACCAAAGTCAATATTACACGTCGATATCGACAATTATGGTGAGTAAGAAATGAAAATTTGGCGCCGATCGCTAAATAATAAGGCTGAATGCACCCCTGTTACAATTACAAGTCTCATCGAGCGAGTGATTTAATTAGTAAATGCCGATCGAGTTGAGTGGAAAAATGCCGAAGACAGGGGAAACACGACAACAGTAGGAAGCAAAGACAATGGCAGATTGGATTTGACAGGAAGATCGACCAGATGATTTACAAGGCGGAGTATGTGGCAGAGACAATTGCACTCTCGAGGATCGATTAATCGCCGACGGAGCGGAATCCCGATAGACACGCAGGAATTTACTGTCGTTCTTATCATTGGAACAATAAAAGGGAATACCGATATCACCGGACTCCAGGATGCGCCCATACACACTCGGGTAGATGTACTCGTACGAATGCTGGCATTGCTATACTCCAGCGTGACGACCTCCTGGAATACACGGCGACCGACTCTGCTGGCTTACGTAAAAGCCTGCCACGGGCAGATGACACCGCGGTAAGAACGTGGAATTACGGGCTTCCTACCTATTAGTATTAATGCGTACGTGCTTCGATCGGCCGGCAAACGAAAAGAATTGCTTCCTTCCACCAACCGCCCGAGTCCCCCCCCCCCCCCCCCCCATACAACCCTGCCCACCAACAATTCTACTGTCCATGATCGACAGTGATGCGAATGCACGTGTAATCGCGATCCCCTTAGAAAAAAGATTGAATCTCATACGAAAGTCATTTGCATGCAGAGAAGAAAATAATACACAATACCAGATCCGAATCCAGTTTCTTCTCTTTCTACATTCAACTCTGTTTCCCATTAAACTAGACGATATTTAAATTTAGTTTTATACCCAGTACGTTCGAGAAATAGGTTACGGTAACATTATAGCATAAGAGGAGCCCTCTCGAAGAGGATGGTCTCTCTTTGGAAGAAGTTAAGGGTAGATTAGAGGATGGGGTGTGGATAAAGAGCGTAGGCGCAAGCTGCGGGCGTTTACGCGTTAACGCGAGTGGCCACCCTCGAGGGGTGGTTGTAGGCGGCGGTTCATGCACGCACGTACTTACATGTATGCAGATAGGCAGGATAGTTGAAGGGTGCCGCGGGGGTGGCTGTTAAGCAGGGGCTGGGCGCGTGCACGGGCGTGTGTTTGCGCGTGGCGCTCTCGGAACACACGCAACACGTAGGAGACGGACGGCCCCGTGCACGGGGCACAGGTGGTCGTAGGAGGGACGTGTTCGTGCACACGGACGAAGGTCCGCCGAGTGCCGCGAATATCCGTCTCCACGTGTGGGACACGGCTCTCGACGGTGTGTGCAAGTACGCAACGTGCTCTGCATCACGCGTGCTAACCACCACGTGGTATGCGCTCTCTCGCTACCCCTTTCGCACAGTACTCTCGATATCCCCCGTTCTCTCTCTCCTCCCTCTTGCTCCTTCTCCATCTCTCTGCTTGCCTGGCCTGGCTTGCATCGCTACGGTCGCAACCTGCTGGCTCATCCCCCGGCGAGCGTGGCAGGGAAAAAAGGGAGAAAGAGGTGAAATCGAACGGACACCCTTCGCCGCTCTGTTTGCGCCGGGTAAACGTCGAGACAGAGGCAAGAGAGAAAGAGAGAAAGAGAGAGGAGAGGAGAGGAGAGGAGAAATGTGGAGAGACGCGAGGGAGAGTGGGATCGAACGGAATTTCAACGAAGCCGGATGTGTATCGTGGCCACTGCTCTCGAAAATGTCGGATTAACGCTATTACCGGCCGTTAACTTTCCACGATTTATTAATGCCCTCCCCTATCACTGCTTCTTGGACAGTTTTTATTGACTCTCGGCGCCGGTCCCTCTGCTTTTCCAGCTGCGATATACGTATGCACGCCGGATATCCCCTGTAACTCACTGACCGATCGCTCGTACGTGTGTTACGGTGAATCATGATTTTTCAGGTCGCAGAGGGAAAGCGAGCTGCTGCTACTCGCTTGATTTCAGCAACTCCTCGGGGCGACGCCAAGCGTGAGTCAGCCGGTGCTCGCTAATAAATAGCGAGTGTTGTAGCGCGCAGGATTGCACGAGACGGACTATCAGAGAACTGCATTACATCGTATTAAGGAAGCCGGTCTTCGATGAATCCGCGCTATTGCCAGCACGATAGCAATGAAGGCTCAAGGCCGCCTCGACCATTGTTCGCCTCTAATAAAGGAGTGCTAATTGCAGACAAATAGGCGAATTCCGTTTTCCCATTATCAGCTAGACTCCTCCGCGCTGGATCAGTAGAGTAGGGAAACACATTAGCGATAGATCAAGAGGGGGTTAGAGTGAGAGAAGCTTGCTCGTCCGACTCGAGATTTTCCGTCGTTGGCAATCGGCGCCTAAGATAGGCGATCATAGAGAGTCGGGGGTAATGGCGGAGGTGCAGTGAGGCATAGATCCTTTCTGACCTCCGTGTGCCATAATCACGCGCGTCAGAATGCATCAAGCAGTCTCTCTCTTTCTCCGTCCCTCCACCAAGCGGCCCTTTCCCCCTCTCTCTCTCACCCCTGTTCCTGTGGCCTGGCCTTTGTCCTCGTCTGGCCGTGAGGAACGTTTACACTGGTTCCTTGCGCCACCGCCGCCACCGCCGCCGCCGCCGTCGCCGCGTCCGCTCTCTCGCAGATGGTGTTTTAAACGCAGCCATGAACTTGAAGACGCTGCCTGATTTCCTCCCGACCCTCCCCTCGTACGGAACACAGTCAGTCAGTCCGCCTGTTCCCCCCTTCTCTTCCTCCTTCTCTCTGTGTAGCAGCGCCATAATTCCCGCAACGATTTGGCTGTCGCATACTCCACGGCTCCGCGACGTGGGAATCGCTTTCTTTCGCGGACGAACCCGCCGCGCAGGATCCGTCCTTCTTCCTCACTGACCTTTCTCTCTCTCTTTCTCGAGCTTTCCTTGCCTCCACCTCGACCCCTTCACCGCTCGATTCTCCGATAGCAGATAGCCCAACGAGTTTCTTCTTCATTGTTGCGCGCGCCTACATACGTACTTGTGAAGTACGCTTTTGGCAGGCTCGACAGTATGCTTGAAAAGTGGAGATTGATGCCTTTCCACTGGTATCAGCGCACATTGTTCAGTGTTCCAGTTGTCGGTAGATATCCAGCAAATCTGCTAAATTGTAGACCATTCGATTGTAGAAACCAGTTCAATTGGTTTAGAGAATTCAAACCAGAGAGCTTGAAGATAGACAAGTGAAATCTTGACAAGATTACTTTGGTAGACTTCAGGAACTTTGGTTCTCTTCTTTTCTTTCTCTGCGAGCTGTTAGCTCTATTTGGACACGACAGCGGTGATGGATAAGTGATTAGCCGGCTCGGTGAAATGGCCAGGTGGTGGCTGATGATGCTAGTGGACGTGCTTGCCGAAGAAGCGCCGAAGGAAAGCGAGCGGCGGTCCAATCGCCGGGAAAATTATTCAAAGTGAAAAAAATATGCTCGCGGGGCCCTTGACAACGCGAGCAACGGAGGAACTGGAAGTTCGAGTGGGAAAAGCCACTTCAAAGCCACGGGCGCTAATTGGATTTACAACGAGTTAGTCTTCCGGGCCTTCGCGGACGAAGTTTCGAGTAGCTGCGAAGGACCCGCAACCACCCTCTCGCTCTCTATGTGTACGTCTGCCGTGTCTATTCCTCTCTCGTTCTCTCTCATTCCCTCTCTCCCATTCATCCTCCCACTCATTTTGTCTCTCTGTACGCGTACTTTTTTGTGAACGGACGAATGCCCGATAAGTTGGCCGCTAAGTGAGCACGACTTAACTATGACTTTCCCGATTTAACGCCGAACCCTCGTCGCCCTCATTCGCTTTCCTCTTTCCTTCCGCCGACGCGCCGATGGTAATTCAAAGATTCGAAGAGTGTCGCCGGGCTTTACGCGGCTCGTCGCGCCCATCGACAGGAGCGGGGGCGGGCACTCTTTTCCTCGGTGAAAGATTTGCTTTAGGGGTGAATAAATTGATGGATTTAACAGGGAGGCCTGTTGATAGGCTTCCGGTAAAGCCAATCGCCCCCGAAAAGCCACCCCGCCGCGCGCGACACTGATCTACTGACGAGCGAGCAAACACGGATCGGGTTACTGTATCCACTTCAATTTACATCCTCAACCGCAATGTATATACTACGGCCAAAACCAGCAAATAAAAGAAACTCGATTCAACTCCCATTTTTTCCCATATGCCTGGAACACCGAATGCAGTATTGATTCGAAGAAGTTAGGACGCGAGAGGCGGATTCTTTCCACAATATTAATAAGCCTAGTAGCCTGAATAACGAGGGAAGGAGGGTGCGCGCGTTCCGATTAGTCGTGGTACAATTAATCCGTGGCATTGTCCGAAGGAGTGCGGGCCCAGGCAGGCGGGCAATCGGCGCGAAACACGAGAATTGATTTGTCGCCGGGGCCCGGTCTTTCGGGGGCCCCGCATTCCACCGGGCGGTTTCACACGCGTCCCTGTCCGTCGACCGTTGTCATTGCTCCGAGCATAAAGGCCTGGCGGGGCATTAGGTATGCACTTACATTAGCGCAAACTTAGATCCACGAACGCGCGCGCGCGCGCGTCCGGTAATACAAAGAGCGATCCATAAAACATAAAACGCAAAAAGCAAAGGAACCGATATATTATCGAGGCTCTCTCTCTCTCTCTCTCTCTCTCTCTCTCTCTCTCTCTTCCTCTCTAGGTTGGTATATGGGGCTGCGAAGAAGAGACACGCATGGCATGCGCGTGAGAAAGAGAAAGAGAAGAGGTCGGACACGCAATGCGTGTATGTATGTAGAGGAAGCATTCAGCCGGCAACGGCGAGAACCAGTTTCGGGGCCAATTCTTTTTTTCAATGCCACTCTTCCTCCACGTCGCCTGCTCGCTCCCGTACCTCCCGTACCAGACCGATTTGCATAGATCCCGTGTCTCAGCGATCTGCATATCGGGTGTCGTTAAAATTAGGCGTGCACCGAAGGGTGCCCCTGAATTCCCCACCTTCCTCTTCTCGCTCGCGCTCTCATGCGCTTCCCCGCTCTACCCCAGTGGCCCCGTTGACTCGCTCGGATTGACTGAAAAAAGGTCCACCCCTTTCCGGCGACGTGTGATATATCGCCGGCCACCATTGGATGGATTCCCGATTCCATGTCGCCAGCGAATGCTGCTAAATCATCATTTTTCCATAGCCCGAGGGGACGCCATGTGAATAAGGGGTACCGTGATCGAGGGGCCCGTATTGGCTCTGCCTACCAGTTTACTCCCTTGAGAATGGGAGATGCTATCGTCTACAGGCTACCATTGATTGGCCGGCTCGAGAAAATTTCAATAGGACCTCTAGGATTAATCGTAGAGAAGTATTTATCGAAGCATTGTTGTCCAGCTTGAACGGGCACCCTTATACAGCGAGGATCGGAAATCAGAGGATCTCGGCAACAAGTAGACGCGTCCGAACATGGTAGCATGTAGGACTAGTAGCGTCGCATCAGTTGCCATAGAGACAGAGGAACCCATGTAAGCAGGGGTAATTAAATCGGACACCTCCGGTACAAGCAGGGTGAGCCTATTTAATCTGGCGAGAATGCCACCCTACCGGCTCGAGATATCCCAACAAGAAGCACGCGTTCCGATCTCTCGTCGCTGAGTAGCAATAGCCGAAAGGCAGAGCACGGTCGAGATACATTGTACACCGAATCAAAACGCGGCAGACACTACCACGTGCTAGCGATTCGAGCGGTGTGTTATTTTGAGAACGCGTCCCCCATCGAGAAAACTCTTTTTCCCTTGGCGCCCGCCGAATTGCTGGGCTTCGGTGGCTGGTCGTTTTATGGGTTTCGGAAGCCGAAAAACGAGGCTGGATCTTCGTCGACTGGAGCCGGGCGTCGTTGAGATAAAACGAACGAGAGAGCGGCGACGCTTGCCGGAAGTCGAGAGTCATTAGCACATTAACGCAAGATTATAGCGGTGGCCGTGCCGAAAGCGTTGCGGCCAACTTGCAGCCCTTCTGCCGATTCGGGCCACACACGTACGCTAGGTGTATTTTATCCGTCTGATGCGCGCCAGAGAGTTCAACTCTCGCATCCAAGCTTAATTGACGCGAACACCCGGCGAAAGGGTTAAATGGTATCTGCATTCGGTTGATCCTTGGAGGCCGTTTTCAGAGTGTGCGTGCACTTCTGGCGGACAGTGGGCGATCACGGTTGGTCCGTGATCGCGCGCTGGTCCATTTAAGCCACGGTTAAAGCATTGTTTCAGGGCTTTATGATGAGCGACAGGAGGACGGAGCATACGTGTCGCGCATACACACCTACGGCTTGTGCTATACACCTGCGTGTGGGCAAGCCCGTGGCGATGCGAGAGCATTACAGTAATAGTATATCCGCCGCTGCTGCATCGCATTATACCAAGTTACCGCTATTTTCGCGCCGCTCCACGCTTTTGTGCTCTCGGCCCTGCAGAAGGCGCCGATCGTTACCGCGAAAACGTCGCGAATACCACTCGCGTACGGAAACCCGCTGTTAACGGGATTCGAGATCGGCCGCTGGAAAAATCGCTCTGTTAACCCTTCCAACAGTGACGAACTCGCCACTCGCATCTACTCTAGTCGATGTACTACATTCTACACTCGCATTAACATGGAATCCTCAGTCGAATTAGATATTAGTAAAGTGCACGTGGGAATTTCGAAAAGGAGAATTCTTTTCACAAGAGTGTGAATATCAAGCTGAAAAATGTATAGTGTTTGATGCACAGGTAGCTCAACTGTGAGGGAAATTCGTGCGTGGGCAAAGCGAGCGTCCGCAGTTCGCAGGCGGAAGCACGGTTCAGGTGTTACTTATATTCCTTATCAGGATGCGACGCTCATTGCGACCCCACGAGACGCTTTGTGGCCCATTGTCCATGTCCGAACGCGACGGTGCAAGGTTCTATCAATATATCGGACTCACCTATCGCGTTTGTTCATCGATGCATTTACCCCTTCAGCGCGGAGGATCGACGCACTATTATTACACACTCACATATTACTCGAAAACGAAGCTTCCACGAGTGTAACTCTCAGGCGTGACTACTTTAAGGCGCACTGCTTACACCAGGATTCGTTTATCTATTGTCGAAATATTCGGAAAGTTCCTGGCAGTTAGATTTACAGATATCGAGAGTACGGAACGGTCGAGTGACTCGAGTCGAGTGAGCGTGTAAGGCCAGGCAATCATTACCCATTCAGTTTCACGGAAACACGAGGAATGAATCATCGACGCGTTAGCCGTCATCGTCCACCAGCAGTAGGAAGAACAATTCCGTGTAAGCTTTCAGTCCTCGAATCAAAGGGGCGAATGAGAAAAGAAGGAAGGAAGGAAGGACGGACGGAGCGGCCGGCAGCAGCAGGAGCAGTAAAAGGAGAGGAAGCCGTGAAACCAAAGAATACGAGTACCGGAAGAAAAAGGATGATTCGAGAGGGTCGCACGTGCTAGACAGAGAAAGGTAGAGAAGCAAGTGGAGACGAAGTTGGAGAAAAAGGCGCGCGCCCCGGGAGGAAGTGTTCTAGCGTACTGAGAGGGCTAACGTGCGAACGGTATTGCTTAATAACCCTTATACCGATTGGCATACACAGCTTTAAATCCTTTGTACATGTTACACATGCACACACATCAAATACATACGGAGATACGGAGATTCGAAAGAGAGCACTGCGTTGTAGTAGTAGAAAGGGCCGTACGACTCGCTTCACACCGAAAGCCCGCGTCTACCGTAATTTCGTCAAGTCTAATTGCGATGAGTTACAATTAGAAAGCGCGCTAATTGAAAGCGTTTCGCAAAAGGCGATGACGCAAAGTTTCGGCAAACCCTTGCTTGCTAAGCCGTGTGATTTACTGCCGTGACCCGATACTCCCGATTGCCCGCTTGTCTGAGAAATCATGTGTGTATGCATGTATGTGGAAGGTAACATTGTGACATTGAACACGCGATTTTCGAGTGCCTAGTCGCATGCCATAAGATCACTTTAATTTCACTCGCTTTGCCTTGAAACCACCCGATTTAATGTTAAATTTGATACCTTGCTAACAATAAAAAACACTCAAGGAATAAAAGTAAATAGCTCTATCCTTGAAACAGACTTCCCATCGATATGACTTAGTTAGTATTTTAATTTCAAGGGATGAAATAAATTTTCAGTCCGAGAGATGAAGTGGGAACAAGGAAATTAATTTTTAATCCAAGTAATCCAAGAAAACAAACTGACGTTTAATTATTGGATTAACCCTAGCACTCTGTCAAAGTTTTTCACAATGTGCTCAAAGCTCATAAGTGGTATGAGTGCCAAGAACAAGCAGGCACCGGGAGAAAACAACGGGAAGATACACGGTGCAGTGGGGAACAAAGAGGCGATTGGCTCGAAAGCGTTCTTCTCTCTCGGCCCGGCGACCTAAGCGGATCCACTTCAATCGTATTAACTTACGAGCTCAGAAACTCTAGAAACGCACCACCACTGTGCTGCGGAGCAACGGGCACGTATGCACGCACACTCCCTTTCTCTCTCTTTCTCATTCTGGTGCTCGTATTAAATTAGTTTCTATTCGATTGGTCTCAATGCAACGCTTCCGCAGAGAATCCGCGCGGAGGCAGTCTGCCGCGGCGAGTGTACCTTGTGTACACGCACGCACGCATGTGCTGTACGTGCATGTGTAAACAGGCAGACGCAGTTCTACACACGAGACGCGCTGTGTATTTACACGTGCGCATACACGCGCACCGGCGGCAGTCTGAACGAGAGCTACTTACAGTCGGTACGCAAGTATCCGCTTAATGCTCGCTGTACTCTACTGGCGCACCAGCGCTTTCGAGTGTACAGGGTGACCCGCAACACTCTATGTAACTTGAAATTCCAAGCGCTTACTATTGCAGGTGAAACACACCCAGGAGTGAAAGGGAAGCTCATGCGTGTCCCTTTCGTTCTTATTTATCCGTTCGTTTTCATTTTCGTCTCTGTCGATCGAAAGGTTCGCACGGCTCGAAAAGAAGTTCGAAAGCTCTCTTGATCCTTCGATCATTCCATTAATGATTAAAGTGCTAGTTGGAAAGGATAAAAAGTAGTGTAATCCTTCGCTGTCTCTTTTCTACGAGTGCCGATTACTCGTTCGAAGGACAAAGAGAAAGATACGGTCAGTCCGGATCGCGTGACCCACCCTGTACAATGTACAGCGTGCTACAACCGTCTATGATGGGGCGGTGGCGTGCACGCAGCAATATATTTATATGTAACAGAGCGCTAGAATACAGGCGGGAGCATGCACTTATGCGTACTTAGCGTACACTCACGCCCGATGCACAGATAACTTCCGTAAGTACACGTAGAAACGCGAGTTACTCCGAACCGTTCGAGTATCGCTTGGCTTTACGAGGATTTACGTGGCGAGCTACGTAAGTACATACACATACGTGTGTAACAACTTCCACTCTAAGAGGTGCCAGTTACCACATCCACACCGAGCACACACGTGCATAAACGACTTACAGGATTCGAGATTTTCTCGTCCCTCCGGTGTCCAGACGAACTGATAATTATTATGCAAAGGTGATAAATCACTGTCTAGGTTCACACCGAAGCTTAAGCCTGCTACAAAACGTAGCAACTCTCAACAGCCGCTGAACTAAAAGAGCTCACGAGTACATGTGTACTCGTTGAAAACGATAGAAGGAACCGTTTGATGGAGAGGTCGATTAAGCATGGTGTCCAATATTGGCCGAGTTTTGCACCGCCATCGGCCTTCCGGCGATTGCAGTAAATTCTGCAAGTAATGCCCAGCAAGGTGGCGGGGGGGGGGGGGGGGGGGGCGCTATAAATTTGCCGAAACGTACAGAGTTCGTGAATCACGTGCCGCAGGTGGTATTGTCTCGAAAGAAGGAACTCGCTCTACTGTAACGCGATTGCACGGTATCGCAATAAATTTCAATGCCGCGGGTGTTGCGGGTAGAAGAGGGGGGAGGAAGAAAGAAGGGAATCGGGAGGGGATAGAAGAGAAGTGATATCCATATTTTAAGTGGTATCAGACGATCGGATATCCGAAGCTGAAATCATTCTACTAGATTTTTCGTTCAGTGCTGTCAAGTGGCGGGCTAATTTTGCCGAAAGGTTGTTCCTTTGAGAACATGGCGTCGCCGCTGTTTCCTCCCCCGAGCCAATCGGCGGGGGACACTTAGCCGAAAGTGCGCTATCTTGCGCTCAACAAATTACTACCGCATACCCGACGCCTATCGTAACGCGGGTGATTGATGAACCTGTTCCCTGGAAATGTCTTCGTTGTGCACGCCGATGCCGCCGCGACGCAGTAATCATATATCATATACACATCATACGCCGGCCTTCTTTTTTACCAGCAGCGTGTGCATGCCGTGCGAGCTGCGTGCGTCCGTGTCGCTTTTGGCGGACGTCGCTAATAATGTGCTCGCCGCTTTTAACCGCACCGAAAGTCCTCAGGATGGTTGGCTGCACACTGGACCACACCACAGCCCGATCCGGCGGTCTATGTTGAAGCTCTAAGCAGCTACTAGAGGAAGCGCGTCTCGTGGATTTAGGTGAAAAGCGGGAAATGGTATTAGCGCGTTGGAGTGGCGTTGGCGAACAGGCTTGAAGTTTGGGCCCGTGAATCCCGAGAAAGGGATCAGACGATCGCAGGCGTAAAGGGCCTGGTGAATTAAAATTGAATCAGCCGCCGCGTCAGTTAACGTACTTTCGCTCGAAGCTCGCTCCCTCGGCGTTCCTTCTCGCTCTTCCACCACCTCCTCGCCCTTTCCTACTCTGTCTCTGGCTGGCGAATGCTAATTAATGGTCGTAGCAAGTTGGCGCGACAACAGCTCGCACTAGCGCGCATTGCAACCGGTAATACGCAAGTGCCTAATGTGGAGAAGTTCGGACTTGCTTGCTCGCCGGGCCGGTGTACACCCACCAGCAGACGGATTCAGTTAGAATTGAAGGAACTTTTCGTCGAACGATAAACCGATTTGGCGGCCTGGCGCTAGTTAGCCGGACACGGGACGGCCATATACGCGTCTCGGCCATTATCCTGTTTCGGACGCGGCTGTAATTAAGCCTGTTTCCGGGGATTAGCGCAACCATCCACTGTGCGCACTGTCCTCGCCCGCACTACTGCCTCCCACCCTGTTTCCCTCTGCTCTACTGGTCGCCCGAAAAAATACCTTTTCTTTTTACACGCGCTCTATTACACTTGGAAACAATTAGCGCAACGATAGTTTCACTGGAGTATCGTGTAACCTCGCCCCTTTCCCTTATCCGCCTTTACAACCTTTTTACACTGTGCTTCGAATGCGCGCTCGGCTTTCAATTGCATCTTGGCGTCAACGAAACCCAAGCTAGCATCACCAGCGATCGGGTGAAGATACGTTGAGTAAGTATGCATGTGTAAGAAGTAATCGAGCGAGTCATTGATCCGAGCGGTCGGTGATATATCCGGGTTTGTTTTCCGGGCGAATGCGGGCGAGGGTACGTCAGCATCCCGTCGCCGAGATTTCCCACGTGTCATTTGGTTAGCGTGCATTTCCTAGCGACGGGTGGTTAAGCTAGTTGCCGGTCTCTGCCGTGGTGGCCAGTGGTTTCCATGAATGGATACCCATAAAGCCACTCTCTCCCCTAACAAAACGAGCGCTGGCCTCCCTGTTTCCCTCTCCCTCATTCGCGCCCCCACCCAATCCCTTTTTGTCTCTCTGTCTAGGTACTTTAGCAGATGATAGATCTTGATCTAGAGGTATCAATGGCCAAGTCTTCCTGATTAGTCGGATCGTCCGATTTGGTAGGTGCTCTCTCTTTTAATGCGTTCGCGCTGGCGATCCGGTCCTAAAGTGGTGACGCAACGAACGGTTCGAACGAGACCCCAATAGGTCGAGATGAGAGCCATTGTATGGCAATCTTATAATTTAGACAATCACCGATCAATTGAATGGGCCTTTACTACTGCTATACATGCAGCGCCCGTACACCGGGCGAGAGTGAATGATGAATGAATGAAGGGACAAGACCGAATGAATGGACAGATAGTTGGCTCTCCGCTTAAACGTTCGTAAATAACCGGCCGCTTCATTCAATTACTTTCAATCGCTACGGGCCAATAGATACAATTTAGAAAAAAAAGCAACACCGCAAACGACCGCCTGGGGATCGTCTCGATCCTCGCGACCAAGTATATCCGCATAATACATAGCGCGCACGGATAATATGGATCGGTTCGAACTAGAATCCGATCCGAATCCAACAAGGATTTCGTATCGTGCAATACACACACTTCATCAGCAATCAGAATAATCCTCTTCGGCGAAGGTTAATGAAAGTCAGCGCGATAAACCGGCGGGCATCGGCGCGCCGATTATATTTTTCCTTTCCGTTAAATGGGACTTTGTAAACGCGAGCCCGGTTAAAGCCGATGAATTATTTACCCGGCGAGTAAACTGTTTATTTGCCTGTGCCTCGGTTGATGTGACGAGATCGCAAGAAGAAGGACAGCCAGAGAGAAAGAGAGAGGCCGAGAGGGCGAGAGGGGAGAGAGAGAGAGAGAAGGGTGATGCGAAGAGCGGGAGACAAATCTTCCTGCCAGACGAGAGCGCGAAATAAATCGCTCGTCATCCTGTCCTAATGGGAATGCGACGGCACAGGTGTAATAGATAAGATAATTCGATCGAAATTGCATTCCATCGCTCGACTGCCGGTGTGAAGATGCTCCTGTTAAGCAGGACGTACATACGGCAGAATTTCGCTGTATTTTGAAGTCAAATTCAACAAGGTCCTTTCAGTTTGAAATGGCCGGTAAACAAAGGACCAAGGATTAAAGGATTTCCATAATGAGTGGCGTAGAATTTTCGAAGCTCGCGTGGGCGTAGCTGCTACCGCCATTGGCGGAGCTTAATTGCAGAGGACTTTCAAGTCGAGGATAGTTTGGATCTGGCGATCAAGGGGTCGGCAGGGAGGAAATCTGGAAACGTGAAACCGAAATCCACTCGGGCCGGTCGACGTGTCGACTTAATGGAGGCCGATTGGTACAGATGGCCTTAGATGGCTTTCATACGACCGCGAGACTTGCGGGGGCCACGTCACGTCCGGATGAATTTACATGCGTAAAACGAGACGGCCGACCAGCACCCCGCCACTCGATCACCAGTTACCTTCACCATCGGGTGTTCCCGCTACACCCGTCCATCTTCAACACTAAGAATCGCCCTCCGATCTCCAAGTCATCATTCGTTAAATAGCATCGATGAAAATGCATTATCAAAGAGTTAATTGTCGACGGAAGACCGAGAGAATGTTTGTCAGACTCACCAGAAGAATTCATGCGCTCCTGTACCTGTCAATTGGAGCGTAGCTATGAATACACGCTGGATGCCGGCAGTACGATGCTCCGTTCTAAATATCTCACGAGAGATGGATACCACCCGGAATCGACAGTGCTGGGCTCATTAATTGCCGTTCCATTAGACTTAATCGCCGTTCAATTGGCACTCTGTCACGGAACTCCAATAGCAACCTGCCAATCGGGCTGACTCCATGAAATATTCCTTGGCTCCTTGCATGGAGGAAGAGAACATCGACTTGCCTGTATCTATAAACGATAGATCACTTCTGGACCGAAGTAATCAATGTCAAATAGTTCTACCCTCCTTTGTCAATAAAGATGGGCAGCTCCGATCAAATCTGTGCGCGCTCTACTAGCTCTACTGGTGGTCGATCGAGGGATCGAAGAGGAATTTCTGTCGAGGAAGTCCAGTCCAAGCGATCGGGCGAGCAGCTGTCGGCTATCAGAATCGAGAGGAAAGCTGGGCGTTTGCCCGCGACCGACTTCCGGCTGCTTATCAGACACTCTTCCGGCCGAGCGTTCGTTTCGGGAATTCGATTGCGGCCCCGCAATTGCGCGCTGGTCTAATGTCTCTCTAGTTTGTTGGATTCTGATGTTGAACGAGCAACCATCTTCTTGCAAGATAAAGCCTTGTATATATAATGACAAAAGAACCTATCGATTTGTTTAAATTTTCATCTTGTTTAATAGATGACATTCTACTGTTCTGATCTTTGAATTATTTTTACTGGAATTCCATCGATTAAAGAATTCAAGAATTAATTGAATAGACTAGTAAGAGAAAAACGAGAGAAATGTAGAAAATACTAGTAAATCGATGGTAGCTTATGTAATAGGTTGAATTAAGCTCTCTATCGTTCAGAAAACATTGCCTACTCATACTATCGGTTTCGCAGGAGTGATTTCGCAAATATTACCGGAAGACATAGCTAATCCACTGTTTTCATTTAGCCCCGACTTTCCCCGGCAGAGCCGTGCGAACCAGCCGTGTACGTGCACGGAGTGGGCACCAGGTTTACAACGGGTCTCGGGTGAAGTAGTTGTGTGGGAGGGCTGCTTCACGGATAGCGTTATCGCGTGACAAAACGCGTATATGTGAGCAATAGACGGTCCGTCGCGCTGGTGAATATTCATTCGACCCGCTGGTGCTAATTGGCGATACCATGACTATTCATGAGTTAACGATTTTCGATACTTAGCATTTGACACACCGAGCAGAACAGTCGTCTTTCCTAGGGAGCAGCGTGTGTTGCGCGAACTTGCCGCTGACACGAGATCTATAAGAACGCTCAGAAAAACAAGCTCCGATCACCGTTGAATTAATCCGGTTAAGCTTATACTACCTTGTCCGTCATATTCCCGCTAATAAAACGAGCCTTAAGACCCACGTATTAGCCCGATTCCAACCAATTTAACGACTCGAAGAACAGAGCCTTAACTATTTTTTCTTCCCCGCCCGACACCTTTTTACGAGCTCTGAACTCGGCGCCCTGTCAACGAAGGTATAAAAGACTTGCGCGAACTCTTCGTGCCGACGATTTCGTTCATCTCCCTGCCGT
Organism: Ectemnius lituratus; assembly: GCA_910593735.2. Classification (NCBI taxonomy): domain Eukaryota; kingdom Metazoa; phylum Arthropoda; class Insecta; order Hymenoptera; family Crabronidae; genus Ectemnius; species Ectemnius lituratus. The sequence continues at coordinate 7,571,747 of OU343042.1, forward strand.
TTCTCGAGACGCGTGTTTCGTTGCGGCGCTTGCGTTGACGGGGGTGTGTTCGAGTCAGAAGAACGCAGACGTAGTGCCACCCCCGCGACGCCCTTTCAAACCCTCTCGCTATCGAGAGGCCGTTCAAGAAGGAGAAAAAGCCAATCGGCTATCTCTGGCATCGACTTTTACTAGAGGAAGTAAGAGGGCGGTTGAGAGTTCGGGGTGATCTGTTATCGCACGATTGCCTCAAAGCAAGCCGCACCGATGACATGCTGTCGGCTCGTCGTATTATCACCGAAGACGTAACGCTGTATAATTGCACGCGGCGCAATTGCCGGCTTCGGTTTGCCAGCCGAGTTCGAAATATGCACGGCATTGTTTGGAATTTTATTCGCACTGTTTGCACCCGAGATTATTCCGCCGGCGCCTGCCCCCTCGCTCGCCCCTGCGTGAATCTCGATGTCAAGAGGCTGCGGGAGAGTACACGCGAGAGGAATTTCCGCGCGGAGATCGAGAAGAGGCCGAAACTTCCCAAGCGCGGATGCGTGCGATTGAACTGTGAATTGTTATTGATAACGCGCAGCATACAGCATTCGCAGGAGAAACGAGTGCGAACGAGCGAGAGAAAGGGAGAAGCCAGGAGGAGAGTGCTCTATTTTAATTCCGAAAGTATTGAAGAGGTATCGAAACTTGCGTGGCTGGCATATCGGTATTCCGTCGAGCACACACACCAACCCGGAGCGATTCCCATACGCGGGCCAATCTAACTTTCATGCTAATGAAGTGAGTATCGATGCACCGCTCCTCTCTCGGTACACCGGGCTAGCGCTCGCGTGTAGTTAAACAGTCATTACCAGGCATGGAACGAGGGAAACACTAGTAAACTCCAGTCAATAATAGTTACGGCCTGACAATAGTTTGCCCGTACGAGAGAGACGCGACTACCATGTGCATGTGCAGGTTATATGCCTGTGAATAGTGAGTAAGGTGGATGCGACGGCGATGGTGATCGACGATCCGCGGCACGATCAGCCCCTTAAATCAGTGGCAGCCGAACGCAGCCAGGCAGCCAGCAGGCATCAGACAGGCAGTCAGGGTGGTAGTCAAGAGATAGCCGCTCGCTGCCGAAGTTTATTTAGCCTCGGGTTTACGGCTCACTCCCGAATTCACTTAAGCCCCCCGCCGCCGTCGCCCCCTCGCCGCCGCCGGGCCGGCCTACGAATCGCAGCAGGAATCGCGACGATGTCGTCCCATGCGATTCGGAATTTTGGAACGGCTCCAAGCGACCTTTGAATAGTCTTTGAAGGCAGATAGAGGAGAGCGCGCGCTGCGCCCGCGGTAGCGGGAAACTTGTCGAGAGAAAGCACCGAGAACGAGATTCAGAGAGAAAGCGAGAGAAAGAACGAGAGAGCCAAAGAGGAAGAGAGAGCGAGAGAGAGAGAGAGAGAGAATCGGGAAGGGAGGAGGAGGAGACGAGCGAGTGTGGTCCCTCGCACAAACGTGCACACATGCACGCGCGGGCAAATGTCAGCGATCGGGAGAGGTTGGCCCGCAGAAAAATTTACGACAACGATAAAGTTCCCGCTCGCTTCGCGAAGAAGACAATTAAAAAAAACACACACACACACATACACATAGGGAAAGAGTGAAAGACACTGACACGCGTACACGTACGCGTAGAAATGTACACGTCGCTAGGTAGTCTATAGGCAGAAGTACGGCTCGATAATCCGGCGCGCAATCCTTCAAGATAAGTTCATCGAATCAGAGTGGGTTTCAAATCGGTCGGCAGCAATTCAGAATGACTAAATGGAAAAACTAGCGGCCTGGCTACAGGAATTCGCGGAACAAGGAGAGAGAGAGAGAGAGAGAGAGAGAGAGAGAGAGAGAGAGAGAGGGGGGGGGTGGGGTGGGGGAGAGGTAGGAGATGAGAGTAATGGTTGATGCAGCGGGTAAAACACTCGTCGCTCGATACACATCGGCCATTACGATATGAAGTATAACGAAAAAAATCTCAATAGCAAAAGCTAACGAGTGCTCTCCTCCGCGAACTTATGTATATACGGCCCGCTTTCCAGACCGATGGCCCGAGCACGAGGCAACAAAAACGCACGTGAGCGAATACGTCCGAACGTAGGAAGCCATTAACAAAAGGGGAGGGAGACGGGATAAAAAATAAAGAGAAAAAGGGACAAATCTCGAAAGCATTGAGACCGCCGATTTTCGATCTGTCATTTGTCTGCCGCGGTCCTTTCATCATCCGATGTCCCCGAATGCCGAGGCACAATGGGGCTTACTGACTGGCATTCGATGGAATGGCGCACATACTCTCTACATCCGACTATCTATGCATGTCTCTCTATCTCTATCTCTATCTCTCCCTCTTCGCGCCTCCTCCTCCTCCCCTTCGCCCGCCAATCCCACCGAGCCCCACCGTCGCCCGCAGACTCACTGTTCCTGGCTGCTTTCGCAACGCCGAGTATTTTGGCGGTGCGGTGTGGTGCGGTAGCACGCGACAAACGAGAGGGTGGCTGGCCTCCGGATGCACTGCCAAATATTTCGGGCTCGGTGCGTGCAGGTTGCGAGCCGCCACGCTAAGGTCTCGGGGTTCGCGACCCATGCCACCTAGAGTACCGCACTCGCGTGCCTCGCACATCTGTTGCACTTACGTAGCTCACACTCCTTTCCAACTAACTATCGTACCGTGCGTTAATGCATCAGAAAAATCACCAACAACAGGAATCGAAAGAACTTCAAATGCGAAGTAACAAGAAGTTAAAAGAGCTCGGTCTAAATTGGGACGTGTGAAGTTCAAGGACTGATATCTCAGTGGACAATACTTTCCCTGTTAGCCTTGATTCAATGAGTCTGTCACGAAGAGACTTTTTAGAGAGGAATACTTGTATACTGAAGATTTTATAGATCGTTTTAGTGGATTCTATGCGGATGCTGCGAGTCTATCGAGTGCGCACGTACGTACGAAGATATATCCACGTGGCGCGGCGCCGCTGCCGGTGTGTCGGGCACGTATGCGCGCACACGAGCCCACTTACACTGCCAATTTACAATTCCTACCCACGAATTAGCCGTTGGCCACACGTACGCCCTCGCTTACACGGCTGAAGCGAGCGAGCGCGGGCGCGCGAGTGCTCTCGAGCTCGTGCTTTCGGCTGGACCACCCCAGCTCTCGATGCCTCTCTATCGGCTGATCGAGGATGACCACAAACACATACATCCACACACACACATACTCAATGAACAAAACAATGGAGCTGCGGTGGTAAAGAGGTCACGGGAGCAGGACACTGTGCGTGGGTGGTGTTGAAGTAATTAAGGTGTAGAGAGGAATATCAGGGGCGAGGAGCCTCGATCCGAGAGAGAGAGAGAGAGAGAGTAAGCGTTCGTCGTCTGCCAGATATTTGTCCGCGTCGAATTCCAATCGTAACTCTTCCTGATCGCAGACACAAGTGGCTTGCTCCCCTCGGCCTCCCCTTTACCCCCGACGCGGACAAATTAGACGGAGATTATTACACGTGTTCGCGTAGCGTACGTATCTATGTCATGCGTTGCGTCGTCTACCGCTCTCGAGAACACACACACACAGAGGGGAGGAGCGGGAGAGGGAAAAAGTGTCTAAGCGGTCGGCGCGCCGGATTCAACGGGAGCGCGCGGAAGCTGCCGTGTCAACGTACCGAAACGAGCGTAGGTGCGAATAGGGGGCAATGCTCCCCATCCCATTGCGCTCGTGCAAGGATGACACATCGGCAAATCATTTCCAACATGCATGACATAGAGAGTCACTGCTGACGGGAATATATACACAAGTGAAAAGGAGAGCGAAAAATATTAGCTAAAACGACAATGTTTAGCGAGAGAAGAAGTCGTAGAAAATTAATTACTTCGAGTGGGAAAGGTTAAGAAAAGATGTCAAAAGTATTTGAAATTAGAAAGAAAGATCAAGCGAATACATCCAAGGAAGGTTGATCGAAGATGCAAGCGCTCATTAAAGTTTGTGGATCGAGCCTGGCTCCTTAAACACGAGAGGCAGGCGCGCGACAGTTAGTGGGTGCCTAGGGAGACGCGTGTATTTCGCGATGCGTGTATTTCGATATTTTTAGAGTGTGGGTGAATCACTGTTTGGCCGCGGCGGCCGGCAGCTCACCGAGCGCTGCCTCTCCGACAGCTAAATCGCCGATTTCAGAAATAACGGCCTCGCGGAAACCATTCGAAATTGTGCCTCCCGTTAAAAAAAAAAAACGAGTTGATCTCAATCGAATGGTATTGGCCCGAGCAGCAGATCTGAATAACTAAAATAAAGAGAAAAGCAAAACAAGGGCTTTTCGAAAGGCCCAATACTATAGCGACAAACGAAGCGTATTACTATTGTCGAGCGCAATAGGCTTTTAATAAGGATGAAGAGGGAGCGAGTGTGTTGGTGCACCTGTGTCGGCTGGGTTGGCACTGTCGCGGGCAATTAGTGTGCGAGATCGTAGAGGCAGGGAACCAGGTTGTTTGGTGGCAGCTCGTAAAACCGGCGAGCCTCGGTCTAGTACGTAGGTCTAGACCAGGCCTGTGGACTACTCTAGCACGCGAGAGAGCAACGAGACGCGTCGCATCCGAAATAAGCCTCTATATTCTATTTCGAGGCCGACACGCAGCGCGCACGATACAGTTTCGCGTGTCGGCGTGTCGGTTTAATACGGTAATGATTCCTTCGTCGATCTCCGCCGGCGGCGGCCCCCTCGCTGCATCGTTGCATTCCCGGGGCCACCGTGTCTTTCTCTCTTATTATCCTCCCACCGGGCTCTGCCTGCCTGCCTGCCTGCCTGCCTGCCTGCCTGCCTGCCTGCCTGGCTGCCTGGCTGGCTGGCTGGCCTGCCTGTGCCTGCCTGCAATACACATCGCCCGAGAGGTATATATCCGCCCGGAGAATTATGTCCGTTGTTACTGATCGGGTCTTTGCTCCCCGCTGCTGCCACCACTCGTCGCCCCTCCAAATTGCCGGGTAATCACATGCGGATCTCTAATTAAAGATATTGCAACGATCTTTAATTAAAGATCCGCGTATACCAGGCGCGCGCATTCAGTCCTGTTCCCGCTTTTCCGCCCGCAGTTGCTTTCTTCTGCCAGTGAATTTGTAGCGAGACTAGTCGAGCTCGTTCACGAGAATCGGCCTTTCTGTCATTTAGGTGGAGTTTGCGCAAAACTGGACGCCGGCGAGATAAAAGCCAGGCCGCGCGGCTGCGGCGACGTTTGACGAGCCGCGCGTTAACGAGGATAACGCGCCAACTATGGTGAATAAGCATCCCGCCAGCCGCAAGAAACTGCCTCCACGAATGCGTGCCGCTGGCAAAAAAATCGATTTACGCCATTAGCTGCTTAGGGTCGAGCGTTAAGTACCTAGTATCTGTTCTCTGCTGGCCGAGCATTGACTAAGTTATTTCGGCTCGTTAATACCATCCCGATTCTACGTTAGTCCTCAAACGTTACATCTCGTCTCATCTATTAACTTTGCACATGTAACAACACTAATCTTGTTTCAAGTAATTCTGCTCGAGTGCAAAATTAAGAATAATATTACCAAATATGCAACAGGCGACTTAAAATAATTCAAATAACAAGCGTTGACTTATTCCAAATAAAACGATTATGTCTTACTTCCTGTCAAAATTGAGCAACCATCTCAGTAATACACTTCTCTCCAAAGAGACATTACAGTATGTCACTCTTGATTGAAAGTCTAATTCGAGATATATAATATTAAATAATCTCAAGCAGGACAATATCCTCGACGAAAAAAAGTGAGAATTGGAGCTGCAGCGGTGGCGTGCGAAGCCGAGGAGGCGTCCACTGCTTGTGAGAGAGCGCGAGCAGGAGCGAGGGTGGCCTGGCGGGCGCGCTCTCGGAGTCGCGTGACTCACGGCCGCCTCCGGACGCAAGCTCAGCGAGTGTCGCCTCCACCCGGGGATCGCGGGAACCGTCAACTCGCGGGGATTCCCCTACCAAGCTTGCAACTGCACGGAATCACGATGAGAGAGGCGGCAGAAGGCCGGCTGGGGATACGGAGAGGGGAGAAGAGGTGCACCCTGCTCCGACGGTCGGAGAGGGGGGGGGGGGGGGGCGCCGAGGGACGAGAGGGGAGCGCGCGCGCTCGAGTCATGGCAAAACTTTTGTCCATTCACGGCCGACACGCTCCTAATTGGGAGTATGCCCCACGGTCTCGTACGATGAAGCTTTTCGAGAGGAGAGGCTAGTTTGCACGAATTCACGAAATCTCGGACATCCAGAGCACGCGCGAGTCTCTATGCATCTTGAATTGTCTCGTGAAATGAGGATTGATGCTTCTAGGACACTTTTGACAGGGCCAGCTAAAATCGGAGAGGAAGAGAATTGCTACTATGTAGTGGGATACGTTTTTCCTGCAACCCGAACCTGTCTATTGTTCTCTATTGGAGATTGGAAGAGCGCTCTCGAACAGCGTGGTACAGAGGTAGCTGGGAATTAAGTTGCTGTCGAACTAATACGGCTATGATGGAGTTACTATGACGGAGACTTGGACGGATTCCTGTCGCGCTTTCCATACGAAATAGACTTCGGCGTAGAACGCGTATGTGTGACTCTGTGTAGGCGCTATGATCGCGCGGGCATTCTTATTCTCATTCTAAGTCTATCGGTATAAATCAATCGGCTGGAAGACGGAAGCCACAGTGAGAGATAGATATATCTGTCGGTCGGACAGACTGGTGATCGTCCGTGAGCGAGGAATTTCTTAACAAGAGGTGGCCGTCACATTTTTATCAAAATAACCATTGCTCAAAAATCTAAGTTTAACGTTTGCCAAGAGTACATCGATCATCGAGTGATGCATACTGCCTCGACGAGATTTCTCGTTCTCTCTTTCGCGTCGGGCTTTGTTACAGGCCAACAAATTAAGACGCGAGGGCGGCACAAGTTTCGCCTGATGCTGCGCGCTCTGAATCATCGGGCGGTGTGTTGCTGGGAGAGCGGTATATGCCTAGGCCAGCGGCGAGTATCGAATTCCAAGAATTTCAGATGTACTTCCAGCAAGGCTGCCGGTGCTGCTGCGGCTGGCGAAGCCGGGTGTGCTTTTATCGAGGCAGCGCAGTAATTACAGGAGGAGGCCGGGCAAAAATTAGGTCGCGACTGGTGAATGAGGCACCCTCATTCTGATAGGCAGTTGACAGTCGATCAACACTGACAAAGAGCCACCGCGACTCGCAATCGATACCACCACACTCACCAGAGTACTGTTCGTGCCTGCGCGAAAAACGCCACAGCATTTTTCCAGCATACGAAATTAAAAAGCCAATACTAGATACTCTTCGGAATCTTCCGGACAGGAAGTTGGGTGCTTTGTATTGCTAGTAAAGGATGACGAGCTAAATCTCTATCAAATTACTGAGAGTTCGTTTTAGCCGGAGAGAAAGAGAGGAAGGAGCTGGCACGGCTTTGCCTTAAGTGAAAAAGCGTACTGCTGTCTTCATCCGTGTAAGAAACGCGCTTAGCACAGGATTAATATACCGCGGTGTGCATCTCAAGCAGGCGAGCGTGCGCGCGCGCGCCCGCGCCAAGCTCTTACATACACTTTGAATGGAGGAGTCGCCGGGCTTTTGGTGTGTTTTCACTTTCCTCTGAAACGCGCAGCTTGTACCACTTCATCGATCCTCTCACTATGCTACTGCGACCTTTACGCTTAGTTCCCAACGCCCGACCTTACATCTAGCAGAAATTAACGTCGCCACCTTAACCACAATGTCCGAACTTCCTAACTTTGTTCCACCTGTTCACGGACCTTGAATTTTTCCCACGCACTTTTTATTCTCCTCCTCGAAAGCGTTAAGTGGAGGACGCAGAGACGATGAAGCTGAAGGGTGGTGTGTGAAAGGATCAAATCCACTTGGCGAGGGATAGAGAGAGCAAGAGAGAGAGAGAGAGAGAGAGAGAGAGAGAGAGAGAGAGAGAGAGAGGGAGAAGGGAGTCTCCAAAGTTAGTTGGGGGGACGTTCCAGCGTCATTAACCGGTAGCCTAATCAATAGACATAATTATGAAACTATGCGGCATTAATAGTCTCGGGCTTCTCGCTCGGGTCATAATCCCGTAGAGCGTAAGGACGTCGAGGCGCAACATTAGTTGGCGCGTTATTAAGCGGCCGTATTTTATTGGAAACGGGTAGCCCGCCAATAACGAGCTCAGCCACGCAGAACCTCGTGCTCGCTTACGATCCCTTAACATTATCACGTGCATTAAAAGAGAGTGAGAGAGAGGGAGAGAGGGAGAGAGGGGGAGAGGGAGGAAACGCGCGAGAGGGTGGATGAAATAAATCGAATTACACGGTGCATTAAAGGTTTCTCCGGGGCGTTTGTGCCTTGCTATCGGTGCTCTTCCCTACGAAATTCCTATATCACGGAAATCCGATGGGTCCGATGAGTGTGTTATACTGCAGAGTTTATCGTATGGGACTGATCGCACGATTGGTAAGATACTCGAAGATGAGGTCAAACAATTAAGAAGGATGACCGAATGTTTGGAGCAAGCGTTAGGGCAGGAAAGGTCGAGGCGTTGCTGAATCGCGGCGACGTGACCTCCGTGTGTCTGTCTGTATGTATGTGGGCCACTTGGCCGCAAGTCGGTCGGGCCATCCCCCAAATCGGCCAACTATCCTACCAAACAGCAAGTGCCGGAGAAACTTCGCCGTGTTAGCCACCCTCTCGCAAGCCACCCTCGAAGTCCTGAATCGGCCAAGTGGCCGATTTCAGGCAAAAGGGAGAGCACGCCTGGGAGAGGGAGAGAGTGAGAAGGAGAGAGGTCCGACCGACCAGCAGCAATTACGTAGCACCGACAAGTCGGCGAAAGATTTCACGGCTGAGATTCAGCCGGCTTCACTGGCGTACCGTCCGGGCGCGCCTGGCTACCCTATTTGTTTGGAGAGTAACGCGAGAATACTCTATTTCACGCATGCCGTGGACAGTTAATAGGGAGTTACGGCGAACTACTGTAAACCTTTGCAACTTTGCTCGGAAGATACTTCAACTGACCTACGAATCGCTTGGCAAATAATGTGTCAGGTGATGCTACTCTCAAAACAGTGTTCTACTCTTAACGAAGCACTTGTACATTTATCTTTATGCAAGAGACAATCGATGAAATCTACGAATCAGATATCGAAGATTGGAGTGAAAGATTGTTCTCTGGGAAAGAAAAACTATTTTCGGCTGGAATGAAGTGTGCCTGATGTTTCAATGTTATTCGGGGACACGCGGAGTCCTGACAACTGCGTTACCGGATTTTTTCCTTGGCGATCCGCGCGGTCACCACGCTGGCGTTCGTCAGCCGACCTGTCAAAGCTGTGCACCGCCCGATCCTGAAACTGACATCTCTACTTTTCTCGGTCGCACGTCACGTAATTAACCGCGTCGAATATATATCCGTCCTGTCAATTACACACGAAGCGCCGAATATCGCAGGGGGGAGCGGCGCGTTCTCGTGGAAATGCGCGCGGCCACTAAGTGAAATCTGATCAATCGATGCAAGCACCGGACCCAACCAAGGAAGAAGAGATACATCCGCGTGAATAGTCCATTAGTCGAGCGAATCTCACCGCTCGAAGGCCCGGATTGCCCGATTCTCGCACACTTATGTCAACCACGCTTTCCCGAGATTATGAGATTCCCCTGACACTCTTCACGGAAGTTCGCTTCTACTTAATTGGCTAAACTTGTTATTCCCGTCGAGTTTACGAACTCTGTCGCTCGCATCCGAATGCTCGGGTCCTCAATTTTTCACTGCAAACGATTATCGGCATTCGGCAAACAGTATCCTGATCGTCCGAGCCGTCAAAGCTTCGCCACTTATTCTACCTGTCACCGCTTGCACTACCGCACTGTCAATCACTGATCTAGGAATCGGAGGCACGCGATGACGATAGTAAACATTTTTGTTTTACGCCAAGCTGGAAGAGCGTAAATACGAGAGCGGCGTAACAGACGGGACACAAGGGGAACTCGATCTGGATATTAGACGCGTGCGATTCGCGACGGTCACTCACGGCGTGCCGCGTTACAAGGGATATCTCACACACACACCATTCTTTTTCGCCGGCGTCAGTGTCGTGTTTTCCTATGCGCGATCAGCGGCGCCGTTCTCCCCGGCTGCGGAGGAACGCGTTAACAACAGGCGAGAGAGGGAATATCGAGTGGCTGGATCGGCCGCATTGAGCAGATTTCCCGATTTAAACGGCTGCGGGAGTGAGCTGGAGCGCGTGGCGCTCCAACCCTCCGGCAGCAACCCTTCGGGATTATCTCACCCCATGCAGCCCGCAGCCAGCAATCGGCCCACTTCCGGACGTGTGTACATACTCTCGCTCTCTCGGCAGAGGATACTCGCGCGTGTATACCCGCCGCCGCCGCCGCAGCTCACCAAGGTCCCGTCAAGCGAAATTCAAACGCACGCGCACCCCTATCTCTTTCTCTATTCTCTAGTTTGCGCGACGGTCCTTCTGAGAGAGTGGCAAGCGCGACCATCGACTGTCAATAGCCGGATGGTATGATAGATGATGGGGCAGAGTAAGTCAGTGTTGGAGGACTTACCTGTTGCCAGAACTGGGCGAGCAGGTATATGCGCTCCTTCCTGAAAAGCCAGTCCATGGACTGCATGGCCTGTGTATCCAGCGAGTTGGCCTCCGCAGAGGCCTGCATGCTGGCCAGTGCCGCGGAATTCAGGCTGGCTAGTACGGGCTGCTGGAGCGCCGCTGAGACGACGGAGCTGTTGCTACCGGCTACCAGATTGGCGTGGTACACGGTCGCGGCCGGTGCATCCTCCGAAGCCCCTGCAGCCAGTAATTGGGCCCCGATTGGCGCTGAAGGCCCCTGGAGCCCTAGTGACGAAGCCACTTTGACGGCTTCGAGCTTCTCCGGCGGGCCCAAAACTTCTCTTCCTTGGCTGCCGCCACCGGCTCTCCTCTACGCCCTAGAGCGTACCTCAGGCACACCGTTCACAGCCGGCGCTTCCGTCGGTACCCCCTTTTTCTTGATCGACGCCGGCTTCCACGAGGCAACCTGCCGATCACTAACAACCGACGAGAGTGATCCTCTCTTAGTTCTCTTGGACCGATTAGGCGTGATCCACTGCGATCAGTCTCTCGCACTCCAAGCACTCGAGGCCCTCATTGAAGATGGGCCTCCACACTCTACACTTGGTCTCGGCACATCGACCTCTTTTTTCTATACTCTTCCTTCTGACTTGGACTCCTGCGCTGGATACACTCGCGCACTATGTACTACTCAGTCTCTCTAGCTCTAGTCCAAGTTCCAGCACTTCCTCCTGCCGATTTCTGCCTCTTTCGACGATCCGGTTTGCGGCGGTTTGCACTCCGACCCGATCATCCGGCCTATCCCGTGGTGGGAGCTTGTCATCGACGAATACCAACTTGAGGCTGATAGGATGACAGGTGGAATTCACTCGGATGACATTGCGCTCACTTGGCCGGCTTGGTGGACCAGGTGATCGTACGAGGGGGCTGATGCGTTGGGTACTCTTCGAGAGAGTGATGCACGGATGTTCCAAACACGTCAGAGTGTCTCTTGAAACTTGGCGATCTGTCGCACCCACTGAGTGTCAATTCCCTCGTCGTCCTCCACCTCTTCCACGTAATTGAAGTGCAAGGTGCACTCTTTCCGTTGCCGCATCACACGCACGGGCAAGTGTCCCGAACTCGCACCTCAAATCGCTCCAGTTCGCCGAAGCAACTCGCGCACTGACTACCAGCTATCACACTCGGTCGCACAGAACAATCACGATGCGATAGGCAGACGAGGTCCCCGAGCGAGGAATACCAAGAGTGATATCACTTTCCGGTAATCGGAGGCACTGAGAGAGACGACGGTCACACTTCAATAGAACAGACACTGCTCCGATTGAGAACGCGATTCTTGAGTCCGGTATTCCAAGGGGTCGTCCGAGGCACTCCGTATCATAATCCGTCCGTGGAGTGCCGTCCTCGAGTACCTCCCAAAGTTAAGGTGACGCTCGACGGCTGATGATTGTTCGATCTCTAGTCCTTGGTCCCCGTCGAGCAGTGCAAGTGCAAGGGACGTCCCGTCGCAATAATCCGACGACGCGCTCCCCCTTTCCAGGATTACGTTTCAATGTCTCGTGGATTGGAGTGGCGGCGCGCCCGTCCACTTTCGTCCGGGTAACCCCAAGAAGAGAGAACGAGACCCGTCCTAGCAGGCTCCTAACCTGAAACTAAGAGCTACCGGACGACCGATGCAATGCCTGGAGGAGGTGCACAACTCTCGGTGGGGGAAGGGTGGAGCTTAATGGCGAGAGTGGGGGCACGCCGATTCGCGGAATGGCCAATGAAAAATGATCCGGCATCCCCACTCCGCCATAAAACCGTCCGATCCCGATGAGAGAAGAGCCCCGGTGGGGATAAGCCGGCGCCCAGGGTGGGGGGTCGCCGAAAGGACCGGAGGCTGGCTAGGTGGTCCCTACCAAAGCGGATCTCATATTTTCAACCCCCAACCGCCCTTTTCCAACCCCTGCCGATCGCCGCTTCCCTTCTTTCCTTCCTCTTTTTCTTCGGATTTCTCTTCTTCCAGCTCGTCTTTCTCGATTTCCTTCTCTTTTACTACTCTCGCCCCCCCCCCCCCCGGCCGCCGCCGCCGCGCACATCCCCCCCCATCCCACCCCCCCGACCGCCTACTCCGCTCTCTCTACACACCCCCCGCGCCACTACACCCGCCCTCCTCCCTCGGCCGACTTCTCCTTGCGTTTTGACTCTGTGTTTCTTCGACTCTGCGTCTCCCACTACCGGTCCAACTTAACCCTCTCGAAGTAGTAAACACCCTTTGTCAGGGCGGAACGTCGTTACCCGGCGCCGGTCTAAGAATTGACCGGAGCTACTTATGACTCCTCTTGATCGCTCGACCAAATCGACCCGTTCAAACTTATCGAAATACTCGCGAGAATCGTGCGCCACTGCCGCGAAATGTGTTGCGAGCTAACTCAGCGACGCGCGCGGAGAGGGAGAAGCCGAGAGAGGCTTTATGGTTCTCGGATGCAAATCAGCTCGGAGCGTGCGGCAACGAGTTTCCGCGGGTTTCGGTAGTTAGGAACGATCCGTCCAGTTTGTTTCTTATCAACGAGGTTTGCGCCGTTTACTGCTGGCAACAGTCCGCCGAAACTGTTGCGCTGTAATGCGTCAATCAGATTTCGCCCGGTGTGGCGGAAGCGGCCGTTTTTAGAAAGGGAAGCGGTGATCATAATAGACAATGCAAATGGAGCACATCAAAAAAAGTATGATCGATCGAAAAGCCGAGATCCGACTAGACATTTTATACCTTTAGAAATGTTAGAAGCCAGACGATTTTAATTAGCACCGATGCTAATAGAATTAGGACGACATTGATTGACGGGCGGGAAAGGAATCGACTTATCCACCATTGGGGCCAGACTCTCACATAATCACATGTTAAATCTAAGTATACTGCAGAAATTGTGACCAAGTTTCCACTTTGTTCCTTCCAACGCATAGGCGACGAGAACATTGTTCAGCATTGAAGTCTAATAACTGATGCTGTTAATGTCCCCCCCCAATCCAATCAGTTCCCACTTGGGATCTGATCGGTAGAATCATGAAAGTACATCGATTAAGAGACAGGTGTTATAAAGGCTCGGGGTGGCCGAACTGCTCTTTAAATCGGATAATGACGAGTCACAGCAAAACAGCTGCGATTCGGCGTACGCGCGTTCGAATTGCTTTCACGCCAGTGCACTTAACCCACAAGTCAGCGTAGACATCATGAATAAAGAAACGCGGCGAGAGTACGCACGCAGGAATAATGGGGCATCGAAGGGGTTGCCGCTCCTTGTGACTCGCACGACATACAACTACTTTGCGCTCGGCAGGCGTTAGCTGGCAGTTTTCATAGGGAAAGCCTCGCACATGACACCACATTAATTTCATTCCCCAGTGTCAACGGCGTATGAAGTCCTCAACACGATCATTCCAAAAAGTCCAACCACCCTTCGAGTGGTCCAATGGACTGTTTCAAGTACAAAAAGCATCTCCCAGATTTTTATGAAGGATTCCCTGTTTCGATTGCCAAGTTACAAAAATAGATATACGCGACGTTCTCAATAAAGTCCTCAAACGAGCCGTCGATTTCTGTTGCGTCACTAACAAGTGTTCTCCGAGGCCGTGTTAAGTGCACATCGGAGGTGGCGGCATTTAAATTAACCAGACGCCGAACTCCCGTAGACTCCTCGGGAGTGGTGCGCGCACGGACGAGTACGGATAATGCAACTTTAATTTTCCGAGGCGTTCGGAGAGCCAGCTAGTTAGGTGGGTTAATTATTTCTGGCAGGTGATACCGCCGGCTGTTGTCGCGAAAACAGAAACAACCATAATTCGTATCATTCTCGGCTATCAGAATTTCTCACGTATCTTCGAATTAATTTCTTTTCGAATGTCTTGTGCAGTACGCGAGTTTCCTTGAAATCGAACAAGTTCTAAATTCTAAGTTTCATCTTCCAATCCGCTCGGAATATCAAGCGCAAATGAAATCATCCCGGTTTCTCTCTATGCCATATGATAGCGAATTCTCTAGGAATAAGACTCACGCGACACGTTCCACGAAGGTTTGCAGGCACAGCGGGCGTATATCGAAATTTCGCAGAGTCTCTCGACGCCCACGAAAATACAGTCGAGCTTGCTCGCTCGCTGGCTGGACGACTTGGTTGCTGGCGGCTTGTCAGCGTACGCTTTACGATCACCCGGTATAACCGAGAGATTAGTTTGTCAACGCCGGCCGGCGTGCGAGACACGCGTGTATTAAGCGCTCGCTCGCGTGCGTGCGTGCGTGCGTGCGTGCGTGCGTGCGAGGATGGAGCGCGGCTGCTGGCCGCCGATGAAGAATCCTATCTGTGTACCACGGATCAAAACCACCCTCTTTCCCTCGCTCGATCAGCCCTGCCCCAACATTCCCATGGATCCTCACTCACTCCTCTTTATACCAGCACTCTGCTTATTAACGACTTCAATCTAGCAATCGTCAACTTGCAGGATGAGAATTTCGCAGTCGCTTTTATCGAAATGAGACACGTAACGGCTACGCCTAATGATGACAGGGCAGATTACTCCAACTGAATTCTTCAGCTACGGTGTAATCGGAAATGTTTGAAGAGTCCAGAGAAAAATGGTAACTACAGAGGAGAAACTTACTCTTGCCGTCCAAGAGAGATGCGACACCTTTAAGAATGAGCGCGGTACACGACCGCTCGAAGAATCCAAGTCCCATCTGTTTTAGGTATCTTAGATTCGGGATAGAATAGCGCGTAAAATATTCGTGGCGAACGGCTGGCTACTCGGCGATTGGCCAAAGAGGCGAGGTAGATCCACCCTCGTCGCTGCTGCTGTGTTTCGCAATGCTATGATTTTACCGCTGGTATATACATAGGCGGGTATGGCCGGTCGGTTCTCATAATAGTACGACAAGTTAATGCCCGCCGTCTGATATGCGACGTGGTGCACGGATCCCGATGTACCGTGGAATAACTCACTCGCGACAAATCATTTCGAGTTTAAATTACACGCACCCCAGGAGAGATGGGCGGACTTGTACGCGGCGCTGATATGCCAAACCAGCCAGACTCCACGGGATTGCGGTGTTATTTCATATTTACATCGGCCGTCGATGACAACGTGGAACGTAGAGGAGGAACCGCTGACGCAACGAGCTGCGTGTTACAAAGATCCCCGGACAAAAAGCGTGGACAGACGGAAATCCGAACTCACGAATTGACACGACAGTTACTCGACGAAATTCCCTCCTCTACCTCCTCCTCTCTTGCTCGCCCTCCTCCTCCTCCTCCTCCTCCGCCGCCGCCGACCCGCGCCCGCCCGCCCGCCTGCCCCTTGTCCTGTCATCGTGCGCGCTAACATCTAATTACGCGCGTCGAATAACAGACTAATGTGGGCGAGAGTAAGAGCCTTAGGGGGGTCCGGCCTCATCAGAGAGGCTCCTCGAGCCGGTGAAAGATCGCTCCTAGGAAGGAGGTCCAGCAGGCCGGAGGGATCTCGACGGGGATTTCACGAGTCGAAAGATAGCGGCCGGTCGTTCATGGAATTTCGCTGCTCGAAGCAGCCGGTACGAGATTCGCTTTCTTCGGTCGGTCGCACGCTACTCAATATACTCGCACTCACGATAAACCGTCCTCTCCTTGCGTCCCCGGTGCCGACGTCTCCCTCGTCGGTGTCTCTTCTCGTGCTCGTGCTTCGTGCGAGCAACGCGATTCCTCCTCGTTCGTTCTCGCTCGAGCCTCTGTACCAGAGCTCGACGATGCGATTGTAACAATATCTTTTTGCGAGAGCGCGCCCGATCGCCCGGCCAGCGGGAAAGAGGATGCAGCAGCAGCAGCAGCAGCAGCAGCAGCGGTGCGCACGATGACGGAGTGTCCTAAGTTCAAGAGCCGCGCTCAGGGACGCGACGCGAGTGCAACGCCTGTCGCATTCGACCATCACCGGATTCTTTTGCCACCGGATAAGATAAAGGGATAACGCGTCGCATCGGTAGCACCCGGGAACCAGGGGACCGACTCCTGCCTTGATCTCCCGGTGCGATCACATTCACCACTCTCTCGCGTACTCCAACTCTCAATGAAACAAGTATATATTGCTCGAGATGACACGCAAGATTTTATTTGACTACCGCGGATTTTTAAGAACGACACTCTGGCACATTGAACTTGTCAGTTTCTGTAGGTCGAATTTTATCGAATGATACGTGGTTGAAAGTAAGACTGACTTGATAAAGTTTTCGAAATGACAGGTATGGCTTTCTCTGTGCTTGTTTCCTTTTGGAACTCGACGAGAGGGACTTTGCACTTTGAATCTCTATTACTCTTGGCGTGCGCCTCTTAATAGTTGGGTCAAGAGAGAAGATCGCGTAAAAGAGCGTCAAGCGGATTGGAGTGGTCAGCTAGGCGCTATCAGGATATGTCTCGAGTTCTCGGCGGGCGAACTCGCTCACACTGCACTTATATCCCCATCGTCCGTCCGAGGAAAGAGCATCGGGCAAGTTGCTTGACCGCGCGAGATGATAAAACTACGTAACATGTCCGACGACGATCAGGCATCCGACCGATTGTCACGTTCAGGTCGGCAGCGAGCTATCATTTCGAGTGTTTCGAATCTCAGATTATCCTGGCTAATAACTGCACGTGTGTTGCTTGATATGTCAAGTGACCGGATGACAGTTGAGATGCGCCTTCGAGTTACGAAGGTGTCCCATACGCTATCACAGAGAGGTCCTTTGCGCCTGAGACGAACAACTCCAAAACCATTTGGAACTTTGAAAAATTCCCATCGAAAATAGAAAATTGCTATTCAACATTTCAGAGAGTCTAGACAGTTATTTACAGGGATGTTAATAAAATGACAACGATCCGATTCAATCAAGCTCTATCTCCTCTAAAAAGAATTTTCTACAACTGTCACTTCGAAGAGTGACGTTGATAGAAATCCCTGCACCAGTGGAAATCGCCTACAAGAATAGGAATCCCTCTGTCCCAAGCCATCAACAGATTCACCCTGGCGAGAAGCGAGGAGAGCACCCCACAGCCCTTATCAAAGTGAAAGGCCTCGAGTGATCGACGCGACTGCCCGCCACAGAGAAAACACCCCCGAAAACTTGGTCACAATTTTTCTGCAGGTGGTCACACAGAACACAATCACAATATCTCGTCGGATAATCACCTGCACTGTATGTCGTCGATCCGAATTCTTCAATAATGAGAGCGCAGCCTTGTGCTCCGAAGCACTGTCAGCAGCTCTTTTGGTTTTCGTACTCGTTAGTTCTGGTGAAAATCGGCTGTATCAGGGATCACCGACACTTCTGACAAGCGGGTGGTGGGAGGTAAAGGATAGGGTGAGGGTGGTGGAAGATGACGTAGGAAGATATGTTCGTTCAAGTGTACTCTCGAAGACCAGAAGGACGTGTGCGAGGCAAGGAATACTTGTGGAGATGGTCGCGCGAATACCGAAACTGCTCGTTTCCTCTGCGCGAAACCTTCTGTCTCGGCTGTCCACGCACTTTACGCGGCTCCGCAGTGCGTGCACGGTGATCCTACTGGGCCTGTGTTCTGGCCGAGACTAACTCGAACGCTCGGTTCCTGCAGCCCTCGTAGTCATCCCTCCAGCCACGCACTTTTCAACCCTGGCGAAACTATTGTCCAATCGTGCGCCGGCAGTGAACCTGAAACAAACGTTCGATTTCTCGTAAGAGTTGTTCGAAAGTGAGTTCGATTGCGAGTAGAGCGTCAAGATAGGCCTCAAGTGATTGGATCGTAGCGGGGAGGAAGCGGGCATGAGAAAGGCTTGGTGAACGGCGCGGAGAAGGCGGACAAGACTTACGCCGCACGGGAGCAAGGGACGAGCACGGCGCAGGCCGTCCGGTGGCGCCGCGTGGAGGACAGCCTCACAAACCCGCCCGATGGAATGCGAGGGTGGTTAGCCCCACCACTGGGGAAGCAACCCCTACCACCGAGAGCCCACGAGGACGTGGACCACACAGCGCTGGGGGGATGCTGCACTATATCAGCTATCGGAAGTATCGGTGACTTCAACGGCCTGATCGGAAAGAAGGGTTGCCCTACGCCGCTACGGAAAGTTGCTGCGCAATCAACTCTACGCGATACTCTATTAATATCTAGTTCAGAATATCATCGAGACTGCATCATATAATTATTTAAGAGCCTGTTTTTAGGTTTATGTGTATTAATGTTTCCACTTCGAAAGACGGAATCTTTTTTTGCAAAATCTCAATTACATTTTGTGCCGTTCTTTCTTTACCCGTTTTTGATTTCGAAATAGACATGGTCGCATTTTCAGTCAACGTCGTTAATAATAAATCTCTTTGCGAAATATCGACTTTAATGTATTAAGATTGACATTTCTCGATTTTCGGAAGTTTTAAATGAAAGTGCATCGCACTGGCTAATTTCTCGAAAACCTGTGACGAGTTTTACAAAATATATAGCAGTAGAAATATGCACCGAGGAAGCCAGATCCTTAAAGTGAACAGACCGGTATAATATTAAAGTCGCTCCCCACTGCAAGCATCTTCTCATTGCCGTATGGCCGGCCGGTGCATATTCTGCAGTTAATGCACCGCAGTTAGTGCATAACGATTAGTATGCGGCCATTGCGATAAAGCAATACAGCCGGCAGCTCTCCCAACAATTGAAGCCTATTGCGAGCCTGGTGAAACTTGATATCGACTTACGCTCGCTCCTATAGCTACTATAGTATCTTTCGGCAACTACCAAGGCAAGAAGTGCGGAAGGTGGTATAGTCTGAAAACTGGTCCAGGGAGGGTCGACAGTGAGGGTAGGCAGCTTCGGCTGGCAGCTCTTCTTTCCGATCATATCGGGAGTCAAAGCTCGGCGACAGGGTGGGAAAAGTGGTGCACGGGCATGCGCCGGGAAAGGGTGAACTCGGGCGCAGGTTCTGAAACCCCTCGACTTCCCCACCAAGTCCACGCTTTCTGGACGATCACACAACCCGACGTTTTTCCACCCTTATCTCAGCTCGCTCCTCGTTCTCTCTGCCTCTGCCACTGCCTCCCTCTCGATCCCTTCCTTTCGAGGAGCAAGAAAAACCTGTGCGGCCACTTTCGAACATGTCAAGCGCGATCGTGCCGCATCCCGACAATGTCCAATTCTGTGCTCACTACCGTACTCTTGGATCCCGGCGGTCGTCGTCGTAATGTGCAATCGCTATCGCTCGAACTTAACTGATAATTACGACGGGTCCCGTAATGGAGGATGACCGCTGCTTAACGAAAGAAACCCGAGTCGTCGCGAGAGAGGAGATTATAGCGACTTTTATATCATCCTCCTCTCGCCACTTGATGCCATTCGAATGTAATTCTTAAGATCCCGGGAAACAAGATCCAAGTGCTTTACTCCGTGCCCGCTCCGCGCCGCCCCGCCCCGCCCCGCCCCACACCGCCGCGACATGGATGGCCATCTGCCGCGCACAACTTTGCCACACGTATGTACATACAAGACTCGCTTAAAGGTACAGAAGGTTCTCAATGATTTTAACGAGACATTATAGACATTCAATGATTTTAACGACGCGAGCAATAAACCTTCTCATTCAGACTTTGTATTTACATTGCCTATCAGACGCAATCTTTCGAAGCCTGCTCTTTATTGCTGAAATCGAGCTAGAATCTCTCGTTGGGTTCCGATGTGGATCGCGAAGTCTCCATGGCGAGAGGATCACAGATAACATGTGTATCCGAGCCGAGATACACCTGACGAAACCTGGCTTCTTCCGCGGCGCGGCTGCGTCTACCTCGGCGTGACCCATTGTTTCGTGTCGCTCTGTCGAGACGTGGGCACTTATACGTGGCTACCTAGCCGGGACAGCGGTGGCGTTTACTTTCGATCACATAATGAGCGGCAATGTAGGCCAGGAACGTCCACGGGATCGTATTTCGCCGTACGCGGCGACACTCAACACCCTGGCCTACCAGTCATACAGGGAATACACAGACGATTAATGCGATACAGACTCACCCCGCCCCACCCCTCAACAACCCGCCACTCGCCCTTCCCTGACGATTCTTCCTCGAATTCAAGGCAATACGCTTCTCTTACTTCAACAACAAACCAGAATGTCGAACGGCCGACTTTACGGTAGACCGTTAAGTAGATCGACAAGAGGATCTGTCCTTCTCAGAGAAATCGGTAACCGAATTGCTTCTGTTTTCTGAAACTATCTCAAGTGGGACTACACGTGTTTCTAGGAGTGGAAACTGGTGGCGGTCTAGGCACTCGAATTAGTCGGGGATGACTGGCTGTGCGTGGAAGAAAAGCTTAAGTGGTTGCTTCCCTTATCTATTGTCCATTACTTTTTTGTAGTAGCTCATTTCGTAAACAGTTAAGTCGCATTGCCTATTATTGGAGGGGCCACCATTGTGTCCTAGTTTCATTTCGGTTCGGTCCGAAAAAGTTTCGAATGCTAAGAAAAGTTTTCTATCCTATCAGCGAATCAAAATCGATAGTTGGTGGAAGTAAAAGCTGTCGAAAGTCTGGGCAACTCTTTAAGTTTGCGCTGATTAGATCGGAAAGTAGTAAACCTTTTTAAGAAAGGTTTAATTGAAGTTAATTGAATTAGCGATGCCTGTAGAGGCAGAAATTGATACACGAAACGTACTCTCTGTTCTCGAGAATGTATTCGAGGGTGCCGAGCTCTCGCTTCGCCATCGACACGTCGCGGTTGCAATCGAAGGCTTCTTCGGAGAAGCTGAAACTCCGAATGCTGATACAGACATCGAAACATCGATATCGCAACGCATTGTTAAATGTCGCCGGTTAGCTTACATTACGCGATCGGGAGTGCGTAAGGCTCTCGTATACGCACGGTAAACAAAAATTTCACGTGCGCACTTTCGACAGGAGGCACGCAACTCTGCGTTGCCTTCCTCAAACAGTACGCAGAAAACACATGCTTCGACGGTGTAATTGTGTGTGCCACTTCTATATACAAATCCAAATCCATAACAAATCGGACGATTATATCACCGACTGAAAACTTTTGGCTTGTCTTCAATAATGCAATTATTGCATTATTCATCTCTTTATCTTACATTAGACTCTGTCGGTTACATAGTTTATACTTTTTAAATTATATTATTTTTAATTTAGAAACATAGAATATCCGATTACAAATTGTAATGGCGATTGCGTGGAAAATGTCATCCTTTTGTTTGAGAAAAACTGAAGATCCTGCCTTGTCAGCGATTGTTAGAGAGCCCGACTGTTCTATGGCAAGGCTGCATGGGACAATGCGGCTCTTCAGCCAATACTTAAATACTATCTAACCATAGGCTGTTGTCACGGCCTAAATAATAAGCAAAATTAAAGCTCCCGCTTCTTGCGGCAGAGCGTCGCGCGGCTTCTCTTCTCAGGCGCGGCGTTCTACTTTGTTGTGCAACGTGGACGTTGTAATTTCGCCTAATTGCCGGCCGGGCCGCCGCGAATCTTATTCGCAACGGAGGAGGACTCGTCGAGGATTAATTAAGACATTTCTTAATACGCCGCTTCATTTCCCTAGCTCCAGTATGCCTCTGTGTGCTGGAATGCGGATTGCCAAATGAAAAACAGGGCATCCACCAAATTCGCAGAGAGAGATAGAAAGATAGATCGATGGGACTTAGGTCCCATTGAAGGGTGAAACTTGTTCTGCCAGTTACTACTTGCTTCGATGGGAAAGGAATATCTCGCTCAATAAACATAGGTCGAATTGTCATTCGAGATTTCTGATTAGCATCTACTACTCCTCGAACGATGCACATGTCGGAGTCTGAAAGCCGCTGGAACACTGAGGAGCATTCAATCGCCGGAGAAAGAGAGTTTGAATATGAGAGTAAGAGAGAGGGAGGGAGATTCGCCGTTTGTCATTAAGATTCCTTGTCACGGTGGCAGCGCCTCTGTAAGGCTAAATTTAATCTTCCTGCATAATTAAAGAGAGATTACAGGCCGTTATTTATGCAGGTTGCGCTCGCACATAGTGCGGCCACACGTTTCGGTTACTCTGCATATCAGCGCGCAAGGGGAAATTAGGGTGAGACCCGATGAGAAATTTATGTTTCACTTTCGTAACTGAAACACTATTATTAGCAGGGCTCCGACCAATCGCAGCGGCGCTTCTGTGGATCACTTCTTATTGCTAACTTCCACGTGTGTCTAGTCTCGTGCGGAGATCGGGCGTGTACCAGGTACTTACGTACAGGGTGCACGCGGATGCATACTTCAGTAGACAGGGAAAGTTTGCACAAAATAAAGCAAGTATCTTCAACGATACAATAACAGCATCTGTTCGTAATATTTCATAAAGAACGTGAGGAAAATTAAATATAGTAAAATTAAATGTAACATTATTCTAGTTGTATCATCATCACCAATGAAACATGAATCTGTTATGACGATATTATACTTTTAGGACTAATAACTACAATTTCTGTAGGTTCAGCACATTTCATTTGTTGATTCTAAGAGAAAGGCGATACAATTATGCATGCAGAAATTAATATCGATATGGCTGACTCATATGTATCACTCTGAACACTTGTTAAAACCTCCGAGATTTCTCGTCAGCGATCGAAGAATGCCAAATATTATCGCTTTCCCGGGCAGTACGAGTGCCGGTACAAACAGAAGTTCCTCGAAGCATTCCTCGAGCAACGGGAGTCGCTCGAACGATTGCGCAAGCGACTATAATTGCTGTGCAAACGTTCGGTTACCCGGTGATTACGTGTCGCGCGATCGTTATACAATATTTCGCTGAGAAAACAAATAAGCGTTCGATTGGAGGGAGCGAGCGGGCGAACTGAACACGAGTGCCGGTAAGAATGACAATGAGAGCATATTGCTAAGTGCCGATTTATCAGGTACCAACGCAGCAATTACGGAAAAAAGCTGACCCAACAATGTTAGTTCATTAATAAAAAAATACGTGAATGATAGTCGGGTGATTCGACAAGAAAATAATGAACTAGCTAAAGAGCAAGAATGAACAGGACAATCATTGCTGGTCTTACTTGCATGCTATCAAGAACCCATAAAAGGTTTATCCGAGAAATTGTTTAATCCAATTACCTGCCTCGAGTAGCACATATCAAGGACAATCTAGCAGGACGATCGTGCTACCTTGTTTAAAACATAAAAAATAGGCGAGGCTGACTTGGAGGGCGAACGGTTCAAGATTGCCGGCGGATAAAATTGCATCGGGGTTGCGCTGGCAAGCCCTGGGTGCCCGGCAATGCGGACAATTGCATCCCTCCGATGTAGAAGAGCGGCCGTGATGAAAGTCCGGCATGGAGCGAGCGGCGTCCTCCACGGGGGCAATGGGGTAGTCGGGTGTGGGAGTCACATTCCGGCCGAGATTAATTCAGAGCAAAGAGGAATTTAGCATCTATCTCGGCGGGCGGCCATCGCCACCACGAGCTATCTCGCTTTCTCCCTCTCCCCTCGCCGTCACTCCCGGCACTCGTGGAATCGTTTTCGAGCAATTATTTCAGCAACATTGCAAAACGATCACGTGCCTCGAGCCATTTCTCGCCATCCACTCTGTCCCACTCTACCTCATCCCAGGTATTCGCTCACTGACTCCACCTCTCTCACTCTCTCTCTCTCTCTCGCCGTCCATCTCTCCTTCTCTCTGCACTCGATCGACCTCCGTCGCAGCATCTAATGTTTATTTTGTCACCTCCAACTGCGCCGTTCCTTTCGCGGAATTATTACTCGCGCGATATCGTGTTCACCAGCCCGGAAATGCTTCCTTACTCGAAGACACGCCGCTGTTGCAATATCCCAACGTGTCGATGAGTAAGTTCTGTCTCGAGCTGGAAAGAGTAGAGTTCGGCCTGACGAGTATACCTAGACAACCGTGGAAAAGTCGAGATTTCAATGATCAGAGGACTTTTAAGTGTACTTGATCACGGTTCAGTAATGTAGGATCCGAAAGAGAGGAAAAAGGTAGTATTCACTGAGCACGTGGCGTTTGACAGCCTGTTGACCAGCCGTTCAATTGCAAATAAAAGTGCGAACGGGTTATGTAGCGACGAGTGAAGTTCTTGGTACTAAAGGGCGAGGAGCGGCAAAAAGGCTAAGACGATCGATCAAAAATTACCGGTTCTCCATTGTCGCGCGTTGAGTGTAAGTAAATGCGAATCGCGATCGTCTCACTGCTTCGGATGATCGGGGTTGAATGGTTTCAATTCCGGCTGGGCAACTGAGACTGGAAGAAGACGCGCTGGGAGGATGGAGAACCGAGGGGCACATAATAAGCTGTTTAATAATCAATGCGCGCGGGCCAATAATTACGATTCGAAGGGGGAGTGGGTATGCAAAGAAGCGGGCCAGCGCGAACTGGTTTCAGACAATGATGTCTCCGGTGTTCGGTACGTGTATGCGTGCACATATCCGGCCGCGTTACCATTATAAGAATAATACGGCCAACCTCCGCGCCTCGTTTCGATACGCTCTCAATTATGGCCGCAATTTCGATATGCTAAAGCAACCGGCTGAGGATCGCGCGCCCCTTTCTCACGTCCGTCGCCGGTCCTTTCTTTCATCTGATCCGAGACAGCAAGGAATTTACAACCCTGGACCAGATGGTGCTCTATCTTCGCTGCCGCAACCGTGGATTCAAATATCCTCGCAGCGAGCAGACATTTGAAGACGAAGACGAAAAAACAATGAGGCAATGAGTTCCCAGGATGTACGCTCTAACGAAACTGGAAGAATCGAATGAGAGGATTAAGAATTCTCCGCGTCAAACTTGACTTCATCAAGATATCCGATATATCATCGGAAACTCTAATCCTCGGAGAATTCCCATCATTTCGCATTCTAAAGTGCACCTTGTGGTCGCGTTGAAAACCGTCAGAATGCGTTGTGCTCGACTTGAAAAATGACTTCGTCGGTGCATGAATTTATCGATAACTCGAAGGAGAGAAGAGGTAGCATTAAAGGGGCACCCATGAATTTCCGTGGGCCGGGGTGTCGTGTACACCGGAAGACGAAAGCGACAGGATGGAAGGTGGCCGGCGACGATGGGTACGTGGGTATTCTCTTCTCATCGATGCGGTGGATCCTGGGAACACTCGAGGCTATCTGTCAATCCGGACGCACCGGTTCGATTCAAAGAGATATTCGGATTAATGGTTTGGATCGACGATCGGCCGGCGTACATACTAAAAGATCGTGTCCCATCCCGGACGCGAGAACCCACGGTACAATGGTCCCGATACAATGAGAGGAAATATCCAAGATATGCAAATATCCGGCGCGTTCCCGATCATCTTCGGCGACTGAGGGAGGGAGTGAGAGAAAGAAAGACAGGGATCGGGAGTGCGAGTGAGGGGGACTGAGCGCGCGGAAAAGGGGTTCGAAAAGACGGGGCACACACATGTTCGGGGTCTCGGGCATTTGCATAGCAGCGTGGCCGCATTTGCATACCGTGAAAATTTGCATGGCGCTGCTTGCACTCGCGTCGAAGACGACCCCGGCGCATCCGATCGTGCGAGGGAAAAGTGTAGGTATCGGCAGATACAGCTAAGGTCACCCTCGTCTCGCTAGCATGGATCTCTCACGTATCCAGCTACGCCCCGCGTGCCTACCTATATCTGCCTATACCTATTGAAAGGGTGAGTCCCAACGGTGAGGAAGTCCTCGAGAGAACGAGTGGAATAATATATTAAGGGAGCAAAATGCCGCTAATGCCTTTGTACCCATCTACGCCGAATAATACCACTTTTTCCCTTTGTGGAAATCCTAATGTATTTTCATTCTCATCCCTCTCTCGTGTACTCTCGCGCCCCATATCCCTGATCCACCCGGGTACAGTGCAGCCTCCACTTCTCCCGATCTTCTCTCCACCGGATTTGAATTTTCAAGTGGCGAAGATGTCACCGGCTTTAGTCTCTGCTCCGCGCATCCTACTGACCTTAACTACTACCGTGCGAATCTCGACACCGCCCCTTGGATAGAGGTACATAGCTTCCGATGCGGGACGTTTCGAGATCCTATGTGAAATCTCTCGGCATTTATTATTCGTGCTAGTAACCAGCCATGGTCCAAACTATTTTTCTCTTATAACAACTATCGTATAAGAATTTTCTTTTTAAATCGGGAGGTTATCCAGCGGGTATGAACGCGGGCGAAAGCGGAAGGCGCAAAGTTGCACGTTTGCATCATTGCATTGTTCGGGCAGGAGTTAAGCATCGTATTGTTCTTGAAAAACGGCGTAAATCCGATCGCTTGGAAGGTTGGAGTGCCGGTTTTAGGAGAAAGAGAAGTCGAGAGAGGTAGAGCGAGAGAATGATGGGACGAGAGAAAGAGAGGCAGGAGGGTTTTTCTCGTCTCGCTTCGGGACAACGAGAGTGTTTCTACCTGTCGTCTTTGTTGCATCTACCATCTCACGTTTCCAATTCTAGGACACCCCGTGGACGAGGAAGAGCAGCGAGCTGAATGGGTATCACTTTCCGTACACGACACACGTAACTTCTTCATCGCTAGAGCAGCCAGCACTCCCGCGCACAATAGATGACCGAGTGCACCCACGATACGTATACCTGCGCCAAAACGATTTTTCCCCGATCTTGATTTCGAGCATTGACGCGACGAGCTACATAACAGTGTCGCGTTGAAAAGTGACCCAAATACTTTCGGCACCCCCTTTTCAGAAAGGATTTCGAATCGACTTCAAGTCCCCTGCATTGCGGAATCCTTCAACCTAGAAATTCGAAGCCTTGGCTAATGAAACATGACATCTGTCAAAGTCCTACAAGTAAGTGTCAAAATCATCCTCTGAAAAAAGTCTCGATTTTTTTTATAAAGAAGTTTGAAAGCTATATGTATCGGCGAAGGACTACACTCGCATTAGTAAAATCGACTTGGAACATCCTTCTATCCTTTCGTACCGCAGATCTGGTTCACACAGAATCGCACCCTTCACGCAGAGTCACCGGGTACTCGGAGTATCTTAAGGTATGCAACATTAGCGAGGTGCAATGCTAATCCATGCTCATCGATCTCCAACCCCTTGCAACGATCGGAAGACAGAAGAGTGGGGTCCGATCTTATGGCAGCCCTTGCATCTGGCCCAATAAAGGAACGGAAGTCGGGCGTACACACAGCCGCACACTACACTTTGCATATGGGAGTGAATGCATCCGCACACGTTAAACCGTCTTCCTGTACACGTTTGATGCGCCGTTTGTACTGATACAGATAATGAATTCTGTCAAAGAGAATAATTGCTGTAAACTTAATACATTGCACTGATTATTTACTAAAAAAACCTGAATTAACGTCTATTTAAAACTTTGCATTTTTCAAGTAAGACAAGTTTGGGACGAAGTTGGTTAAACGCTATTAACTAGAGTATCGATCGGCAAAAGAAATCTCTTGTTCTCCGAGATTCATGCGGTTTGCGATGTACGATGTTCATGGGAGGCGAAGAGTACTCATGCAGGGGAGGGTTTTCTGGCTCGTCTCTTGCTCGGCGATGTGTGTACCTGCGCGTTCAGGCTCACGTCCATCTTTTCCTCCGATATGCGGTGGCACGTATGTGCCATCGGACTCCCTCTCCCTCAGGCCTCGCTTCTTTTCTACGGGCCGCTCGTCTATAGGAACCCGGCGTCTACGCTTCCCCGGGCGTACGGGCATATATACACGTGAATATGGTAATTCACCGGCATCGTCGGAGATATGTAAATAAGTTAGATTTGAGTTTTGTTGCGGCCCGAGCGCGCGAGGGGTGGCTACGAGGAACTTCGATGGGAACTGTAGCGCACCGTGAAGAAGACCAAGGGAGAGAAAAGGAGAGGGCAGGCATCCAAGAGAGAAAGAGAGGAGGAGCGGAGAAGAGACGGAAAGGGAGAGGTCACCGGGAAAAAGAAGCAGAGGACGAGATAATGCGTAAGCGCCTTAGTAGCCGCACACATGATCCGCAGGACCGGATCCAGATTTATTGGCTTCTCGCTCGGGCCAGAATGAGAAATGAAGTCGGAGGGAAAGAGAGGGGAAGACAGTATGCCGGCCTCGACTTCGAAGGGCCGTTCGGTGTGAACGGAAGCTAGGAATTTTACGATCTTGATTCAGAAGCGAGCCGATGCTACGCGTCCTACCGAAGGCTAATAATCGGCCTGTGTTTCTTAATGGCAGCTAGAAAGAACGTTTCTCTATGATTCTCTATGAGAGGGTGGATAAAAACACCACCCTCTCAATCAATATACCGTTCGTACCGATCCAGTTTACATCATCGTTAAAATTCGTCAGCTATAATAAAATCTTTCCAAGATCAAAACCAGTTCAGCTAAAGCGTCCCGAGTAAGTTGGACATTTCCATATCCGCATGCGAAATCCGAGTAGAAGGCGTCGAAGGAGTTGACAGGAAATCGCGCCTCGTCTTAACAAAAGCAAGGATCTTCCGTGCGGAATGAGGGTGGCTCGTCTGTCCGCCGCCTGGCAATGTGCGCGCGCGGTACATTTCCATGTGAAAAGACAGCCCCGAACTTTCCTCGGCACGCACGAATCCGTAATCCCGAAAATCGGCGAAGATAGTGGGGCGATCGTCGTCGGGCCGGTGGTCTCGCTCGTCGGCGAGTGGCCATCAGAGCGGAATAAAAATATCGTTTCGCGCGATTTCGCCGAACCGGTTTTGTGGGTCAGCTATCGTGGCACGTACGAGCAGGCTGCGCAACTAGATATGAGTAGTACGCGCTCAATGTAGCTGCGAATTAGCATACGAGCGTGTACGTGTGTTACGGGGTGGAAGGAGAAGCCAGAGCCTTCTCGCTTTCTCACTCTCTTCAGTTTGCGTGTATGACTCTCACTCATTCATTCCGCCTCTCTTTCTCTCTCCCCCCCCCTCTCTCTCTCTCTCTCTCTCTCTCTCTCTCTCTCTCTCTCTGTCACTCTCTCTGGTTGGTGTACGATTGTTCCGGTAGCGGCTATCGAAAAAAGGCTACCCACGCGGGGTCCGACCGAAACGATCTATCAAGTCGTGGTAAAAATTCGAAACGACCCTCGCCGATATATGCCTTTCGCGATAGATAGCATCGACCGGTATACCCGCCAGCATAATACGAACTGGGTAACGAGCTATGAGTAAGGAACGAAGCACTCCCACACGCGTGTGTCTGCGGGCCCTCTTATGTCCTGCGAAAGCACCTTGCCTCTGTAGTCGTGTCCACGCTCGTGCGCGCGCGCGCGCGCGCTCGCCAGCCCGATGTAGGTATTACTCTGTGGAGAACTACCGGTCTACCTCGGTGTAGGTAGCGACCTATCGTTATTATTACCTTCACGCTACACTGACTCTGGCATACAGACGTACTTCCGACCTGCCAGATAAATTTCACGGCTTCGATACTTCGCGCCGATTGCCGCGTTATTTCTACATGTGTTCTCCGCCCTTGACTCCTTCATTTTCATTGCTCCTCTCATTTTCCTAGTCGTTCCCTTTCTGTCTGAATAGCACTTATAACTGAAGATGGAACTTTTGCAAGGTTGTTGAAGTAAAAAAAATTGCGGAAACACAGGCTGCACGAGTACCGGAAACGAAACTGAAGCCCGTTCTATGCGAGCGAGTCGTGAGAAGATCGGGGGACCGATTGAACGACACGAATTTGGGACACGGCCGATTCTCCAACCTTTTTATATAATTATTTTACTGAATTCGAAAGGTCGTTCGTATTTATGACGGTCTTACTTTTATTAATAGTGCGGCAGATCGTTGAACGTAAGCCGGGATTTTATACGGGGCCGTTTACAATAAGCATAACTCTTTGTTTCCACGGTTAGCAGTAGCGGCGGCACGCATGCCATCTCGATGACGGCCCTCGTTAAAAACGCAGTACGAGCGTCGATTTATCTCGGTCACATCGGAGTCCTTTCCGGCGATGCAGCGATCTGTTGCGGGCAGCGTGCCACTTTACATCCGAAAGCCCGAAAATCCCGGCGGATATTTATAGAGCGATCGCCGTGAAAAGTATACTTATGTTGGCCGGAAGGGAAGGAAGTCCGGCGCAGTAGCATAAAATCCGATCGCAAGCGGGGGGAACACTATTTCTCTAAAATAGTGGCTACTGCTGCCACTGCTCTATATTTATTTACTTTCGATTCCCTACGATTCAAAGGCACTCCAGCAATCAAATCCAGCATTACTTGCAATTAAAGTGGAATCTTTCCGACAGCATGCTGCGTGAAGAATCCACAAGTTAAATTCACTTTCCCGGTCGGAATATAATTTCAATACTCGACGTATCCCACGTGGACGGTGTTGGTCGCGTAAAAAAGGTTCCAGCTGTGCGTGTTCGGTGGACGGAAGGTCGATTAAAATCTCGCTTTATCCTTCGAGGAGAGAGAGAAGGTGGCTTCCCTAGCGAGCGGGTGCCAGGCCGATTCGATCGATCGGTAGATCGAGTCTACCGATTACGATGTGGCCGGCACCTGTGCACCCTCACTTTTAAGCCGCTCTGTACACGACGCACACTCGTGTACCGATCGCTTTTATGCGTCCGCATCGAGAGCACGCAGCTGTGTGCTTGGTGCTTGCTCGCAGGCAGATACACAGGCGCGCGCGGGCGCGCGCACACACTCAAGCATTTTCGTCACGCGTCTCTGAACAATGGCATTAATAGGGCCTGCCGAGTTATTAATTGCCGGTGCCCGCCGGATATGACTGTCTATAGCTCCGTTCGCCCGGCTCGAACCTTCCTAATATCCGCGCGAGTTATATTCCGTCAGTCGAGCGGCCTCTTAAATCAGACTCCCGCTCCTTTCAGCAACGTCTACTTCTTTCGTCTTCGCTCTCCGAGCATCGAGCATCGTCTGGCCCACAGAGCTACCCAATCCCATCCGGGGAATCTTCGCTCTTCAGGGATCGGCTACGATTCATTAAGTTTTATTGCGCCCGCCGATGAATTGAAACTATTCTCACTGGATCCCTTGATGACTGTATTCGGGCCGCGTCGCGCTTAAGCAGGAAGTCGTGAATCTTCGTCGTTCCACCTCCGTTTCGACTGTTTGCACCGGGATCGTCGTGCCATTGGTCGCGCCAGACCTTCATGTTTTTGCAGGGTTTTAGACGTGCAAGGTCAAGGGGACGGTGCCTGCTATAATGGGATGTACTCATGTAGAAACTTTCAAACTGTTTCCCATACTTGGTGTTTATTCTTCTATTGATAAACTATGTATCTAATAGAGAAATATACATTTTCGGCTGTTACAAAAGGCAGAAGATTTCAGAGTAGAGTCGATCTAAGTGCGGTCTCTAGTCGATTAAGCTGTCTTAATGGGATAACGCGATGCCCGGAGGTTCGGGTCGTGGTCGACACTGAAGACACTGTCCTTGTACTCGTCTCCCCGGTGCACGGCTCCGAGTCCTTTAAGTTAGCACTGTCAAAGTCCCCTTTATGTCAGTGGGTACCATCGAGGAATCGAGAGTGTGTACACGAGTGATCTTTATGGACAATCTATGTGAGTGCGAGGCTGAAGCGCGCGTAATTAAGAGCGAGCACCGACTGTCGGGGCTGATTAATAGAGGACGGCGCGAGATAATCGAAAGGAAGTAACGAATGGAAAGAGGCTAAGGTGGCAGGTAACGTCCTGGTGCGATGCCATCGAAAAAAAAACTGTGCTCTTTCATGGCCGTTCGCTTACGTCCTCCTCCTTCTTTGCCTCCTCAACGTTCCTGCCAGGAAATTCCACCTATTTCAGTATATTTGCGCTGCCGGCATTGCCACGAAAATAATTAAAGCGCGAACTCGCTGACTTATCATGAAAACGGAATATCAAGGCTTCTGAATATACGCACACACTCACAGACACACATATATATATGTATAAAGGCAGCCGTTTAATCTCGTATTTCATATTTTATGAATATGGATGTCGAACGTTATACACCCGGACGCCATGCTGAATTTTCATAGGCACCGGCGATAGAATTCAATTCGACCGGATTTACGTACTTTCAATTTTCCTCGAGCTTACTAATAGAATAATTACCAGCGATACGCCTCTTCGTGCTCGGACCCCAAATGCTTTTATTTTACTTTCTAATATCGGGATGCTAGAAGAACTCTTCCAGTTTTTAGAATCCCTGCAGCAGGGTGGAATAAGAAAGGGTGCGGAACTTTGAATCAATCGATCGATATTATTTCGAAATTGCCGCTTGGATTGATGAATACGTAGCAAAGTATATGTATATGTATGCAATGGCAAGCGGAACAGGGAAGGAGCGATAGGTCAAAATAATATTCCTTGGCGGCAACTGTTTTGTTCCTGGCCGCTCATGCATACCTAACTCGTCCGGGCCGCTTAACGATCATTCGATTCTCTCGGGGAGAAGTTGGTGGTGCACGAGGAGAGTGCACCGTGTCTCTTCTTGGGGCCTGACGTCGAATGACAGTTTGATGAACGGACAGGAAGAGAGACTGCGAGTCCCACCTGGCTCCTCTCCCCCAGACAATTAGGATCGGCGCGCAAGGTGGTTCTCTCTCTCTTTGTGGAGCACGTCGATTCCCGTGATCACGCTTCCTTTTCATCCAAGCCCTTGGCAAGAGCTCACCCGCCCCGGAATCGTTCCCCTTCATCGACCGACATAATCACGCGACACCAATACTAACTTGGTGGGACTCGGTGCCACGCGATCGCTGCCGATTCTTCTAATTGGTCCTTAAGCCATTTCTGCGATACCAAAGTCTGAACGATGTACTCTTATCACTAAAATGCTTTTTATCGAATACCGCCACAAATACGTTTGAAAGTGCGGAACGCTTAACCCTTTACGTTCTAAGGTGTTTGCCAAGGTCTCTTCGAGTATTATCGCGTCTTTCAATAATTATTTCTCTTATCTACGATACTTTTATCGTTTGCCTCACATATTTATACCTTGGTAATACTTTTCCAATGTGTTTGCTAGTGGTGACCACATTCCAAAGCGTATTATTGCATGGAATTTGGTATTCTCCGTACACTTCTTGGATTAATCATTTCAATTAGCCAGTAATTAATTCTCAGGACTTCCAAAATTTGGCATGCTAGTTTGGTTCTCAGGGAAACGGACGGAATCTCTCTTTTGCGTAATACTCTTGCCCGGTGATTCTCAATGCCGAGCGGCTGGTGTGCTGTACCGTTGCTAGCGTTGCAAAATCGTTCCCAGCTTGTACGAGTGTACGGCCTGTTGACTCGAACAAGAACGATTAACCGTTAATAAGTACGGGAGACGCTTCGCGGAATCGACATTCACGCAATGCTAAGCCCGCCCAGCAATGGCTGGGAAATTGTGAAAGGCGCGAAAGCGCGTGGATGGAAGCTAGAGTAAGATGGATGCGTCTTACATAGGGAATTCAAGCAAGTACTTGCCATGGTACTCGAATTCCCGTGAAATCATGCACGGTGAACCGTGAATCGCTTCCTACGTCGAAGTCGATGCCTGTCTGATAGGCAGCGATCCACCTCCGCCGGTTTGTGGATTAAAACAGCGGAGCTAATGAGATGTGCTAATGAATCGACCTCTTGCCGAGTCCCTGCACCGACACTCTACGATCCCGGCGCTCTCTCCTTCTATGCCAGACGCGATTGCTGAATCGGCAGAGAGGGAAATACATCGATATAAACTGGTTGAAGAGAAACAAAATCCCACAGCGAGTTCAATAGACTGCGAAAAAGGATTAGAAACCGGTGGAAAGATTAACGTCATTTCTATAATTGGACATTGCGAAAATAAAGTCCAACACTCAATTTAATACGACTTAACCGTGTGTTTCTAACGAACTGATTAGTGTGCAGAATTGCTCTCTAATTGGGCACTACAAAAATCAAGTCGAACTTCACATTCCCACCGACTTGACCATGTAACTATAATGATTCGAGTGGTGCGCGAAATTCCCGAGAGTTCTAGTGATATCAGTAGCCTTGATGCTTGATTCCTGATATCGGGAAGATAGCTCAAGATATGGGAGGTATTTATGTAGCCCGACATAAAATGAGAGGGCACCGAATAAAGAGGATTCATAGCAGGCACACGCACTGTTACCGAGCGAGTCTGTACACATAGAAGCAGCGAGTATACGTATGACTGGTCGACTGTATGCTTTCCTGTCATTACTGCATTCTCCGTGTCCCGTGTACCGTATACCGAATACCCGGAGCATGTCTGCCAGGTTCGATCCCACGGCCAGATACGATGCTCCTTACTTTACTTCTCATTACTCGAGCCTTCGGCAGCGTTCTTCCATCGGCGTTTTCCTTGCTCGCGGGAAAACACAGTGCACTCTTTCCAATGCCCCTCGCGGACGCGCTAATTTACTCGTTTTCCGATTAAAATGCACGCGCAGCCAGCCTCTTTTGGCTCGCTTGAAATACACCCAGCACGTTCTTCGAAGAGACTACCGCGCGACCCCTTTGACCATAGAATTATGCAGACCACCTTGTGTGAAATGAACCGCTTTCTTCTCCATGCGAGAAACATGTACGTACATACTGCCTCATATGTGTAACGAGACAGTGTAGCCTCGGCTGTAGTCCCACCTGCCTTCGAAGATCCATTTTCAATGCGATTTTATTACAATTACAATGTTACAAGCCAGCATAACTGGCGTATGCCGTGAGACGGGGCGATGTGTGAATCTATTATGAGACATTAAAGCGCCTCGAAGAAATAATAAGGAGTCGCCCGACGCTGTTTAATGATATCGGTCCAAGTATTTTCCCTCGAACTCATTACTTTCGTCCGACGACCAAGTTCCGTGGCAAGCCAAAGCCGTTCTCCTCTGTATGTATACACCAAGTTACTTTAAACGGACCATTCAATAGGGATCGTGTTGTTCTCACCCTTTGCCACCCCTCTCACCCGTGAGCAGACGGTGGCGA
Source organism: Ectemnius lituratus (assembly GCA_910593735.2). NCBI lineage: Eukaryota > Metazoa > Arthropoda > Insecta > Hymenoptera > Crabronidae > Ectemnius > Ectemnius lituratus. The sequence continues at coordinate 7,607,207 of OU343042.1, forward strand.
AGAATAAGGAGTGAAAGAAGAGGAGGAGATTCACGCTGGAGGAAAGAAGAGACGAGCTTGATCCTCTCATTAGCCCGGCGAGGCACACCGATACAAGGCAAATTAATTCCGTCCCCCGACAACGCCCAATTAAGGCATATGAAGCGTAAAGATAGTGATCGGTTTCCTCGATGGATTACTTCGTCCTCTGCGGGCATAATGCACGGATAGGGTAGAAGAGAGAGAGAGAGGGGCAAATGTACAGGATGGTTGAGCTACTGGGCTTGAACACGCCATGCACGTCGTCACGTATCGACAGCGATGGCTTTACTCCATAATGCTCGCACAACGATATTGTTATTCGGCAACGGCTCGTTTCATACTTCCTATGAATGCGACCAGTAATATTTCCTCTTGACACTTGCCAACACTGCCAACAACAACAAAACCAGGGTTCTCTCATTGCTGCTGATTTTCTGCTACACCTTTCACCTTATTTTTTGCGGCAATCGCGCGAATCAATACGTGCGAAGGATGTAAAGATATTACGTGCAATGCTTAGTTCTAGCACAAGTTAGTGTAATACTGACATAAGCAGTTACCACATTGTTTTCTTGAGTTGAGGCAAGAATCTCACGCGTAGATTCACTGGAGCCGATTGTCAGTCCGGAGGAAAAGCGAGTATCCAGTAGTAGTAGTAGTAGTAGTAGTAGTAGTAGTAGGAGTGGGAGGTTAGTGAGAGCATAGGTGGTCCTTATCATCGAGTAATATACAATAGGAAAAGCCTAGCAAGAACGAAGGTTGCCGGTAAAGCGAGAGAGCAGTTGTTGCGGAGCATCGGTGCACGCACACTGCCAGTCCGCCAGCAGCCAGTCAGGTTTCTGAAGGGCTGGCTGGCTTTCTTGTGGCATTGTGCCCATTGTTCACCGTTCGACTGCCAATACGTCGTCCCCATTGTGGCCGTGCCACCAGGCAGATATCTATTTCCGGTATTCGCCGCGTGCTTTTTCTCTCGGTGTTACGCACTTCTGACTTTTAAGTGATCGCCTATCGAGGCGTCTCGTCGCCGCAGGTGCACGTGCGTGAGAATGCACGCTGTCTATCTTCAACTCGGGGGGCGTACATATGCATTGCCAAGATGTTTAGCGTAGTCCTTTCTCTCCCTCTCTCTTCCTCTACGAAGCCACCCGCTTAACGTCACGGTTAAAGAGGAGCTCTTAATCCACTTGCCATTTCTAGTCTTCCACGACGTGACGCCAGCGAAATCTTGCCTTCCTCCAGATTAGCCAGCAGTCTTTTGTACTTTATTCTTCTCTACAGGAAGCCCATCATTCTCCTGGACTCCGAACTCGACGGAAGGTCGTTCTCCTTATTGAACACTTGCGATCAACTCGCATGGAAACACTTAAATCTTCGGTATATCCAGAGAGATCGCAAGGATTTCGTCCTAGTTTTACAGGTTCGTGTTGTTCGCTCGACAGAAACGTAACTCAAGCTAGAGATATAACATGGTTTTGATCCGAAGGGCGTTAGTTTCATATACGCACTACTAACACAGGTCCTCGTATTCCAGGAACTGGGTGTAGTTTATGCATGTGCATATACTAATCTACGATTGGCACGATTTCTATCATCCTGGGACGAGCTGGAACGCAGGCTTTCGCTCTAGAATGGCGCGCGTTGGGAGTATCGTGCGGCTAATTATGTGCGTCTCGCGCGAAATCCGCGGCGCATTGGTTATTCAGGAGGATAATGTCAAGTAACACGCGTGGCCCGGCCACGTGTAATAAAACATGAAGCAATCATATTCTTATCCGCAGAGAGTAATGACGGAACACGGTAATTGAGTGGTGCGCCATGAAATTTGCACACTGTTTGAAGGTGGCTATAGCCACATTGGCTCGGGTTGATGGGGCGGGAGAGGTGTCGAGGGGGGGGGGGGGGGGATCGGCGGGTCGGGAGCGGAGAGGAGGCAGGTCGGGATTGAACATTTTACGGGTTGCTCGCTCGGCATTAAAAACTGCATCATGTGCGATCCCCCGACGGATGGGCGTAATTAGATGTAAATTGCCCAATTAGTTGTGCCTGACATATTTGCGGTACTTGTTAATTTCACTCTCGCCGGCCAACAAATTGCAAAGATTATACGACTTTGTATGCATCGCGTACCGCGCTCGTTTAGTTAAGCTATTAGCACTATTGATTTTCGTCCTATTACTTCGCCGGCGGGGCAAGACGTTTCGCTAATTCCCGAGCAAGCTTCAGCCGCGGCTCATAATGAGAGGCTCCGACGAGCACACTTCCTACGATGAATGGAGGAAAATCCCTCTCGGCTCGCATCAATATTTAAGCGACATCCATCAGGATATCATTTGACTCTCCCCACTATTCGGCTGGCGTCACCGACACACCGCCGCGCCGCGCCGCACCGCGCCAACTCGCTCTGGCTGCATATACGCGGCGAATCCACGCCGGTAGAAATCCGCCTCGGTGGAAGTGCTGCACGGCTATCAAGATGACGCGGGAGAGGAGGACCACTGCGATACGGGGAGAAGAGAGACTCAACAAAACATCGGCCGTCGAGGTAGCAGCGGAGACTCGGGAATTTATTTCAATCAACATCATTGTCCGCGGAGATCCTGAAAGACGGCGTCTCGGCAGGAAAACAGGAAAAACGTCGGCCCGATGGGGAGGGAAGTGGATGCTGCGGAAAGAGATGGAGCAAGATGGAGAGCGGGAGGGCGGGTGGGCGAGGTGGAGTAGTGGGAGGAGGTGGAGGAGGAGGAGGTGGAGGGTGGGAACGCGGACCAATTCCATCCGGGCAGCTCAGGCCGGCTCTTCGAAACCAATATCGCAATGTTCGCCGCGGAAAGTTCGTCCGGTAATGCCATACAATATCTACTCCAGCTTCCATTACTCCGGCTTGGCCTCGCTCTCTTTCCCTCACTCTCTCACGCTCTCTCTACATCTCCCTCGCTCTCTCTTTCACTCTCGATGGATCTCATTCTCCCGGCTTCGCGGTGGATAGGCTTCCCCTCTCCGCGATCTCCAGTGGTCCAGGAGTGCCGTCCACCTCCGCAGAGCCTCTCTGCCCCTCCCCACCCCCTCGCCCCGGCCCTGCCTACCTCTCGCTCTCCTGGACTTCGCGGCTCCCTCTCCCTCTCTCCCGCCCCCTCCCCCTCTCGCTATCACTCTCTCTCTCTCTCTCTCTCTCTCTCTCTCTCTCTCTCTCTCTCTCTCTCTCTCTCTCTCTCTCTCTCTCTCTCACACACACACACACACACACACACACACACACACACACAGTCCTCTGGACGCGAGCGCGAGGTCCACCGTGGAAGGAGGATCGAGACGAAGACGAAGACGAACGTAATGAGGATGCCACGGGCGAAGAGAGTACGTACTGGTACCGGCGCTGAAGGGAAGGGTCGATAGAAGGGCGAGGAGAGGCTGGGATTTTACCGATGTGGTTGCCGTCGCTTTCTTTCTTCTTCGCATCTACCTTCTCTCTCCAATTCTTTCGATTCCCTGCTCTTTCTCTTACACTCCCGTCCGCCCTACCCCTTTGCCACTTTTTCCAATTATCGATAAGACGGAGACGGCGCAATACCCCCTGGTATTCCGCTGTCTCGAGCAGCTGCTGCTTTCTCTCTCTCTCTCTCTCTCTCTCTCTCTCTCTCTCTCTCTCTTCCGGAGTACGAACTCATTGGACGATATCGTAGCCCCGCGTACACCTGGCTAACATTTCCACTGACGTTTTTGCAATACACATTCTTTCACGCTGGCTTCAACAGAGAATTTACTCGGAACAATTATGGTTCATCGTTAGTGTTGTGGTTTGACATTGGCGAGAATAAATTGGAAGGAGCATGCCTGGAGGGAATTGTGGGTGGATGAAGCGATTGGTTGCGCGGGGGAAGTCGAACGGCGGGCGATGGTTCTCTCTCGGTGATCGGAGAACGGCGGGTAGAAGCCGGAGAGGTAGAGGACTCGAGACTGAGGTGCGAGAGAGAAACTGAGGGAATACGAGAAGCGCGAGTGAGAGAGCCGAGAGAGGTCGAAGCGATTTAACACGATTGGCCGGTGGGAATAAACTGGCAACACGCGCATTGGTTCCATCGGTTCCATTGGCTATCGGGACTCCTCTCCGTGGCTCGCGCTCCTGCGACGCGCTTCTATCGGACGGTCCTCCCGCTTCCGCCGACCGACGCCGGCCACCGTCCACTCGCTCTTTTTTTTTATACAATCCTCCCCTCCTCCTCCTCCTCCTCCTTCTGCGCATCACAGCATCCACTGCTCCAGCTATTCCTACCTTTCGTCGCTAAGCCACGCTACACTTGGTGGCACTAATACCGTACAGAGTTCCAATAGATTTCACTTGTGTTAATGTCAGCGTATATACAGCATCCTCCAAACGATTTATTTGCTCACTTCGACATTGTTTACACAGGAAAAGCCCGCGCAGAGAGGAGGGATGTGTCTGGCATGCTGTATCTCTAATGTCTACTACACTGAATCGTACTTGTTACAATATTTTCCGAATACAGGAGTAATTGATCGAGTAGTAATAGTATACTATAATTATTTAATAATAGTATTCAATAAGACCCTTGCCAGTGAAATTGTATTAACTTGTATGTAATAATTCTTCGAAAAGAAACAGAAGAAGATAATAGTCGCGGCGCGGCGCCAGGGCGTACCGGACACATTGACATTTATCGATCATCCTAGAGATCACGGAACGATTAGAATGTTATCCACAGGAAGATTAATAGGTCGACGGTAAGGTGTGAAGGGGCAGGTGTTTCGCAGCGAAGAGGTCTAACGGTGTTGTTCGACGAAGAAGTCGGAGAAACCGAACGGAAAGAAGAACTCGAAGAGAAGGGAGAAGGAGCTGAGGAGGAAGATATTACTTGGAGCACTCTCGATTGCTACACGGCTACAGCTTGTATTTGATTGCCCGACGTCGTTGATCGCACTCACAGCCAGGAATTATCATAACTCATCCCGGTAATCTAGCCACCGACTGGAAGAAAGCGAGAGAGACACTATGACGTGGGTGTTATTTACCCGGCGGAGCCGGCACCGCCGTGAGGGAACTTTCGAGTCATGGTCATCGCGGACATATACCCGACTTTATGTGCCTCTCCATTAAACTCGCACACGAGTGTGCGAGCAGAACGGATCGCTATATTCAATACGAGTTCACGGATAAAAGTTGTGCGATCTCTGCGCCGCGGATCACACGATATACATGTTTCTCTCACAGCCACTCTCTTTCTCTCTTGTGAATACTGATGGCATTCCTCGATGTTCCACCAATAAATTCTCTAGAGAAATGGGGATCGGTATGAGACTGCTAAGAAGTGGATTAAAACTGACAAACGGATATATATGTTATTTAATTTTACTATTATAATGAGGAAGTAATTTACTATTGCACAGAGTACTCGTATGGGAATTCGGTATATGTTACGCTTTACATCACCGACAATCTACTCTCACAGTATTAATTGGTCCGAGAGATTTACCGTGGAAAGGAGCATTGGAATTTCTTTATGTAGTCAATTGAACGACTCCGTTTTCGTGAGAGAGAGAGAGAGAGAGAGAGAGAGAGAGAGAGAGAGAGAGAGAGAGAGAGAGAGAGCGCTCGCGTTTTCCCTTTGGCTTTCCTCGGCCTACGTTTGCCAGCCTAATTCCACCAACAGTCAGACTATTATTTATCTTGCGAATACCAAATACACAGGCGTGCGTATGCGCGGTCCGACCGCGGCATTGTATTATAATTTACTTACCGACGTTATAATTACAATTTCGAGCGAGTGACCGTGGCCACCGCGTGTACAACTACCGCACAGTCGGGTACGCTCTAGCTGGTTCGTGCGTTTCGAAGCCAGCGCGTCTGCTGGCATCCCGGGAGCCTGTTTGCACAGGCTCGCCTAATATTCAATTCCAATTCGTCCGGAATTAACCTCAGTCGAGAGTATAATAGCCCACATGATACCGACAGTAAGTTTCGCTTTTGCTTGCCGTCCAGCTAGCTCGCTAGTTGCACCCAGGCTTTTCAGCTCCACAGCAACCTCAATGCAAACTTGTCGCGGGTACTTCTTTAATTATTACCATTTATAAACTGATATTTGAGAAGTTGTTCCGCGTCAGCGCTAGAGGGAAAGTTAAAGTGATTAGAAACTCAATCTCGTTGAGTACCTCCACATTTTCTCGAGGAACTGGACCAAATAGTTAATTATCCATAAGTTGCAAAGAGTAATGAAATAGACACACGATTCCAAGGTAGAGTGGAGCTTCACGCAGCACTGCTCTAATAACATTCTAATGGCAGTGTTGTGATCGATGGACTCGTGGCAGTTCCTCGTGCATTTGTAAAGCGTCCGTTTGGAACGATCGACGAGCGATTAGTATCGGCGAAGGAGGGTCAGTTGAACGTGCATCTGGCGCACCTGACGGTCGGTCAGTTGTCCTTCCTTCTTCGGTCGTTCTCGCTCATGGAGTTCGTTCCCCCGCCAAAACCCTTCAAACCAAGGTGTAGCTATATATCGCACAGGCACACCCCGTAACGTCTGCCCCGTAATAGCCATTATTGAAATTTTATTGCCTCTTAATTGGAAATTAATGACAGTACCGGAGGATTACATGCCTGCGAATTAGCAAATTAGATCACGCTGCTAGAGCTGATTATACCTTGCTTCTTAAGTACCGGCTTCACGTGCTCTCTTTTTCTCCTTCTCTTTTAGTCTTTTTCTTCACTTATTGTTTGTTTAAAATTACGCGTTTTCCATACTTTGCATGCAAAGTTTTCCCGTGTACTGATTACGACTGAAATAAGACTCCTTACGATGTTATCTTAACTGCCTACCTTCCAGTAACTCATCCCATTCCTGATGAGTAGATTATAATTCAATAATGATTTCAGAACGATTCAATCTCTTCCTATGAATTAGTCGCACTTGGAATACGTGGAATCTTAGAAAGTAATAGAAATTAGGGCTGCAATTTCGTAACGAATGCAGTGGCCGAGAAACAGATCGGTGTAATTAAGGTGAGAATTACGAATTCGAGTGGGGGCCGAGTGTGTTCCCTTATGACAGGAAAGGTAGAAGTTCTCCAAGTGGGTTGCCGTGTCCACTTATGCGAGCGGTAGCGCACCAGTGACTTTTTGACCAGAAATTCCCCGACATCTGCTTGTATCCTGCTGCTCCCCTTCAGCTTTCTTAGCATTGTGCACGTGTGTCAGTGCGTCGCAAGGACACGCGGCCTCGAAACTTAAAGGTATCGCGCGTCAAGGTTGACCGAACACGGCAGAAGGTAACGAATTCACATGTGCCCATCGCCGCATATGTATAATACCCGTGGGCTCATGGGGGCGTACGGAAGTCGTTCGGAAAAAACAACTGAAATTTCCAGGCTAATTGGTGCCAAGTACTTTGATTATCGCTGTCGAGACTCGATACCGAAACTATCGTATCCGCTCGAATACGTGACTTTACTTGCAATTCCCTTTTAATACTTTGTTCAACGAATCCACTGAATTCTTAAAACAACCGACACGGGTCGACGATCAACGATTCATTATATTAACGGTACAGGTTTTTTTATTTTCCATGTTGCATTATGATTCCTAGAAAACTATCTATCAGAGCGGTGTACTAATCTCGATGGCTCGGCTGGATCTAAACGTTTGCGAGCCGAAAGGCTGCCCGCTTTGCAAACAAGTCGCGTACAGTGTCTGCCGAAACTTCAATAATTCAATGGCTTGTTTATACACCTGATACCCCTGAGAGGCTTTCATTCCGGCGTTTCTTTCATTGAGGGAGACGATAAGGGCTTACGGATATCAGAATGCAAACAGTGAAATTAGGTATCGAGCTCGACGGAAACGATGTTGATCGTAAATTGCCTAAACCAACATCCTCTTAAGGACACGATCGGCGAAAGCGGAAGAGAAAGAGACATGGTTCTCGCAGGGCTGGTACAAGCGTGCGCGTTGAAAGGAACCGGAAGTTTTTCTTGCCGATAACGGGAGAGCGAGTGTTCCCTTAGGTAGTCGACTGACACGGTGGTACAGGTACAGGTGTAACAACGTACCTGCCGGCCCGAGAGTGCCGGGACTATAGCGGCCGTTAAGGCAGAAGGTGCCGGCGAGACAAAGAGGCCAAATTGAAAGTTAATTTTCTGTAGCTCCTCTTTACGCCTCGCTCTCGCTCGCTCCATTGGCTTCCTCTCTCCTTCCAATTCTCGGTGGCTCGCCCTCTGTCCGTCGCCCTTTCGCTCTCGTTCGGGTACTTAGCACGAGGACGATGCTTAAGTACCTACCTGCTGCTGCTGGTGCTGGTGCTGGTGCTGGTGCTGGTGCTGGTGCTGCAGCTACCATACTACCGCCGGCTCCTGCCGCCTCTTCCTTCCTCGGCAGTCTTCTCTCGATGAGTCGCGCGAGCCAACACCAGTCGATAATTAATATCTCCGAAGCGCCACGCACCGGCCGTTTCGCCCGGTGCACTCTAATTGACGAGAGCTATTAGTTCCGCGCGATATAGCAACGCCGATCGCCTCACCTGGATGTGCCCGCCACTCATTCCGACAGTTCGACGCCCGTTGCGAGTGCCGGACGTTGACACTTAATCACACGCCACTACCAGATTCCAGTATAGCGACTTGTCTTCTACTCGATAATTAAGAGACTGCGCGTTACTATAGATTCTCTGTCACGATTTGCAATTTAACGATATCTTTGGATCTTGAAAGGAAAGCATACTCCTCAAGAATATGCATATGTATAGATTGTCGTGTGTCTACTCTCATTTAGTTTCAACGTGACTCTTCCTGGCAGGTTTCGGGCGAGCGTCGGATTAAGGGGGGACACGATCCAAGTAGCGAATTTCCATAGCTCGACTAGAATTCGTTCTTCTCCCTGGGCCTTCCCCATCGGGACTATTAACCTTCGGTAACGTGTGAAAACGGCTGTAAATTTCGACGGCCCCGGCTGTAATGGCTGGTGGGACTTTAAGGATGTATACGAACAAGGGGGTTTCTTCGGGGTGCCCTACTCTTCGGCCCCATCCGCTCTCTCACTCGCCCGGAGCTCACCTTCCATGCCGTTAGAACCCTCGCACGCGCGTAAGAATGTGTAGTAATACACTCTGCAGAGCACCCCATTCGGGTCGACGCGAAAGGGGTAAGTAAGCCAGGGCTCCTACCGCCGCATAAACATAAATTATCAGCTGGTAATTACGAGATACAGCCGAAAACTCCATCCCCCCCACCACCACCACCACCACCACCCCGCCTGATCTTCCCGGCCACCTTTTCACCGTTGAATCGCAGTGCTCTTCCAGCGTGGCTGTATTCGGTCGGGGGTGAGAAGAAGAATTCGCATCTCGCCCGCATACTCCTATAGCGTCTCCCGAGGAAAGCGAACGGAATGGCCTAATTGTTATATACATTCCATTAGGTTAATTGCCGAATTAAGACTGGTGTCGAGAGGGCATCGCCGCTCGCGGATAATTATCTGTGGCTTTATGAGTTACGATTGCCCGTTACGGTCACCGTGACAGGTTTATTACCTTCGGGAATGGAATCAAGATACGCAGATGGCAATCGAATTGGTTTCGATCTTCAGTATTTCTTTGATTCTTCAATGAGATTTCGCCAAGTTGGCGAGTTGTTTCCATTGGTATTTGTAAGTCGGATGATCGAGCGATTAATTAATGGTCGGACAAAGAAGCATATTAATGAGAGAAGCGGACGCGAGTGGCGCAGATTCCTTTTGGTCCTTTTATCGGCCGCCGCCGCCGCCGCCGCCGGCAGGACGAGGCTCGGGGCGAGCACGTGATTGCGTGCCCTGTGGGAGGGCAGACGCACAAAACATAATATAGTGCGTAAGTTGAACTGGTCTCGCGTCCATTCGCGTATGTATGCTCGGCGTGCGTTTGCCTGTGTGACGCACTCGGTCCGTTTCTTACTGGCTCATTGGATCGGTAACGTATGCGTGTGAGTAATTAAAGAGAGCGACTGTCACATCCGGCGACCCACGCGAGAAGGGTGCGGCCCGCGCTGTCCCTCCACAGAGAGACGGACCTCTTCCTTGCGTCCCTCGCTATGGATGGCTCTCGCCGCACTCTCAGGGCCAGTGTTCGCACTTTTCGACTTCAACTCGATCTCTCTTCACTTCTCTTCACTTCCCTTCTTCTTCTCCTTCCACTCCCATTACAGCCGCACATAGTTATTACAAGCTCCTTTCGTTGCGACAATTAAACATCCGCAGAGCTCAATTATAGTTTTTCAAATGAATGATGACACTCGTTGATCACTGGGCAACAGTGAAAAGGCGATAGTAACGGCGTTCGAGTATAAGCTGGATTAAGAGGGAACGACTTCCTTGTTAGGAACATAGCCGGCGTGTCACGTTCGAAACGTGCCATGGTGAACGGGGGATGAGACGAAGGGCTTGAATTACGCTTTCGTTACACACTGATAAAGTTTTCCGGTAGGATGCCCGGCGCCGAAGAAAGGTGGCGGCAGGAAGGGTACATAAAACATAAAGTAGCACGCGAGGCAGAGGACCGCGGCGCGTTCGCGATGCTGCATTCAGCGCGTGTCCCGGCTAATAAATAATTAAAACTTTTGTTTCGAAGGAAGACGGCGGCGCGAGAGGCGGCCTTGATGTACGGCACCCTCTTGCAGCGGGTGTCTCGCTGCCGGCGCTGAATAATCGCACTTTATGAATTAAGGTTATGCTTTATGTTAAAAGATTCGCCCGGCATCTGTTTCTAATTACCCGTTAATGGCTATATAGCGCCGCCGGCAGTAAAGCATCCGTTACCATGAGCTACTCCCGTGCACGCTGCCTTCCTTCCTATTGTGCCCGAGCCTAATACGCGATTCCAGAGCAGCAGACGCGCGCGCGTCTGCACTCGTCCGCCCGCTTCTTGAAGACATTCATGATCCGCCCGGAAAAAGGGTATCAAGAAGAACCGCGCTCCCGATATACAACGCTTCAGCTGTTACCACTACTGCTGTTACTGTTGCCGCTGCTCTCATTACGGATAATAGCACCGCGCCTATTATGCCGCGGACCATTGTCTTTCTTTCGAAAGTTCGGGAATAGTTAAACACCCACTCGCCTACTGGATTGTGCTTTATGGTTTGCCTTTACCTCAGAAGAAAATATCAGTGGCGTATCGCAGAGGGGGCAAAATTTACTGCTAGGGAAATTTAATAAAAGAATAATTATATAGATTCACTGTAGAGTATAATTATGAAAATAAAAAATTAGGTATTGCATTGAAAATTGCTTTGATCCGAATAGTATGTGAAAGATGCGAGGAGATTTATGAAGGTCTTCCGAAGAATATACAGAGTGTCGCCCTACCAAGTACAGCGAGAGCTCTTTAAAAAGTCGAAGTCGCCCCTCGAGATAAAGAAGATCGGTCTACGCTTGTCGTGAAAGAAGTAGGAAGATTGCGGGGAAGTACTAGTAACGCGGTCGGTCGCTCGCTCGTTAGTCCGTGTAGAGACGCTAGGAAAGGAGATTTTGCTGTGAAACACGCTACACTGGCCTCGCTTATCTCGGGCTGCACCCTACCTAACAGTAAATCAAGGATTTCTTTTAACGAGCATTAATTGTTTTTGCGACGGTGAGAATAGCCTGCTGGAGCGGTTAAACTTAACGGCGTTTGCCCTCGATATTGCCCGAGTAGCATGTAAATGCTTTCCTTCCTAGAGGCTGCGAGCATTTGCCATACTTGTAACATCCACTCTCCCAACCTCTTTTTAATAGTAACACTCTTCATCCAAGTCTCCTTAATATTCAGTCCACGGAGAAGACTTTATTCTTCTCAATGAACTGACTACAGAATATTCGAGAACTCAGTGACTCTCTGTTCGACAACAGGAACTTTTTGCATACTTCTAACACTCCCATCTGCACTGCATACTTTCTTCGCCACTTATTAGAGTACAAGTTGAGTGCGAAGCAAGCAGCGGCAGTAGTAATGAAGCTCCTGATAGAGTCTCCTAATCCAAGTACCCTTTCGACCGAATGGAGTTGCAGAGCACCGGTGGAGTCAGGCAGTCGGGCTCCCGATAAGGATAAACAATTGTCGTGGAGGTAAGATGGGAAGAAGAGTGAGAGCGAGAGAGAGAAGGAGAGAGTTTCTTGGTGTGGCAGTTAGTAGCCTAGAATTACTTTAATGTCGCTGCGCGATGTATGCCACCCCGCCAAGAACATTAGACTCGTGATAGACAGAGAAGGGGAAGAGGCACGATACAGGAGTACCGCGTGTTCAGAGGGAGAAGATGCGGACGAGGTAACGAAGAAGAAGAGACTGGGTAATGGTATACAGCAGGGAGCACAACTCTTTGGCCCATAGATCAATGGTTCGCAATTATTGTAAGTTCATTAGAGCAGCAGCCTTCCGCCCCCCAGTTTCTTCCCGCCAGGCCTTCTCCATCTTCCCGAGCTTAGACTGGAAGGACCCTCGCCTTCTACTACACTCTTGCCTGCCGCCGCCCGCCTGCCTGCCTGCCAGCTTGCCTGCCGTGTACAGTATATCCTTCTGGTCCAAGAGTGAACAGAGTCTGCGGGAGAGAGGGTACGGACCCCTCCTCGCGAACCTGAAATTGCGACATTCCGCGCGAAACGCCGAAACTATTCGACTCTGTAATTTGTGATTGTAGTTTATTGTGCGGATAGACTAACGGACCGCTTGCGACGCTTCTCCTAGTCGCTATTCGGCCCCTCTTCCATTCTGGACCGCTACACCTCCGCCGCCCAGCTTCTCGTTCCCTCTGTTCTGTTCTGTTCTGTTCTGTTCCGTTTCGTTCTGCCGTTCGGCTGAACCACGATGCAACCATGCTGCTCTGCTCAACTCCCTGACGACTCTTCCTTGCAATTCCGGCCCAGCTCCGGGCTTGGAATTCCTTCGGAAGTGCGGAAACACGCGCGCACCGCGTTATAGATTACTGCATCTCCGACTGGAAACTCTGCCGGCCACTCGAGCGCCCGGTGACAGCTCTTGAGGAAAAGTCTCGAAGACCCTCGAGGATTGCTAAGAGTCTTCCTATCTTGACTTAACTATTGAAGTTGTAGTTGATTGGTTATTCCAAGTTCAATGGGATGAAAAAAGTTCGAGGGTCAAAGAGTGATTATTTCTTCAGATTTGATTATATATTTTTTGGCATCTGCAATCACTGAGTTTCGATCTCGAGTTCTGCACGCACTTGCTATAGTTGCTGAGTGAGAATCTTCGGGATCCGTAGCATGCAATTTTGCAATTCACCTCGGGGATGAGGTACGCAGAGGCAGAGGATGAGGCGGGCGGTGGCTGCTGTCACAGATAAATTGCGTGGGTCATGACGGCTGGATTGCAGCGCGTTCCTCAACTCGGTGTAATGATTTATAATTGAGCCACCGGCTGCTATTAAGGCTTACGCAGCGCACTTACTGTTCAATTGTACTGTTGGATTTGACAGAGATTAAAGTTGGCTCGCGCGACGACCCGCCTTTCCCCACCTCTTTCACTTCGGATGTTGCATTCATAAGTAAAATATAGTACATGATTCATTCAAAATAAGAATTCGGGAGTCCCTGAAATACATGGCAGAAGTACGTTCAGTATTTCTGCCAGAGAAAATCGAACTTCTCGACTAGTATCATTACCACAGTTGTGATTTCAGGCGTGGTAAATGCAGAGAAAAATCAAAGTAAAACCGAGATACGAATACCAAGAGGTTTCAAGTTAAACGGAAGACCCGGAGCACCACTATCGCTCGTTTGCGATGCTGTAAATAACCAGGGTAAGAAAAATCCGAAACACGAAGAAGTAGCTTTCGTGGATGAAGCGAGAAGGGTAGTTGGTAAGGGGAGGAGCAGCGGACGGAAAATCGCGGCGAGGAAGGAGCGGGAAATCCGTTGGATGCAAAAATTGCGGCTACCAGTGCAATTTGTATTGCGCTCTGTCGGGGAGTTTTAGACTGCCGACTTGTTAGGGGCCTTGCGAGCTAGAATGAGAGAGAGAGAGAGAGGGGGGGGGGGATGAGATGGGATCGAGGGAGAAAGAGGAGGAAAGAGAGGGAGTGAGTAGTAGTCGAGTCCGAATTAAGAAGGGGGCAGAAGTTATTCGCGTAATTTCTATTACCAAAGAGGCGTATGCTCTCTCTCTTTCTCTGTACACGTGCATTATGCGCCTACTTGTGCGCGGGCCGAGCGCTCGTAATTTCACCGGCACTTTTTCCTCCCTGTAATCTTCATAACGATGTCGCGAGTGCCGCGTAACACGGTAAATTACTGGATCAATGCGCTTTAAGAGCCGGCGACGGACGGCAGAGAGGGGTTTTCGAAAGGCGAGGCGAAGACAATGCCCCGCCGGCGGAAGAAGCCTAGAAAAGAGCGCGAGGGGCGCGCGCGCCACCCTGAAAGACGCGGTGCGAACGAAGGGGACGCCGGGATAATCTTGCAAAAATTTCAATCAGCAAAATGCGTTACATATTCATATTTCCCTGGGCACAGACACACACGCGCACAGACGTTGGCGACCGGCTCGTAAATAATCTGAGTTATATCCCGGCCCGCTGCCGACTACTAAACCGACGCCGAATTATGCAGCTGTGTACGGGGATCGGCCCGTTTTAATAAGGAGATTTTCAAACCCGGCGACATTCATCTCTCGAGTCACCTTGGACCACTCTTGCTACGATTTCGATCTCGAAAATAAGCCGGATTTTGGCCTTTTTAAGCGTCGGGCAATAAACATATTTTCAATTAAGTCGATTCTCGAATTACTTGAAACAAAGTTGCTGCGAAACCTGAGGTGGGGAAGACGAGGGTTAGTATTTGCAACACCGGATTTTCGGCTACTTCAAGATTCCCTTCTCCTGTGATTGCTGGTGGCAGGCCTCGGCAGGATTTCGCCCGAGATACGCGCAAGCCCCTCCGCGCAGCCTGGTAGTTAAAAGTTACAAGATGATTCGTTGAGTAATCCCAGACCGTTTCCAGACGGTTGCAAATTGCAATCGTGAACGCCGCGATAATTGTCGCCGCCAGTTCGCGTAATGACAATTTTCATCGTGTCGTCACACAGCCCGTGCTGCTCGGGCCACGAGCCCTCCTCGGCTAGGGGAGGGAGAAATGGTAATTGCCCTATTGCATCTTTCCAGGCATCGTCATTATTACGAATAGACCACTCGAATTCGAAACATTCTGCGGCTTCATTATCGTGCTCACGCGCCCGCGATATCAGCAACGTCTGGCTTTTTCAGTCTTTGCGTAAGCAGCTTTCGACCTTTCTAATTGCATCGCCGATAAACATATTTTTAATTAGCTCAATTCTCAAATCATAAACTGCTAGAAGTCAATTAAGTCAACACTTAGAGCCAATACATACAATAAGATATCAATTGTTATTAAATGCTAGTAGATATAATCTGGACACATTAAACGAACGATAATTTTAGGGAAAACGTATGTCTAGGTACAATGAAAATCTTTTTTATGCAAAAGGTTAAAAGCACCGTTCTCGTTGACTCTAAAGTGTTCTTGGACATCGGTATTGGTGAAAAGGGCAGAATCCTCGTCAGTTAAGGGCTGCGAGACTCTGGCTTGCTATCGGTGGCTGGCGGTGGCAATAAATAATAAATAATAATTCTTAAAACATTCGCCCGTAGATCATTGTGTCATTCTCGCGGCGGTATATAGCCGCGGCATTGTCCTCCTCGACGTCGCGCGACGACGCGCCGGGGAAATTTATCGATGCTAATTTCCCGGCCGCGGTCCTCCGCCGCCGTCGTCGTGGAAAAGAATTGTTATCCTGCCCTCCTTTCCTGCCGGGCTTTGCCTCGCCACCCCCTTGTCTTAGCCTGTCTTCTACATTCATGTCACTCGTCTTTACAGGATTCTGATACGATGCTATGTCATTCACTCTGCGATCATGATTTAATTAAATACTGATGTTTTCATAACATGATCGAAGTTGCATTAAACTATCTCTTCAATGGTTGCCACTTTTTCTACTTCGTATAAGGTGGAAGTTCATTTTTTGAATTCAAATGCTTATAATTATTGGTGAAATGGTTAGAGCAAATGTTATCCATGATTTGTAGAAGGTAGAATCTAGCGTAAGTATCGTTTGACACACGTGTTAATGTTAGCGCAAGGGCTAGGTCGGCCGCGTGCCATGAGTCTGTCGCTCGTGCAGGTGACGTCGACCGTCATCGTTTGCGTTTTATTATCACTGGCTGCTGCCGGATTTTACATTACTGTCATTAACGCCGACGATGGCGCTGACACTGTGAAGCCGCGATATGCAATTAAATGTGAAACTGAAACTACCTGGCCCCATCGCATCGCCGCTCGCGTTTATCCTGCCGGCGTTTACTGGCACATTTTTGTACCCTCGGCCAAATGTCCCCTGAAATTCTGCCGCTCTCATTATCGAGCATACGAGATATTGGATTATTTTCGCTGAAGGTTCCTCCGCTAACGAAGTCTTGGCCTCCCCGCCTCTTGAAACGATCGGTTTCTACGTGCATCGGACTTTTTATTCGTATCCTCGTTAATTTCTGAAATCCCCTCGAGTTTCTAGCTCCCTTTACCGATGTGTCGACCGATTCTCTTTGGCTAGTGCAAGCGCCTCGGCAAATACAGGGACTTCCCTTTCCTATCAGACATTACGTGTGCATTACCGTCATTTAACAGCGGAGAAGTATGCTCGGCAGGAGCTCCCTCGGCACGTAATTAAATACGAAACATAGTATACTGCCCCTAATTGCAAGTGGCCTGAATTTAGCAATATTCGCGGCTCCCGCATTTGTCGGAGGAGACTTTGTGCCCCCGTCACCGCCTTTCGTCAGGCTCGCATCTCTCTTGTCTCCCCGCTGACTCTGCCACTCTCCGCGAAGAGACTCCACTGAGTTCACCGGTGATTGCGTTTTAATTTCTCACAGCGATAATGGAATCCACGATTGTCCACGCTCCCGTATAATTAGGGATCAAGAACGTGACGTTTTTCCCCTATACGAGCTACTCGCGTTTCCCTCCTGTCTGCTTTGCATGCCCCAAATCAGTATGACTGAAACTTCGGTAGTTTTGAGCTACGTCACTCCGGTCAACCTCGCATCACTTTCAAGTAACACTTATTCAAGTATTTGTTACGATTATAGAAATCTGACTTGTAGAGTATTATCTGAATTCATGTGTCAACTATGCGGATATTACCATGCTTATACATAATTGTCATACTTAATGATTAATTCTTGTTTCCAAGGTACTTTGTCGATCGAAGCTTTTCGGGGCGGATCCCTTAATGGGTTGAATGCATAGATTGGCGGGAAGGATCGCCTGGTGTCTTACGGTGGGCTAATTGCCAAAGACGCGGCACCAAGACAAGCTTCTTCGTCGAAGGCAGCCGGGCCTCGTCATCGGCAATTTATCCCGCGGAGGTTCGAACAAAGCGGCGGTAGGTGAAGCAATTTTCTCCGCGGCATCGTCGTTCTGGCAGAGCCAGGCTGGCAGGCAGGCAGGCAGGCAGGCAGGCAGGTGCGGCTGCAAGGAGCTAAGCTAAGAGAAAGAGATCGAGAGTGAGAGAGAAAGCAAGCCGCGCGCTGAGGGTTCCGCGCAAAGTAGTTTACACCGTTTACACAATGAAGCTCTTTGAGAGGAGGGCGAAAGCCTAATCGTCGCCGTTGACGAAGAGCGAGGGAGCGCACGCGCGCGCGGCCCTCTCTGCTTTTTGCCGCGTCGTCGTCGTCGTCGTCGTCGTCGTCGCTGGGACGTATTCGTCGAAGCGCGGGACACTGAAAACCTATTAGCTGACAGCCGATAAACAAAGGAACGTTTTGGGCGATATAATATTGATTAATGGGGGAGGCGAAGGAAGCGTCGAGGCGTTTAGTCAAATTTCTCTCTCCCTCTCCCACCAAGACGCTTCTCGGTGTAAAATCGCGCGCTTCAGAGAGGGCGGAGGTGGGGGCCAAGGTGGAGCGGGCCGTGCCGCTTCTTGTATGCCCGCGCGCGCCTATATGCCGAGCGATTATCGAATTTCCTCCCCCGTAACAATGAGGTTCTATTAACCCCCAGCCTCCTCCTGCGAGGAGCCGGCTTCACCCGATACAACCCGACACCGCCCGCTTTTGTGTATTGTTAAGTCTATCCGCATTAAGCGACCCGTAATACGCGCTCCAGCGCGTTGAAGTTACGCTTGCTCAGAAATCGGTTCAAATTGAGCTGCGTCCGGCGCGTACACATACTTAGCCATCGCGCTCACCTTTTCTAACAGAGTTTCCCGAAAGCACGCGAGATAAGTTCGGACTTGGCTCTCTATTGGTTCGGATTTAACTTGGCATAGTTCAAATCTTTTGACATAAGTCCGATGTGGACACTGCTTGCATCAAACAGCGAGTTTTTCTTATCCACGGAGTTGAGAAAGAAATCAGCGAATCTCTGTATTCCGGGATATTGTGATTAAAACTTTCACAGGATAATGATGTTTCGTTATTTCACTTTTTATTACTTCACTACTTGAGAATCCGTTCCTCGTTTCCCGAGACTGACGTCTTCAAGAAGAATCTACTTCCCGAAAGGCCTTGGAGAATTATGGAAGTTCTACCCTCTCCCTCCCCCCGCCCAGCCCCTTGTGATTTGGAGACCAGTACATAGGCAGGACAGGGTAGGGCGGCATGCTCTAATTTCTCGTTTGCGTTTCCTCTAAAAAAAGAAAGGCTCTCTTTTATCTCTGGAGTGTGCCAACTATCTTTCGCGAGGCTACAGCACGGCACACACTTGACAGCATGCTCTAGAATTCCAGATACTAGGAGATGCCCACTTTCTCATTCTCCTCCACTTCCTCTATCGTCTTCGTCCCGCTTTTCATGCTGGTCTCTAGCCGCCCGCTCCCCTTCTGCCTCTTGTTTGCTACGAAAGTCCGAGACTTTCGAGGGGACCAATTAGTTCCATTTTTCTTCGAGGAATTGCAGCCCCTCCAGCGACAGTAGCAGCGAGGCCGCCACTCTTGCGCTCCGTTTTGAGAAGATTGAAAATATTTCGTTCTTCTTTGCAGAACCATCAACCTCCAACGTCTCCAAATACACCGACACAGCAGCTTCTCGTAACAGTATTAATGTTTAATGATCAACTGTACTCCTCTTCGGCGATGCTTGACTTCTCCTCTTTCTTTGGTTTTGAATATTCTACATAATGTAAAAGATAGACATTGTTCGTCGGAAGTACGCCCTACGTGTAGCACGAAGGACGACCTGAATTTCTTGCTCGTTGAGCATCAAATTTCCGATGCATCTTTTTCCAGACGAGAGAAACAGAGACATGCGAATTTTCAAAGTATCGCTCTTCGTTTACGTCTCTGGAACAATCTCTTTCCAGCAAAGTAGACTTCAACAACTCTTGCAATTGAAATATAGATACGCACTACTAAACTCTGCTACGTATTCCCCATGAAAAAATCTATTCTTTTCTATCGGAATACAGCTTCATTCGAAGGCCGTGAACTAATTTCTTGGAAACAGTTAATGCAGAGTTTCGGTCCGATACTACCAAGGGAATAGTTTGCATTACGAAGCTAGCTCTTTTACATGTGCAAAATATAAATCGCTACGAATATGATCAATAAGAAATCAGACATTCTCCTATGACGAAGGTGAAATAGTACGCTGTAATCAATATGAAAATGTCTGAGCGCAGTCCCCGCCTAGATTTCCAAGACTTTCGAGTGGCACTCGCGACGTCAAAGGATACTTTGCGGAGCGGAGTCGTTGCGACAATCACTTGCGAACGAAGGGAACAATCGGTGATGTACGGGGGCACAGAGTCAAGTGTCGAATAACGTCGTGCAATCATTCCGGAAGCTTTGTTGGGCGCGCGGGTGGTGGTGGGCGCGTAGTCGACGGTGTCTGCGGCGTCGGCGGCGTCGGCTGCTTCCTCGGTATTGAAGAGCCTCATTAGTGCTGTTTGTTATTGTTTGTGCGGCACTCCGGGTGAAAAAGAGCGTGATACGAGAGGGCGCCCGAGGTGTCACGTTGATATCCCGCTGATTCTCACATCTCGCGTGACACACACCCCCTCGTGTCGCCACCACCCCCTTGTCTCCTTTCCACGAGATTCCCTCGCCCCCTCCTGCCACATCCCCTTCCCACCCGCCCCCCCGCGCGCTCACCCGTGTCTTCTTGGGCTACTTGTCCTCATTTTTGGTTTCCTTTTAAGCATGCCCCTCGCACAATACGAGCGAAAGCTTGTTAAGTAGAAGCACACTTGGACTGATACACCGTGAGATACGCCGACAGCCACTGTGCATTGCTGTCGGCCCAACAGAGAAAAGATTTCGGAGGGGAGGGTGGTCGGCCGGGGAGGAGTGCACTTGCACCAATTTCGGCGATGCCGTGTCTTCCTCGACAGTCTCTCTTGCCGGCTGCACGGAGCGCGTGCGAAGAGCTTGCACTGTTCACACGTCAAACTCGTGTGAAGGAGCCTGGAAGATACGTCTCTCTTTGAAGGCGCCTGATAGCACTTTCCTTGGACGAGAGGTGGTCTTACGAATACTGGGACAGCTAGAGAGAGTAGCCAACCCTCCTCTGGGTTCCGGGATAAGCCAAAGATCATGAGATTATTTGTCTGTTTTCGTGGAATGTACATTAGCAACAGTTTGATAAGTATTTTGGTGTCCTGGTTCTACTTGTGTATGAAAGAGTAATCGTTGTTCACATCACATCTATAAAGGCGGTTTATTTCTATCGAAAGGGTAGTTAGAGGGCGGCGGAGGTAAATCACTGGTTGTTGGTAGGGGGCAGTGTACTCGAGTAGCAGAGTCCTTGCATCGCACGAACAATTACTGCACTTTTTCTAAGACCTCTGCCTCGGAGATTTCTGCGGCGCATTCAGAGCCCGGTAAGCAAGGCACTCTTTCCTTCCCCCTCTTTCTCGCTCTCTCCCTCTGGTAGGGTACCGCGTGCTCCCGTAGTTATCTCGAGATTTGCTCCTCATTAGCTCGGGGCTGGCGAGATACAAGGGAACGCTCGGACCAAAAGGGCGCACTGTAGGCGCACGAAACGAGGAATTTCGCGAGGCCTCCTCCCGGAGGTTTTATCTTTTTCCGCGTGCTCCTTTTTCTCTCGCTGCGCCGCGGAACAATCCGGTGGCAGGCGACGCTTAGCCGCGCTGGCGAACACGCTCCCCGCTTGCTTGGCAGCGAGCTCGCAGGAGCGAGCGGGTCGCAGGAGAAAGGAGCCGGTGAAAGCAGGAAGAAAGAGGGCCCGCGACAGAACGGGGCAAGGAGGCCTCCTTCATTTAGCAAAGGCTAATGGTTCAGCCTCGGGAAGAAGGTTATTATACGGAAGTACAAAAGCGATACCTTTGCAATTAAGGGAATAGCCGTAAACCTTCGTGGCTAGGATACACACGCTCCCTCTCTCTTTCTCTTCCTCTCTCCCACCAGTTCCCGTACACATCGCCACGTGTACGCTCTGTATAAGTGTAAGAGGCGTGTATACGTGCTCCGGGGTTGCGATGTACGAGCGCGCATAGTGCACCCCCGGTAAGCTTTGTTTGCGCAGCCCGACGAGCTGAAAGCCTGTTCTGCTCCTCTCCTCTACTCTTATCGCCGCGTCTTCCTTCTGCGCTTGCTGACGCGCCTACAAGTTTGATGCACCGCTAATTCTGAAAGAATGGGTAATCGCGACCCTCTCCTACTACTTCACGAGTGGACACCCTCGACCCGTTTGTCCACTCGGACTGGGTCATATACGGAAATTTGTTGATACGCTCAGGCACCTTTGCTGATTACCGATCGCAAGGTATTGCCTTATTCTAGTCGATTATCTTTCTTAATTATTGATAACTATTATCGCTTCTATAGATGTTCAAAGTATACTATATCGGTTCTATACATCATCGTTCTTCAATATACCCTTTTATTGCACTCCCTCTAAAAAACATACATAGAGTTCTCTAGTCAGAGGTGTGCAAGTAGAATTTCCCAGTCGATGTACAGTACAGGCGTACTCGACGCGCTGAGCCGCCGCCGCCGGCAGTGTCAATTGACGGCTAACAAACAGAATCTCCAAGTGGCTCACGGTGACACTGTGACAAAGGGGACACTCCATCAGGATCGGTTTTTGAGCCGGCGACGCGTACCGCGACGAGTATCGTCGAGACCCCCCCGCGTTGCCCCTGTTCTACCACACTTATTCTTTCTCTCTCTCTCTCTCTCTCTCTCTCTCTCTCTCTCTCTCTCTCTCTCTCTCTCTCTCTCTCTCTCTCTCTCTCTCTCTCTCTCTCTCTCTCTCTCTCTCTCTCTCTCTCTCTCTCTCTCTCTCTCTCTCTCTCTCTCTCTCTCTCTCTCTCCCTGCCCCTCTGCATATTTTCAATAACGAGTCGAAATCCCGCGACTCGTTTGTTGTCTGGTCGTCGGTGAAGGGTAAAGTGGCCAGGGATAAGGAAGTGGCGGTGAAGTGATGGGGTGGTAGCGTGCGAGGGGGGCGCGCTCGGCCTCGGCGATGCTGGGGGTGCAAGGGCTTCCACGGATGGCGAGGGTGACACCACGGGCGCGGGTATCGGGGGTGTCGGGGGTGCGGTGGTCGGGTGGCAGTAGGATGTACTCATCCGTTGCAGTGCTGCAACTAATGAGACATCGCTAAAGGGCACGGGATAGGTGGATAGACACGGTGGGGCATATGCGCGGGGCGGTGGCAGGCGATACACTTCACCTGAGACTCGGCTGCAGACTGCAAGAGATAGACGACGACGACGACGACGACGACGACGACGGCGACGACGACGACGACGACGACGACGACGACGTCGACGACGATGAGGACGAGAGTGCAGGCACAATTAAAACTGACGCTCCTAATGGCAAGTCAAACGCCGACGGGCTCAAGAGATTCTTGACTTTCCAATGAAGCGATTGTTTCATATTCCTCTGCCTGCTGCTACCCGCTCCATCCATCGAGCGAGCTGCCTGCCTGCCTGCCTGCCTCTTCCCTTTGCTCCTTTCTCTATCTCTCGCCCTCTCTTCCGTTCGCGTGCTCCCTTGTTTCTAGCCGAGCCGACACATGAATCCTGCTAACCGAGAGCTTCCGTGGAAATAGAGAGGACGGGGCCGGGAAACTTTGGTAGGGTGGAATCGGCCCAGCAGCCGCGCCGCCGCCCGCTCACTAGATTTCTGCCAGCTCTAAGGAGAACCTGTCTGTCAACGACAGACACGACGTGCACCTCCCCCTCTTCTGATCTTTGTGCCAACGATTCGTCTATACACGTGTATCCACTATTTTCGGATTGCTAACCTCGTCTCCTGTCATTCTCGGTGCACGATTAATTGCGTGGGTGGTACAGATGTTCTATTAACCGGTAACCGGTTCAGTCAACATCAACTTCAATGAACATCACTCGTTTCCAATAAGACCAGTTGAATTTTTGCTAATTCCAAAGAATACTTGGTTTGTCGTGGTAGGGGAATTCATCGATAGATTTGCAGAGGACACGCGACGATAAAGAGAGATCGGCAAGGTTTATTCAGGGAGTGTCTGATATCTGAAACAAGCGAGGACGCCAAGTAACAAGTCCGATACGCGGAGACGCAAGCGGGACCGAGGGCGGGCGGGTGGTAGGGTGTGTAGGGCGAGGGTGGCGGGTTAAGGGTTGGAGAGGCAGATACACGAATGCTAGATAGTAGCTCCGGGCGGAGCTTGATTATTTTCCGCTAGCTCGTTCATTCAGGTGGAGAGAGAGAAAGCGTGGCGCGCACGAGGGGTTCAATTGGAAACAGCAATCACTGCTCGCCTGTATTTTGTTCTCTTCTCGTCGGGTGCAGCGAACTCCAATAATAAGCTTTCTCCTATATTGCCTCTTCAGCCCTCTTCCTCCGTTGGCGGCCGCCTCCTCCGCCTCCACCTCTTCGCCAAGTCGACGTAGCCGGAGCATCGCAGAACCACCCTTTCCCTCTTTCACCCTCTACGCTTCGACTGTCCTACCCCGCATCCTTCTCTCGGCCCTGGTCCTTCCATGTGCCACTGCTACTGCCAGCCTGCCAGCCTGCCTGCCTGCCTGCCTCCCTGCAGCCCTGCTTGCTTCCTTCGAGCTTCCATGCTCTCCTTTCTCGTACGTTCACCGAACGACCTCGGTTCCAAGCCTGAGTTCGAGTCGTTTGCTGAGATACTACCGCCACCCCCTGCCAACCCGCCGCCAACCCGACCTTCATTTGGCCTCCTCGTCTTTCTCAATGTAGGTACCGTTGTTCCGCCGGCAATGGAATTCCTGCGCTCTTCTGTCGAGTCGGAAGGCTGCTAGTGAGCATTCGTCTCTACGCCGGCTATGCGATCACTTGACAATAACGGACGCTCAACTGAAACGCGAGAAACGAAAGGTTTTCGGGATTATTCCTCACTGGAAACCTGGATTAACGCGAGGGGTGTGGAAGTGCTCGAGATCCTCTGCAGAATCTCATCTTCATTCTCCGCCGCTCTTTCCTTTCGACTTACGATTTCTCCTAAGTGCTTAATTACACGTCTCCCATCGACCGAGCATGTAATATCGTAAATTCGAGCCGAAGAAGGGAAGGAAAGGTCGTGGCGATCACGCAAAGCAAGTTTGGGTCAGGAGATCTCGGTGAAAGAAGAGGGTGTGGTGGGTTGATTCATATAGAAAAGTATCACTGCGGATGTTCGTTCTTAGCGGCCGGTTAACAAAACCACCGGCAGTACTAGCCGCTCGCTCGCACTCCCCTAAAATATTGTCGTTATTTCGGAAAATGGTAGCCACCCCGAAATGCGAACGGGACGAAACGGGCCAAATCGTGCAGGGCTCCAGAAGGTAGCTGAGAGGAGAAGTGAAAATGCGCTCGGCATGTGAGCTGCGGGGTCGGCGAGCGCGCGCTATATCAAAAGACCAATTACAATAAATTCCGAGGACGCCGTTTACCGTGGCGGAACACGAAAGGGCAGTAATTCGCGCGGACTGTCAGCGACGCACGCCGGCGATAATGAAACGAATCGGGCCTTTATCGGTCCCCGAGGGATGTCGCGGCCTAAAGTTCAATCGGCGTTGACAAACGTGAAAATATCACCGTGCACCCCCTTACAATCGGCGCCACTCGACAAATCTTTTCGATTCGCACCGCCACGTATTCTTATGGCTCTCATTGCAGGGAGCTTTATCGTTAGTTGACATTTCAGGGAAAGCCTACCATTAACCCACAAGAAACCATACATACATAACTCTCGCCTGGATATTCATGTCAATTTTACTGGTAGTTCCTTCGGTCTCTATCATAAGTCGTCCGGGGAGGGGTATTCCTATACTTTTTAATTGGGTTACGTAGCGCGTGCAGGGCAGGACTCGCATCAATTACAAGAGCGAAGCGCGTAGGTGGGCTGTGGAAATAGCGGGCATAACTTGCGAATTAGATCGAAGTGTCAGTGCTGGGGACACGGTGCAACTTGCAATTACACGAGTGCGAACTTCAACCCTTGCCCCTGGGTAAACGGCACATAAATACATCGATTCAATTCCGTTTCGGCGGTAGGCATGCTACCGTCCTCCCTGTCTCGCTCTCCCATATAGTCTCTCCTCCACCCCATGCCACCCTTTCGTGTTACGGGTTCCTGTGCGGCCTTCTATAAAAATTTATCGTCTGGCAAATTGTTTCGCGCGGCGGTCCACTGCGTACTCGCGATTCCACGTACGATGCGCGTGCGAAATGACGGCGGATTAAGCGAGTGTGCGTGTGTGTGTGTGTGTGCTTGTATACATGGGTGTGGATGTTGCGGCTGAGCGGTGTACAAACGATACGCTCCCGAAACAAGGATCCAGCCTGATGTGTCCTACGAGGGGAAACGCCGACAGTAGGAACGCCACAGGGAAGAGGAATGGCTTGGGAGGAAGTGACCGAAGTGACCGACACTACTCTAAGCCTGCCCGACGGGGCGTTAATTAACAAAAAGTCATTAAACTTTCTGCGACCGTCTGCTTCTACGGAAAGAGTCCGTTCCGCGCTGTTCCTTCCCGGGATCGATGTGCCCCTTCTATTTTACTGCTTTACTTCGGTCATCTGCAGTCACCCCTTTCTCACGCCAACCCACTCGCTTCGATCTCCTTGTTCAGAATAATTCCTAAACCTTTATCGTCGCAATGATTTTCGGGTTAAATTCCTACAGATATTTATTGTTGCACCGAGTTTCATTGCCTGTCTTGTTTAAATCTTGAAGAGTTAAACAATAATAATGTCCTGGGTAAAGAGAGTCCCTCAAAGGAAGTTCTTTCTCGTCTCGGCTGGGTGGACGAGCGGCGGTAAATTCGTATTTTCATGCTCTTTCGGAGCGTTTAAGCGAGAATGGTCCGAAACGCCAGTGGAATTACAGGGCCCAGGGTAACGAGTTCGAGTGTGCTGCAGTCCATTGGTCGAGGTCGCTCCTGCGAGCGAGTCGACGATTCGTAGAACATGGCGATAATGACAAGCATAACCATTACTGGACCGAGGCCGCCGGCAAACAGTAGTCAGGGAAAGGTAGCTTTTCGGACCCAGTGTACTGGGGATAAAAATCACTCGTCTAGAAAATTAAATAATAAATCAGTTGTTCCCCGGGCGCTGCTTTTCCACCATTGACTTCGATACGGAGATGTGAAGTAACGACTTTCCTAGTTTTCTTTTTACTTGATTAGCAGCGTTTATAATTCCCCGGAGAAATACAATAGTCTTTTTATCAGGCAGTACTTTTGGGAGTGAGTCAATTACTTTCGATAAGGGACGCGGTATCTCGGAGAGCGGGATGGCACTTTTCCATCTGGGCAGGGATGAGTCCGATGGTCGTTGGACCGCAATTCGAACCGCGGCGGCGCGAAGGGCCTAAGCACCGCAAACCGAAACGCTCACTAATTTTCTGTTTAGTCGTAAAATAAATTCCCGTGCGTGGTGTGCGTGGTGTGCGTGGTGGCGGTCGGGGGTCGGTCCGGAGCGTGGAGAATGGTCTTGCCCGTGTCTGCCGGCAGTGTATTGCCACCCTCAACCTGACTGGATGGGTGGGGGGTGGTAAGGGTGGCGATGCCGGCATTTACCAACGGCCCGGTGAAATTTGGAAGCAGAAGTAATCGAATTTGTTGGCGTCGTTTAATGAGAGCCGCGGCGATAGTGTTGCGCCTGTATAATTGGTACACAGTCACCTCTACTCACCCTCTCCTACGCTCTCTCACCCTTTTTATTCGCCTATAGTTCGCCTCTCGAAGAGGCGCAACCGTGCGAGGGCTACGACTCCACCGTCGCCCACACCCTCTCGCTCGGGCGGCTCTACCGTCTGTAAACTGGCGAGGGCTTCGATGCGATTGCGACGAAAAGAGACGGAGGAGGAGCGCCACTTCTCCGCACTATGACTATTTGGCTCGAGCACCTTCCCGTCAGACCGCATCCAGTGGTTCTCGATAGTCCTCGCACCCCCGGGGACGACGCTTGATTTACCCTCGAACTGCTGACGCGCTTCCCATTAAACGAAACAATACAGTATAACGAAGCTCCCGACTAGTAATTTGATCGCTCAACTTTCGAGCATCTCCCACTTCGAACTTGGCAAATAAGTGAAATAACAAATTGCCAGATGGAACGTAACTCCACTTAGCGTAGCTCTGATAAAGAGAGAAAGGCTTTGAAAGGTCGAGTGACAAATAGCGACGAGTGGGGAGTTCAATCTTCTTCTTGAAGAAAGGATTAATAAAATAGTAGGACAGAGAAACACGGTAACTGGAAGGTCGTCCAATGGCCGAGAACCCCTGTTTCGGCTATTTACCAATATAGTGATTAAATGTTCCATGAAATCACGAGTTCCACGTCATAACATTTTAAGAGTAACCCTCTCTCGGCCGCTCTACCGTTCTCCTGCCTCACTCTATCTCTGCAGCATCCTCTTGCCGGACGATGGCACACGCAGCTTTAATGCTCCCGGACGACTGAGGCACGTATAGGTATGCAACGCGATGCGTGAACACGCATGTTCGGTGCCAGCTTTGTTCCCTCACGTATCTGGATAGGCCCGGATACACCCCGGGTTCCCTCATCCGTGAGAGGTTTCTGCCCTTACTGTTTAATTACGGCATACTTAACAGTAGAATGGTCTCTTTTACTCTTTAGTCTCGCTTGCCAGAGTGCTATACACGCGACTTGCTCGCCCCGTCCTTTTCGCAAGTTGACACTCCTTTTACTACTTTGGACTCTAGCGCTACGTCGATACGAAAAATAGAGGGACCGTGGGATCAGAGGACAGACGTTCTGCCCACTTTTTCGAAGCAGTTCCGCTTGGAGCGCCACCTAATTGTAATTAGTCCTTGGCATGTGCGCGAGGAATTGCGAGCTCGGCGGATTTTCTTTTCGGGCGCGGCTACTCCAAGTTCGTTAGGGATTGTGTAAATTCCCTCGGGCTTTTTTGCCCCGTGGATCTATCGGGGCTTGTGGGTGGTGGTGGTGGCTTTGCACGCAACGCTCGTTTGAACTAGGTTCACGAAATAGTTTTGAGAATCCTCTCGCAAATTGAAAGCGAAATGTTATGGACCAGTTCGTTTCTGAAGGTCGTGTCTCGTTTTCGTAAAACGAAAACATAGGAAATTCTTCCACGTAGATTATAATAATACTATACGTATGATTTGTTCATCGAATTGAGAAACGTAAACAAAGATTTCTCAATTCTCCCGGAATAGAATTTCGGTGAAAGAATTTTACTTATTACAGGATATGATTTATGAAGAAAGTACTGTGCCGACAGAGAATTGAGGAGAGCACTGTCACCAGTCGATGTATCGGTGTATCATACTACGTAAGTGGGTGCCGAGAGTGGAAATATCGTTAGATTATACTTAAGATGTGTATTGGATGCTGGCCAATCTTCAGGATTCCGGGTTGCCCGGTGCGTATACCAGCGGCGAAGGCGATGCCAAGACCTTAGGTGACAATGAGAAAAGTATGAAATCCCCCGCTCGCGCCTGACAAATCCCACGGACGAGGCTGGATCGCGCGAGAAATGCCAAAAATCTCGGAAGCGTCCCATATAGCGCACTGCATCACCAGCGCGCGAAGCTTCCCGCTTGGCAAGTGGGGCTTTCTCTTAAATCCTGGCAATATCCGTACGTTTTTCGTCGTGTTCATTGCCACCACTAGTAAGAAGTGGTCCGCTCATAAGTATCGTGCGTGAGAAACGGCCATTCCTTTCTCTTACGTCATAGAAAAAAGTAACACCAAAAGAACAATGAATTCCAATTCAAAACATTGTCGTTAAAAAGAATAGGAATACGATACATTTTTACCACAGAATTTAGTGGCCGATTATTTAAACAGTGATTTCATCTTAAATTTAAACAGTGAAGCGTCTACACTAATTCGAAATAAAACATGACAACAATAGTAACGAAAAGAAGACACGTTCGTCTGGGTAGAACTGTATCTAGATTCGCAGGGAGGTATTTATTTCCGTTGGTGTTGTATTCGCGATAACGAGGGAGGCCGTAATGCGTGCGTGAAGTCAAGTCGTTGGCGAACGACTGGAAGTAGCGGGACGGTCGGGGGGCTAGTGGAGTTGTTAATTAATATCACTATAAATTAAAATGTATTATGCAAGTTAGGCGGTCTCGTTTCCGCAGCTTCTTCGGCACTTCGTAAGACTTGGTTGCGGTCGCTCTCTATACCGGCAGGGAGAGAAAGATGGAAGGCGAGAGAAAGAGAGAGAGAGAGAGAGAGAGAGAGAGAGAGAGAGAGAGAGAGAGAGAGAGAGAATACTGGCGGCTGAAAACCAGGAGGAAGGATGGGTTTTGCGGGGTGCCAGGTTGGTTGCGGAACGGCGGGTGGTTCTCCGAAAGAGTAAGGAGGGCAAGGAAGAGAGCGAGAGTAAGAGGAAGAAAGGAAGCTGGCTGAGTAGCGGTGGCAGAGGTAAAGGGATACCGAGGAGAGGCTGCGCTGCAGCATCACCGAGGAGCAAACAGCAACCGAGCAGCCCTCGGAGACTATCTAGCCGGCTAACGGCGGAGTTTCCTCATAAACTCTTAGGGAACTTCGCAGACAAATACAGAAATATTTTGTAATGGAAACACGCCCGTCAGAAATTAAATATCGCAATGAGGAAGATGGAACGCGGTACGCGCAGTTCAGCGAGCGGCAGCCGGACTATCCCGTCAAAGACTATACAAGAATCAGGAAGTGGATTAAGTGGGGCTTACGAGTTACGAGCAACAGTTAGCGTTCCTCGACATCGCTGGTCCCGCTTTTCTTTAATTCTACTTTCCTCATTTCCTTTTTCAATCGTCCCACAACTGTAACTTTGTATAATGATTCATTAATGATAACTGATTATTGGAATAAACCGAGGAGAATTTGTAGGTGCGCGTTTGAAAAGACAGGTTCTCTTCAAATGCCAACTTATAGCCTTGTTTACATTAGTCACGTGGAATTCAAGTCGCATTAGTAAAACGCTTTGAAGTTACTCACACTCGGGAAACTGGAATTCCAGTATTTTGGCTAATGAGAACTTGGAATTATTGGGACAAGTAAACAAGTAATATCAGGGAGACCGATGTTAATATTAAAGTCAAATCAAAAGTTTTGCCGGCGAGCATAGGCATTGCTTGCCCCAGCCGCACGATAAATTCCGGCAGTGAGAAATGCTCCCTCGCGCTGGCTAATGCTAAGTCAGAATTAGAACTTGGCAGTGTAAATCATCAATTATATCGACCTGATTCCACACGAGCAGGACGAGTGACGTGCGTGACAATCGTTGGAACGATGCTCGCCATGTGTTCACGGAGTGGCATGGCATGCTGGCTGAAATCGAACACGCGCTTTCGCCGAAATAATCGTCCCTCGCAACCATCTCCTCGGTAACTTTCCTCGCCAAATATTAATAACGCTCTGACCGACACTCGCTCTTCTAATGATCGCATAAATCCTAAATCCGTAGTTCGTATGCCACAGATGCATATCGAGATGCGTGTGATTATTTTTGGTTCTCCGTGCTTTCTCCTCTGATCTATTATGCATTGTTATAACACTCTGATTGTATCTACAACACAGGGTCTCGTAATTCTTAAGAAGTCGAAATTCTTATGATAATCGTAATGTTTATTAATTACTTCATTAAATACATCTTGCTAAAAGTGCGTGCATTCCTTATTCTTTGGAGATATCTCATTCGTAGACTCCTTCGCAAGAATAAGTACAACTTGTTCTCTGATCGCAACCTGCTACCTTGTCATGGCTGAGCTACTACAGTCAAGTGGCGCGGTGGTAAATGGTAGGCGTAGAGTTGGAGCCGGGTGATTGCATCCCTCAATTCCCGGCAGATTTTTCGCCAGTGTAATTATTGTCCCCCGGGCTATTACAACCCTCGATATGCAAGGCGTAGTATTCGAACTATAGGAAGCAGCCAGCTCGCAACCCCTTTCCCACTTCGCCCAGCCCTCTTTGCTGGAGGACCTCGAGGACTTAGCAAGTAGTTAGTCCTCCGACTTCGACCTTGTACAACACGTCGCCGAAGAAAGGAATTCGCCCTCCCACGACACTCAAGCCGCAAATATCGTGGCTAACCCTGTTCGTGTAGTTGTCTCCGTCGGTGTTTTTCGACAACAAAAGTTACTCTTCAACCCCGAGCATACGCTTCACCAAGGATACTAAGTTACTGCCTTTATATTCGTCTGATCCTACTTTAGTCTACAAATTGATACATTGTTGATCGACTATTATTACACAAGAACTGACGCGCGTCTATTTGCATAATTGAATTAAAGAAATGCTCCGCTTGAAATAAATTATGATAATTTCACTCGTATTGGTTCCCCAAGCATTTCTCTTTCCTTCGACAAATGCGCGCGATGCGAGTGAATATTTGCCCGGAAATTCCTTGAAACTACTTGTCGTCAGTTTTGAATTTCCACTCTGGCCGTTCGTTCATCGTGCGCGCAGTTTGCGTAGCTTAATCAGTGCTCGGGAAAGCGTTTTTCTCTCGTTCGCTGTGCTCCCCGAGGCAGTCTCGTTTTCCACGGGTAGTCGATTCATATCGCGGGTCGCAATAGCGTGGAAAACACTTCCGGGAACCATCGTAGAGGCATCCAGCAGCAGCAGCAGCAGCAGCAGCAGCAGCAGCAGCAGTGGCAGTAGGCAAAGCACTTAAACTCCAGGCCCGACCAGCGTGGAGAACCTGACGGATAACGACCGTCCCGAGATTAATCGGCGGTCACGGATTCTAAATTCTGCCAAGCGGTTAAGCTGCGACGATCGCCCTGCTCTTTGCGATACCCAAAAGTTCAATCGTCTTACTATATTTCCCGCTCCTCGCCATTGCCGTTCACCTATTTCCGTACTTAGCACGCGTGTGCAATCACGCAGGTACGCCTGATAAATCATGAGTAAGTACAACGTTTCCGTTAAGCGTGACATCTCTCGCAATCGTTTCCCAGTAGCACAAACGACACTCTTGGTAATCGACAGTGCAGCAAACTTCGAGACGACCGGTCCCTGATGAATCAGTGCGGCCAGTGTTTCCCAGGAGCAAGGGGCAGTGTACTAAACATGTAGGTGTACACGGGTGTGTGTGTGTGTATCACGCGGCATTGCAGTCTGCGACAATTTCGGTAAAATGTGTGACGCTCGAGGCGACGGGCAAAGCCTCCTTTGACTTCTGTCCCGTGACCATAAACCTCTGATTTATGCTAGTCTG
The DNA here is from genome assembly GCA_910593735.2 of Ectemnius lituratus. Taxonomy (NCBI): domain Eukaryota; kingdom Metazoa; phylum Arthropoda; class Insecta; order Hymenoptera; family Crabronidae; genus Ectemnius; species Ectemnius lituratus. Next base: position 7,639,880 of record OU343042.1, read on the forward strand.
CCGCGCGAAAGAGGCCGAACATAGGGCGCGCGGGCGCATGAAGATCGACCTATCGCGAAAATCGGATTAGCCTGGCAGAGGCTTTCTTTTGCTCTGCTCGGTTTCCCCGATGGTCGAAGAGGTCTCCTTCCTCGGAAATCGAGAAATGCTTACATACCCACTCACCCTTACTAGCTCGCACTCTCCTCCTTTCTTTCTCTCTCGATCTCCCCCTCTTTGTCTTTCTTAACTGTGGCTGTGTGTGTTTGCCCGAGTGCGTTAGTAAGAATGATGCGAGCCTCTAATCTACGAGGGACATTACTTCATATAATGCTGGAATCGGATCAAAGAGATGCAACCTAAAATTATTCTTGTTATATTTCGCCCGGCGACTTTCTCCTTTTGCCCTGCCTGCCATCCGCGAACTTTACGCTCGTGTTTGTCTCTCTGCTCGGCAGGAGTCGATGCAATCGCTGACCTACCGGTAATTCGATGATGCGCGTGGATTGGATTTCTTATCTCTGCGAAGAAACATCTTAGAAGCACTCTTGCTGGAAATCCGAAAGGTCCCGGATCATTCGATCCACTACTACTCTTTTATACTTTACAGTCTACCCCTTGTCTCGAGGGAAAACTTCGTCAGCGTGATTCTCTTATAATCTTAAATCCTAGTTTTTCACGGTGACATCATTTCAAGACAGAGGTGCGACGATCCAGTATTCGCCCGCATGAAAAATTGATTAATTAGATGTAATTACGTTAATGTACAGCGTTATGTCACCTTATTCACAACGCGCAACAGTGGTAGGCCGATCCACATCGCGTCGCACTGCAGAATACAGCTCGTACGCAATTAGCATATTAATTCTGGCTGATGATGAACTGGTGCCTCGGCACTAAAGATTCTAATCACGCGTGCGACTATCTCTCGCTCGAAAGAGTCTCCGAAGTGACAGCCGGCAGAGTACTCTCATATTTACATTAGCAATCAGAGAAAGGGGAAGAGAGAGGGGGAGAGAGGGGGAGAGAGGGGGAGGGAGAGAGTGGGAAAGAGAGGCTGTGTATGTACGGTGAGTCTGAGTTGGCGCTCGCTATCGCAAAGAAATAATTAATAAGGCTGTAGCTCATTGAAGCCGGTGCCGGTACCTCTAGATCTGTCAGTGGTAACGGGCGGCTTAGCGGAAGGAAAGTGTACTATTTGCGGCCCTCTTAATAACTTCATGCAGATGATATAGCGATGCGCGCTTAATTCAGCCGGTCGGCCGGTACGTCGCATAAGTTAGATCTCCAAAAGGCCCGCACTTTTCAACTCATTAAGCGCAAAATTTATTTTTACCCCCTCGAGTTGCCGCGCGCTCCCTCACAGCCGACTATCTAATATATCCGGGCGCACACTCCTGGTAGAACGCGAGCTCTACGTGTGCACCTGTATCAGTACATCGATACATTAAATCTCCCAGGAACTATCGCGAACTCCGAGCGCATCCACTTTAGCCGCGCGCTCGCTATCAACTGCGATACATATTAGTTGCCGCGAAATTACGCCGTGATTGCCAATTAGGTCGGCTGCCGCGCGATAACGCCAACAGCCGCTGGAGTTGGAAGAAGTCTGCCGCGGTTCGCCGATTGAAATTCATTTACAGTCGTTTGCAACGTTTCGCTCGGGATCCAATAGTGCACGCTCCACCCACTGGAGAGTTCCTGTAGAGAGTAGCGATGAATTAAGTTTGGAGGACCTGACGAAGTTCGTCCTCGTGATGGGTGTCATTCGTTAAAACCCTCGCTAATCCTGACACATCTTTAATTTCCATATTGCGGATGAAGCAATGATCAGGGCAATGACTTGAAAGTATTTCTTTTAATAATTTAAATGGCTCTAACACTCGGTGTAAGAAGCATATCGTGGAACACCCTTTCATAATTATAGAGATACAGCAGTTTAATAAAAGCAAATAAACTGAATAGAAATTACAAATTATGCGCTGCGTTAACACGAGCTCGATATAGCAGTAAAATTTTAGTTGTACTGTAATCATTTATGCTTAGAAATCGAGGTTCCACTGTTAAAATGAAATTGATACCCCATGGCTTTTACTACATCACTGCGAATCACAGCTGTTATAGTTTCAATCGGGTATAAATTCACCTGGGAAACTGGTTTGCCAGTAAATGGTTGGAATATGAGGAGACGGTATCAAAGTGTCGGGTGGAACCTTTCCCGAGGAAGAAGAAGTCGAAGAAAAGGAAGATCGGCAGTGGCCCCCGGGTCGATCGTACGGTGAACGATAAACCAATCGAGCCTGGGAGGGCGAACCTCCGGGGATACATTCGTGGCGCGTTTAACGTCCTCATAAAAATTCTTTCGTTCGGCCACCATGGACGAGAAGAAGACCGGGAGCGAACGAGTCCCGAGACTTCTAAACTCGGGCCGACCAAGTAAATATACTCGCGACCCTCAACGAGGCCCTAAGCCACAAATTAAACTATAAATATACCGTGGACGAACCGAACCGAACCGAATGAGACTCTAGGAACTCGCGATTCCACGATCGCGATCTACTTGATCGTCACCTTCCACCGATTAAACCTTCTCCCTAATATACACCTACTATACTTACTTCAACTGCCGGAGCTCTAGATAATATATTTCAGCAAGGTAACGCGCTCAATAATCAATATACATTACGACCCAGATATTGGTATCGTGACATAAAAGCCTCTAAAAGGAGAGAGAGAGATCGTTTGAATGTATCCCTTCCATTACGATAACTGAAGTGGTATACTATACCTTTAAATTACTTAAGAACAGTATACGTGGGTTGGTGGGAAGCAGAAAAGGAGGGCGTACTAAGTAAATTCGAGTTAAAAACCTCTCGCGCTGGGAGGTGATAGTTTATCGACAGTCACGTAGACATCGGCAGGCAGTCGATATTCACGGGTTAAAGCACGCGTTTTTCGTGGGTTACGGAAATAGAAAGGGAAGAGCGAGAGAGCGAGAGCGAGAGAGAGGGAAAGAAAAGCGGACGATGGTGCAGTAGGAGCAGCCGGCGGCGGCAGTGTGCAAGCGGCCATAAGCTGCCGACCCTCTTCTGAGATCGAAGAAGACGAGAAAAAAGCGCGTTCGGTTTATTTTTACAATCGGTAGCGGATTGAATCGTTCGGCGCTCGGAGCAAGGAGGCCGCGCGCTCTCGGGTCGCTGCGCTTCCAAGACAAAAGGACGAGATGCAGATCAGAGGAGAGAAAGAGCATATGCGATACACGCGGCTCCCTATGCACGAGCCGGCGTGATGCGAGAGCTTTTTTGCTGGTCTGCGAGATCTCCCTCTTTCTTCCGTCGCTTCTGACTCTCTGTGCGAGCTTTGCCGACCAAACCGAACCGCCCGTTACGCTTGCATTCGTTTCGGATACTCGTTCGTGATCATCTGACAGTGATCCCATCCGCCTACGCACTCTCCTTCTTCGCAAAATTCGAAGCTACTTTTGGCTGAACTCTCACACGTACTCTTACTTTCATATCGAAGCTGCCTGATACTTTAGTTAGCATCACATTGAAGAAGAAAGACGGTACCTGCTGAAAGTAGGGCTTGAACTTCTAAATATATATATGCTTTGATGAGAATGCAATACATGTTGCCAAAAAAGACACAATTGATTTGCCAATTATTGCAATTTTCAAACGCCGTTTGTTTGATAATTAATTGCAAGGCAGCGGCATCCAGCAGAAATGATGCTCCGCGGCACGTAACGCGTACATAACTGTTACCAGATATTATCTCTCCGATGGAACTATTCTAGTTTTCGAGCGAGTGATCTTGAGCCAGCGTGGTTATACTACGCAGAATAGATTTAGCAGTTCCACGTAAAGCGTAATAGGATAAGGTACAATAGACAAGTGGAGTAATCGAATGAACGGTTCGTGCTAACTGATAATAAGAAACTCTTCCTGCTGTATACGAATGCATCCAGCTTGCTCTCTCTAACTCACGTTCCGAAGAAATAATAGCACCATAGAATTCTTATAGTTATCGTAATTATTCAGCATTTAGTTAGCGTAGTTACCACGGCAAAATAATGAGTCCAATTTCTCTACATACATATATGGGAGAAAGGATTTAGTGTAAATCAGATTACTTGTATTGCTAACCAACAAGGTTTCAACACTGGTAACATTTGCATGTAATAAGCCAGGAATTGAAGAAAATGAAGTTTTTCAATATATGATTAAGGGTCCCATATTCAAACAAGTAATCATTTTGGAAGACGTTGTCCTTCTTACGTTACTTTCCATTTCTTTTCTATCTTTTATACCTTTTCTCATTTTTAAATATACAAAGGGAGACCGAGACTTTCAAAGTATCTTTTCGAATCACGCCTAGAGCGTACGTTTACGTTAAGTGCCTGACATGCAGGGAAGCCGTTCGTACGATTACGACCAGTATTCTGTTTGCTTTGGCTGCATTCTCAACGATCAGTTACTCCTCTCACCGAGCACCCGCCACCGAGATCGTCATCCCATTCCTCGTAATACATACACGTGCCAGTCCATCCCGGAATTATTCTCTACGCACGATTTCTCGCCGATGATTACTTTGACTGCACTAGGAAAAGCAGTGCTATCACACCGCGCCACCACCCTGCGCAGTCTAAGAAACTACCGGCTTGAGCGGAAATCCTGCTAAACGTATGTGACTCAATGCAATATGTGCACAATGATTCAGTAAAGCTGCACACGAAAATAATACAGATTTAACCATCATATGGTTATATTTATTGCTACATTACTTTATTCAATTCCAGGAGTCTCGGAGCAATCGACAGCTCTTATTTTTCACTGGCATTTGCCATTCGTTTTCTCAGAGGAAACATCATCCCATTGCGAAAGGACTTGGAGAATTAATACGGGGGTGAGACTGGAGAGTTGGGTGTCGTGACTTCGGCAACTTCCCTTAAGCCGAAGAATGCGCGATCTAATTTCATCGCGCAACGAGAGAAGCCAGACGATGAACCCGGTGAGAAGGTGGAGTGGAAGTGTGGGTTGAGGATGAGAAAGTGATGATGACTGAGCCGTGGTCCTCGGGGTGGCCGGGCGGAGGGGAGGCAGAAGAGGTTTTCGCTGAGCAGCACCGTGGTCTCTGCTCGTCGTCACGCTGTTAGCGCCGAGTTAATCGGGGCCGGAAATGAAGTGAGGGATAGAGGAATATTAATAACTGAATCTAATCAATTCCATGAAACGAGGCTGGCCACCCTCGAGCCTCCCCTCGGCCTCTCGGCTGCGCCCACACGCCCAGCGCTGCCCGAAAGAGCAGAGCCTCGCAGTATGTATGTACTACGCTATCCCTTGCGTAGAACATCGTAGCGATCTAATCAAATGCATCGCATTAAGCTAATTTAGTGGCGCTGGTAGCGTGGCGAACCGCTCTCTACTCTGTTTCAAAAGCTATCATACTCTCCGCTCAGCCCCTCATCCTCGCACGCCCCTCTCGCTTATTTCCCGGGGCGTGTGTGCCAGTGCGTCTCTCACTCACTTCGCTCTCGCGATGATGCGAAGCTGCTTCGCCAACACGCTGCAACGCGGATGGCTCCTTCGCGCGTTAATGCGTCACTGTTTCACTACACAACTGGCTCGCTCAACGAATTTTCAATTCTACCACGCACTGTATGTACGACATATTCGTCAGGTTTATTCTCGACCCTTCGAAGCCATCATCTTCTGAGATTTTGTTATGTACAGGATAATACGAATACATGAGTCAACTATGTTGATATTATTTTATGTATAAATTTGGTCTGAATGAAATGCCATGTACTTTATTTTACTTAACGCATGAACTCCGACCCAGTGTGGTAATTAGCAATGTAAGATGCAGGACACTCTTTTACGTATAATGTCAGTCCTGACTAAGCTTGTACAGGGAGTACTGTCTTCCATTGTTGGGAGTGAAATCGCCCGTTCAACGGCTATCCAGCTGATCAGACTATTCGAATAACGTATGCGTTCTGTCTAGGACGGTTTAACTTCATTTGCAACGGCTGGCGATAGTTAATCAGTGGTCCGACAAAGGTTCTGAGTCAAATGTATACAATGTATTGCGTATAGTAACCGTCTAACATCGTTCTGAACTGTTCGCATCCAAAGATCACAGCATTCGTGTCTGAGTTTGGAATGAACGCGGTGATTCTTGGCAGTCGTATCTCGGCCGAGGGATTCCGTTGCACCTACACCCAATTTTCTCCCCCAATAGGTCCGCGCGTACACGTTTATACACACAGGGCGGAATTAGCGTAGGCTTGGTGAGCTTACGCGGGTGTAGAGCCGCGTTTATTTTCGGTTGCACGCCGCTTGAAATCTGCCTCTTTTTTTCCGGCTGGTGACAAGCGTCGCGGCGTGGTAGCGAGCGGATCGCAGGCAATGCTCGTTTGTCTCGCGAGAGTTATCGGCACGCAGAAGACGACTGGCATCGGGCCTGGGCTACGTACTCTTGTCTACACACAGCCACGCACATACGATGCATCCAGAAGGGCGCTCGCGCGCGTAAATCCCACGCGAGAAAGTGCTCGAGCCGGTTTTCACGAACGGGCCCTCGAAGCCCGAAGCCGGCGGCCAGCGCACCGCAACGCAGCGCGGAGCGGCGCGGCGCGGCGCGGCGCGGCGGCGTCCCTAGGTGGATCCGCCGGCTCTAATTTCGAGGATGAAGGTCCCCGCGAAAAAGTCCGTAGGATCTATGGTGGCGATGGACGCAACTAATTACTTCCACATTTCACCGTGGCTTTGCGCCGTGATTTATGCGCTCCGGCTATTATGCCAATTTATAACGAGCCCGCAGAACTACGGGGACGCGTACAAGTGCGCGATCATACGGTGTATTAAGATGCCCCGGCAACGCGTTAACTTTAGCGGCTGAGTTATTAACCGCGACTGCATTATGGGCGAGGGCTATTTTTTGCTACCACCCCCCCACCCCCCACCCCACCCTACCATCCCTCCACGAAACCCCCCTTCGCATTACTCTCTTCGTTTGCTTGTTTTTATGGGTCTGCTCTTTACCGGCAGGAATGGCTAGCTAGTCAGTCGATCCGCCGGCACTGAAGACATCCAGTTTGATTGTCCGCGCACTGTTCTCAATGTATTGGGTTGGAAGATATAACATGTTGGACTCTTCAACGTTTGGTATCGTTAATGATGTCATATTTCATATATGGCTGCTAATGATAGTTAGAGGGTTAACTTCTTTAGGAATGATCTTAACGTAGATAATAAAAGATCTTCTTCAAATAGTTGTCATTAATTGCCTTTTTTTTTCTATGGAAAGTTAATTGCAATAGATCGACCTCCTCGCAAAGTGTATGTCACATTTGGTAGAGCACTGCAGGAAATTCTGTGCGAAGGAGACCTTCTCAATTGACTCGAGTCTCAATGAGACTCTAATATAGTCTGTATAGAATTCACTCAATATTGTCGGCTGGCAATGAATGCGTACTTGGGCATTAAACTTTATTTCTCGTCCTGTAGCAGCGGCGGCGGATTTGCCGAGGAAGTCGGCCCATTCCGCGGTCGAACGGGGCAACAATGGCCGAACACCATGGCGGAATTATTAATCTCGGGGGAAATTTATTGGCGCAAAAGGGAAATACTTGAGGGATCGACAATGCAGGTTGGAAAGTGGTAGGGCGAGCTAGCCGCTCGGAAAACAATTCGGAGCATTCGTCGGACTGGAAAGGAGGCAGTGCGCGCGTACTCGGCTGCTTCTTTGACTCGAGCATTGTGCGCACGAGAGAGGCGAGCACTTGAAATGACGTTTACGGCGTCGATCTAAACGACATCAACCCCTTCGCCGCTTCGGCTTTCCCCCCCGCCCTCCCCCTCCCTCTCCCGCTTTTTCCTCCTTTCGAAGCGGCCTGTTTCGCCCGACACAGCCGCGCGAGGGCTGCCGATTCATCTCGGCAGATCAAAAGGTACTTCGTGGAAATCGGGATGCCGCCGGCATCCCGCGTGGAAATAGATTAACGACCGCGTGAATCATCGTGTCGATTTGAAGTATGGGCCTCCATTACCGCCGACCGCCATCGGTTTACGCGCCGGCAAAGTTTAGGGTGACTTATCTTCTGAAGGGCTGAGCATCGCTTTACATGAAAGAACTTATCCCTTTCCCTTCGAGTTTCTCAAACTCAGTTCTTTAATAAAAGTATATCAAACAGATCTGATAAAGACACGCCAAGTACCATAATCTATTGATAAATATGTATAGCGAATTGATGGGGAGATGAATGCACCGAAGGAAATGCTTTTACTCTAAACAGGCAACAGCTGATATTGGCACGACCTCACATAAGTCATATAGCAACATCACTTTAGAGTTTGTTATTACTATTATACCGTGCTCTCCTTTATTTAATAAGTGGTTTCGTTTTAAGACCAAGAAGCCTCTGATGAAAGCAATATGAAATAGTGAGTTCACAGGAAAAGCGCCACTAAAAGTGGGTGGCAAGTGAATCATCCTACTGGACGACAGCGAAGGAAGGCGACTGAGCAAAACTGACCACAGCATGAGCTTTAGTCCATAAATCTTGTTTTTAAATGCTATCTGAGATAGAAAAAGGGTAAAATTGCGGGGGGCTATGAGTTATTCGTCAGCCTAACAGTCGGTACAAGTTAGTGCACCGATGTTGGTGGGCCGAGGGGAGCAAATACCCGTGCAAGTTTTTCCGCTGTGGATACTTAATATCGGCGAGGCACAGCCGGCGCGAGCGGGCGAGAGGGCGAGCGAGCGGAGAAGTGCGCGGTGTATGTATTCCTCTTGTAAATACAGCGGCTATATTTACGGGGTGTATATTTAGTGTATTCGCGTGCGACACTACTTACCGCGAAGGGAAGACGAGGTGGGTGTGTCCGTGGAACTCACACGGTGTCTGCGGTGCGATCACTCATTTTGAAGCTTTGAGCCCACGAGCGGCTCGAAATTGTCGTGGATTCCTTCCACCCGCGGCAGCAGCAGCAACAGCCGCTCACTCTTTCCTGCATTTTAAATGAACTTCATTAGCAGCGCCACCGTCATGCCAAAAAGATCGAGTCGTTGGCAAGAATAAAGCACTCCTTCGACTCGCACGTGCTTTACATTTTTGCAAAACTCTCCACGCATTCCAACTACGCAGATTTGTTAGCACGAAATGCTAATTATTGCTTTGAAGGATGAATACGATCTCTCGGTCGAACCAGTTTATTTTATCCTAATGCGGTAGGTCTGGATTTTTTATCGAACGTATGTGCTTCTTCTACTTCTTCGAAAGCTTCTACATTAGTCTTGGCTCGCATGAGAGATCGCCCATGAATGGGAGCCTTGATCGACCTCGGTCAAGAAATTCTATTGGGTCATTAGAACTCACGAGATCCCGGTGATATAAGGAAATTGCGAGCGTGGACAGCTGCCACGTGCCGGCGGTACCCGCTATTTATTCCCCTCTTGGAAGGAGGCTCCTCTGCGAATGCAGACTTTCCAACTCATTTATGCTCACTGCTTAGTGATGTGTACTCTTCTTGCGGATGGACGTCAAGAAGAGTACATATATCGTCTGTCTCGTCACGGAAACATCATTGCACTTATCATAACTTCTGTTGAAACTCTCTTGTTTATCGAAACTTACGCCGTTTCTTATGAGAGACCTTTAAAGAGGCTATTCGATCGAAAATCATTCTGTCAAAGCTCAATTCGACTTCCCTCGCGTTAGTTGAGTAAATTCGAACGCGGAGATTTTTCGGTGGATCTTCGGATGGCGCATCTGTTTTCTCGGGCCATTTACCTCGACGTCGTCGTTTCATCGAACCCACCAGAAAATCGTTCGACCGGGAAAAGCAACGGGAGGAGAGGCGAGTGAGTGGACGTTCAGGCCGAACCCGATACCATTTGCAAGTCTATATTAAGCCGATGGTATGCCATGAAAATAAGCCCCCGTACACTCGCGTGAGAGCCGTGGGAGAGAGGGGAGGATTGTGGCGTCCTCAGATGAGGACGACGGGGTGTGTTAAACGAGTGCCGCTGTCCCAGACACAAAGACAGTTCGTTTTGGCATAAGTCAAAACCTTCGGTATGCGTGCACATGCCGCGAACAGCCGCGCGCCGATTTGCTCCATTTCTTCTCTACCCTCGAGTGCCGCCCTCTTTACTACATTCCCTTGCAATACACACTGTGGCCCACTCACTCCCACTCACTGCGAAGTATCCAGCAATTAATCAATCTTCCATACTTTATAACAAAACGAGTTCTTAACAAATCGGCTTTCGAGTAATGCTATACTTACAATAGACTTATTAATTCACTTTAATAAAAAACAATACTAATAAACATTTTGAAATGAGATTCACGAAAGTGGAGAATACTGTTAATTGAGTTGCTCGGGGCATGAACACTTTAAGGATAAGAGATTTTAAAAGTTTTATAATAGTTAATGTATGGTATGTCAATTAAAATTTTCGGGATCAATCAGTGAGTAGTGTGGGAAGGATTTTGCTCAGTGGTGACTCGCTCATTCGCCAAATATGTGAGTTCGCTTCATTGGCCCGTTTCCCTCTAGTGGTGTGTAGGATGAGTGACAGGATCTGTGGCATGAGCTGCGCCAGGCGAGAGACAGAGAGAGAGTGAGAGAGAGGGAAATGGAGAGTGGGAGGCCGTGAGTTTATTTCCGAGTCAATTAGGCTCGTTTCTTTGTAAGCGTTTGCGAACGCCCGATCTTCCCAAGTAATTACGCCGCCGTTAACAGTTAACGCCACGTCCCTTGCGGACAGGTGGCCCGTCACCCAGACGAACCGATCGCACGCCAGACGGATTTCCCCAAAAATCAGTCTAAGGAAAGCCGCCCGCCTAACACACACGCATACCGAACGCGTCAGATAAACGAGCGAGAACTACGATATACTTTGCCATTCTCTACTTTCGTCTGAACCCAAATGTTTCTATACACTCCAACGTTTCTATGTCTGACAAGTGACGGATGTGGTTTCGTCGAATAGACAGACGTGAACTAGAGTTTGGATACATTGTTGCATTCAGGTATGTTTGCATAGTTTGAAAAATAAATATTTGTTTGTGACAGATGTGACTTTCATGGCTAGCTGTTTTTCATAAAGAACGTATTGTTTTATCGAAAAATTGAATTTCTATCTTGGAAAAATATTAAATCGGTATTAAAGGTACTTTCTTGCAGTTAGCTCTTATTTTCTAACTGATTCGGGATCGGCACTGTTCTTGTTGCTAATCTACTCCGATCGGATTTATCATTTTCAAAGGTGCGTGCTCGCCGCATTATGTAACGAGTTTCGCTCTGGTATAAATTGCTTTCCTAATGGCTGCATCGCCGCGCAACACACAGCGCCCGTAAATTCTGGCACGTCCGAATAATCTCGGTCACGCCGATCCCGCGCTTATAAATTCGCGCAGGTGTATTGTTTCGGGGCGCTACTCCACCCCGGTTTGCCGCTCCCACTTCGGTGCGCCGTTTACATAAGTTGCGGCAATTCCAACAAGACAATTGTGGCATTGCGCATCTGCAAAAAATGCCGTCCCCGAATAATCCCTGGCTAGGGATAAAATGGAGTAGAGCTTGAGCGAAAGATCGAAATGGAAGAGCGACGAGAGAAATGTCCACCCTCTAAGTTCGACATTTAAGAAACGCAGCCGGGGGTGCCGGGCGAGCGTGGGCTGTGACGGAATGAACGATGGCGAACGCCGGTCCCTGGGCATCAGAAAAGAAACTAGAGCGAAAGAGGACGTGGCTTGGTGAGAAGGTGTGGGAGGGAGAGGGAAGGAGAGCGAGGTCTCCGAATGACTTGGGCCAATTAACCGGAGCGCGCAGCCCTCGGATATCGCCGCGCGGCGCACAAAGAGATTCACGGGCGCGATCCCGAAAGAAAAGCGGTGCCGACCTTGACGCGTACAAATGCGCCGATGAATAACCGAGTCATTTTATTTAGAGAACCGATCCGTCTTTCCGCGCCGCGAAAGGGGAAAGCGGCGCAGCGCAGTCCTCTCGGCCGAGGAAAGAGCGTTGCACCGAAGAAAAAGGGGGGTGATCGACTGCGAAGGAGATAGCGGGAACGAATCGAGGGACAGAAGAGAGAAAAAGAACTCGATGAGCTTCGGGAGAAGAGGAGCACAGTGCTGGTGCTGCTACTGGTGGTGCATCGTTCCTCCAGGAATAGCAGCGAGTAGTCAACGTGCTTTTTCGCTATTTCGCCGTTGGGTAGGTAGTTCGCCAACGCATGTTGGCTTTGCCGATCTCTGGCAAAGAGAAGGAGAAAGAGCGGCTGGCTGCGCCTCGCTTGGTCGATGTTGGGATATGCGACCAATTAATGCCGCCCCTTTGATTCCTCTTTGAGGATTGATGCACAGTCGCCAGACCGACCAGATTGATTTCACGCCGCGATCTCTTGGCGACCTCTTGCCCTTACCTCTTCCTTCGCTCCTTCCATTTCATCCATGACAGTCTCGCCACTCTTTTTCCCACTGCCGTCTACCAAAATGGAACTTTACTAATAATCTCGTATTAATCGAGAGTGACCATTTGGTTGACGGTACATTTCGATCGTTTGCTGCAGCTGTTGCAAGTGGTATCGGCGTTGATGCTGCTGTCGTTGCACTTTTGGCAAGTTTTCAGCCCGCTATTTTTTCCCTACCCACACACTCTTGTGGCGAGAGTGAGAGGGAAATAAGACGAAGAGACGGCTGTTGCTTGTATCCTCGATTCGTCGAAGAGATTCATGGCCGCTGATCTCGCCGCGACAATCTTCGAGACGAAGGTGACAGCTCGTCTGCGTTTTCGAGAATTACGAAGAGCGTCGTTCTGATTTAGGACGCGCTCAAGCGGAGAATAATGCGCGAGCCTGACGCCGTTTATTCGTATTTATTGTGCCGATGAAGTAAAATTAAATCTTTTTGCCGGCTCGACGAGTCTTGCTTATCTGTCGTTTTGTGCGCCAGCCTCCAAAGCGGCGATCAGATCTTTATGCAAATATGCGTATTTTCATGATATTTGTTGCAAACTCCCGTAGAGATAAATGATTCTCAGAAAACATTATGGACAACTATAGCTATCTGTGTTTCACCTAATTAATTGCTGAAAACACATATTTTGCATAAACTGCCACAGTCAGATCATCGTGGACTCTCGACATTATTATACAACTACGTTTGACGTATTCTGTAGTATTCTCCACGTTTGACATTGATCTTTCAGTCTAAACAATCTAATTAGGAAAACACTTGTCAGGTAATGCGATCAGCGTTGATAAACCCGCGTGTCTCTACGAAATCTCGGAACTGAAATAAACCTTTATTCCTCGAAAATGTATATGCATAATTGTCAGTGTCAAACAGCTAAACGGAGTCGTATTAAACTTATATCAGAAGCGTTTCAAGTAGAAGTTTCTGGAGGCACGTATGTTGAAGCAACGCGCATGTTTGAAGTTGCAATCCGTTGAATTTCATCGATGCCTAGCTATCCTCGCGCGGGTTCAGAGGCGGTTCTATCGACTCCGACGCCCACGAGATGCGCTTCGAGAACCCGCCCAGCAATTCAATCGGTTATTGATTGGCCTCGCCGGCTAAGTGCACCTGGCAATCGGTGCAACTTAACCTATCCACGAATCCCGGCTTCTATCGCCCCACTACTTCCTCGGGAAATAACGGAAATCCATTCCTCCTCTAGTCACCCATCCGTGAAACATTGGGAAAAGAAGTTCGATCGTTATCGAACACAATACTTATACAAGAACATCTCTGCACAAGTTATCAAGCACTTAAAGTTCACATGAACGAAGTAAATGTTCGAGCGCGTTTTTGGCCGAAGGGTTTAAAGAAGGAAGATCACCAGTGGAGAGCTGAGCCAGAGAAATGGAAGCAGCCGCCGTAACAAGTAGACAAAGCGCACGGAAACGCTATGGTCTGGCAGGCTCGGTGGTACAGCAGTAGCATGTATCCGAGCGAGGAGAGCAAAAAGGGCATCCCTTTCGGCGGGCTGTACGTATTTCGACAATTTTCATGGGTGGAATCAAAAGATCGCCGGTTGGCGGTCCAGCCCCGGCGGCTTCTGGGTGGCGTGCGGCTTGCGGATGACGGACGCGTCGTTATGAAAGACACGACATTAAGGCCGCTCGCGCTCGGAAGCGCGGCCTCTCGCTCGCGCGTCTTCTTCTTCGGCTCGAAATGTCCGCCCCCGAGAGCTGTCCGGGGACTCGCTCATCTCGGCCCTCGCTCTCCTTCGCTCGATCCTTCCTCCCGCGCGACGTGTTACCACTTCGTAGACATAATATGCGCCGAGCCGGCCGCTCCTCTGCAACAACGGGGGCGCGCGAATAAAAGCAGTGCGAGCACCGCCGAGGAATGTATGACCGATACACGAAACCTCGCTAGCGAGCTTAACTAAAGCATTGCGACTTCAGCGACGAAGAGAACGAGAGCAAGTGACAGAAAGTGTGGGAGGGTGAGGGTGGGAGGAATAGAAAGACAGAGAGACAGAGAGAGAGAGAGAGAGAGAGAGAGAGAGAGAGAGAGAGAGAGAGAGAGAGAGGGGGAGAGAGAGAGGGAGAGAGAGAGAAGGAGACAGTGGGGTGTAGATCTCAAGTGGAGATATGGCGGTGCTTTGTCGTGCCAAAATTCTCTATCCGTTTCCCTCGCGCCCGATTATTTTCGACTCTATTGTCTCCCTCGCGTCGCGTACCGTGCACTCTCTCTGTGCGTGTTCGTACGTACGTGTGTGTGTCTGTGGTACGTATAGAGCAGTGCCGTCGCGGGTAGCCGCGAAAGAGACGCGGGTGAGGAGGCGGCGCAAAACGACAAAGAGAGAGAGAGAGAGCACCGGCACGTGGATGTCGGGCGCTCCCGATGGTGGGAGGAGGAGACAAAGCGTAAAGGCATTTCCGCGAAACTTCGACAGAAGGTTCGGATACTGGCGAGGGGCCGCGGCACAAAGAGAAAAATGCCGGATCCATTATAGAGCCGAAACACACGGCGATGGAACGATGGGATATGCATTAAAGGCCGCGCGAAAGCTCCCTCGACTGTGCTAGCGCGGCTAAATGCCACTGTACGCCACCGAGCATTGATTTACGTTTATAAATAGAGTCGGCTCTGGAAAACCCACTGCGATTCAACATTGTCAATGATCCGTGCGTTGTTTGAAGTAAATCGGGTGTTATCGAGTTGATTGTTGTATCAGGGTTGATACATGTTGCCAAGGAGGAAGTAATCATGTTCGGAGTGTCGAAGCATCCTATAAGCGGTTTTGCAAGGTCCTCCATGAGTCGAAAGGGCCACGCCGGAAAGAGTTCAAAGCATGGTAAGAGTATGTACATCGACTGTACAAACTACTCGAGTGTTGAACAGCCCCGAAATTGACGAGGCGAACATCTGCGTCACCCTGGAAGACGGCAAGCGATGCCGAGAAAGAGAGAACGAGGGACAGAGAGCGCGCGCGGCTAAGTCCTAACGGCTACACTTCTTCGGTTTGTTGTTTTAGCAGTCAGTTTCCGAGAGCGCAGCAAACATATCCGACAGAAGATGGAAGGAGCCCCAGTGTTACATTCGCATTGTCGCAGGAGGACTGTGTAAACAGGCATACGAGAGTCAGCGCGTGCAGCGCAGAGAGATTCGTAAAAGCGCCCCAATTTTTAACGTCAAAAATAAGCTTCCAGGAAAAGTATTTTCGTGGCGCCTTTTCCACCCCCCTTCCATCCAACTCCTTGAGCCACTTGGTGAGCTCTGTCAATTTTAGGACTTAGGATGTCAGATGAATTTGTCGGATTGTTGTGCCTGCATTCGCGCAAGTGAGGCACATTCATCAAAATAAAACTGCTTGCTGAAACGTAGCAAGCAATATCTTGTAAATACAGGATTTGTCCATACTGGTGTTGAATAAACCTTTGGTTGCCTCCTAAACACGCTATGTTATAAATCATCTGTCAATATATGGTTTATTAGACTCGTGAAACTCATCCTTAAAAAGCTGGTGAGGATAGAAACTGATAAATCTCCAATCTTATTTTACCTACCTAGTAATAAGCAAGTAACAATAAGTCCACTGCCATACACGCGTGAGCCACCAATCAACGAAAGCGCAATGCTACATGCATTACATTAGCGCCAAGAATCCGGGAAAACCTCTTCCACGAAACAATTACACGCTGCACCGATACCGAACGCAGTAGCTATGTTTGTCCGTAAGCACTATACCAGCAACGAGTATTTCGATGAATCAGAAGTGTCGTTCGTTCCCAACAAACGAACCGATCGCCAGAGCGTGCAGATTCTCAGCTTTCGCGGAAGAGCTGGTTGAAAGCCCGACTTCTCCCTCTCTTGTACTTCTTGTTGCTTATCGGGGAATTCTAGGCTACTACTTGCTCGGCCGTGGGGGAAAGGGCAGGTTGCTCGTGGAGATCGATTAATATCGTGGCAGTTCGAGGAAGCCGCAATGCCCGATGTAGCGTTATGAATTTCGCGCGACGACGCGCCCCGCCGCTCCTAGTTGGTGTCCGGTGGCGACCATGGTAGCGTGCGGGGCGATATTATTGGATCGAATGCATCACGTCAAACGATACGTGAAATAAGTTATAGGTAAGTGGCTGCATTGGCACCGCTTGTGAAAGCCTATTCCTGGAATCCCTCGGCCAGCAACCCTATAGACAGCGTGGAACACAAACCGCTCTCTCCCTCTCTCTTTCAGAAACAGACAGACAGACAGACAGACAGACATAGAGAGAGAGAGAGAGAGAGAGAGAGAGAAAAGGAAATACAGCGTGTCTAAAGTGAGAGTGAAGGAAAGGAGCGAGCGCGGTTCAGCATGATCCCGATGAGTCAGAGATTTAAAAACACCTTGGCCCTGATCAATCTTCCATTTGTTAGTCGAAACAACCACTAGATCATCGGGATTACAAACCGAGCAGGTGTAATGCTCTCTCTATAGCTCCAATTAATGACGCGTATAAGTTCGCTTCGAGGATTAAGGAGTCGTGCGCGAGTATCGTTAAAGGATTAGACTCGCGGTGTATGGAGCCGTTTAAGTTATGGGACAGGCTGGGAACAGCCTCATAAATAGGCGGCTCCTTCTGGTCAAGGGATCTTTTCAATTCTAGTTGTTCCGTTCAAGAGTGTCGTGCTTCAAGATTTTTCTCAGGGACAACAGGATTGAATCATTCTGGAAGGGAATGTACATCGACAAGAACCACTCGTTTCATTGTTGACTGGAACGCAAGTCTCTAATAGTTATACATAATACGAATAAACAATGTTAACCAAATTAATGCCATTCTCATCTGACTTAAATTTCGATTACACTCAACCTTTTCAACATGATCTATTCAAATCATTTGCCGCCTGATGCTCATGCTCTACCAACAATTCATCAAGCAAATGTACCGCAAAAATGATAACAGTTGCTGTCGCGAGCAAGTTCCCGGCACACGGAATGACGAACTCGAGCTAAATTACTTTGGCACCGTCTATAAAGCAACGGATGCAATTGCAACCACGTGAAATATGACAGTTTGCACGTCCTTAATTAAAGGATTGACAGGTTAAGAGCCAGGCTACCGGTCCATCATTAAATCTAGTACCGATTTAGTCCTGCAGATCGTATATCAGAGACTTTAAAATAATTGTATAATTCGTTGTATCTAACTTTGCAGTCGTGGGTTTAGGTTCTCGGTTTCTCTGTAACTGCCGAATCTATTCCTCTGATTGAAAGTTATTTTCGAACGTCAAATGTAACATAGAAAAGAGGGAATTGGTTGGAGGAGGAACTCGATGTGCAACAGTGGGCGTCCCAGTGCATTGGTGATTAATTGGAGCAGATCAGAGTCGGCTGTCCGCGCGTTCTGCAGCCTTCCGGGTGTCGTTCGCCAACAGACTGTATAGCTGATCTTATTACCTCCTTGGAGGCCTCTTCTCGATCTAAAGATACCGCATACCACATCGAAAACATGGCTTCGCCATCATTCACTTGCCATTGACTCGCCTCGATTCACTGAACGCTTTGATTCTCGGTCACAGAAGAGGCGTCCAGGGCCGATACACAGGGCACGTTTCTATTTCTGATAGAATATATCTTCGGGCCGATCAGATTAGAATTGGGTAGAAGTCTACGGCGAGTCAGATAGAAAACGAAGCGCTGGTATAGAATTTCGAGGTTTCCTCGTATTCACAGCGAATAATAAGTTTATTAATTAGACTCGTGAAAGGGCGCTCGTCAGTTCTCCTTTAAGATCCAGGAAGCGAGAAATTTTCTTCGGTTTCAAATTCCTCTTTCGAAAGTCCGAAAACATATTACTTTTCTCTCAACTTCGACCATCGGTGAGTGAACGGGCGCATTGGCCCCTCGACGGACAAAACATGCCTTGGCCGATGACGAACAATGTGTTTACAAACTCTCCTTTAAAACGGCGGCACGCTGACAGGATCACGACTTATTAAATATTCCCGTGAAAATATCGCACAGCCTCGCGCCGGGTCGGATATATTATTGCACAATGTCGTAGAATAAAATAGCTCGAACGAACAGCGGGAGGGAAGTTCCTCGCTCTCTCTCCACGTATTCTTATGCGTTCCTTCTCTCTCGCGGCCTCTACTCTCACGACTCGTGCTCTCCGTCTTTCTCACTCTCTCCCTCAGACCGATAGCAGGCCGAAAATAAACGTCAGGCATTTATATCGGGAGCATATATTACCCGATTCTTTACGAGACTGGCGTCGTCGAATGACTAATTGGGACGACAACAATGGATGGATATTTTACAGGCGAGCGACGGTGGTCCGGAACGGCTGTTTGAAATACATTTATTGCTCTGGCAAAGAGACACAATCGAATCCTGTGCCCGTACGCGCGAGAGGACGAGGAACCCGCTGCTTCCTCTTCTTCGTCTTCCTCCTCTGCTTCCTTATCTTTCGTCGTAAATTAATCTGCCGCGAGCTTCACCCTCCCCATGAAAGGCTTTCGTGTCCTGGCTCTAGTGTTCCCCTCTGTTTTCCTCGCTAATATCCCTAAAACATCCCCCTTGGTCACGCGGGATACTCTCCGCCACCGATATCCTTAAGAGATCCTTTCCCCCGAATGCCTATCTGTTCCCGCCCGGATTACTTTCGTTCGTATCTTTTAATTATGCCCGCTGCATCGTTCAACCAGCTGGATTCAATCGAGGGGGGCGTGAGTTTTGTCGGCGACGAAGATCGAGAGTCATAGTATACAAATGGAAGCTACAGATTGCTCGAGATTTAAATTATGGGAAGCAACTCCTACTAATAACAAAATTCTATATATTCGCAATTTGTGATTCCTTATGATTTTCTTCAGGTAGTCAAAGTGCTAATAGGAGTACTTCTGGTTGCACTATTCAACTATAAATCTCCCTTAAATACCGCACTTTTTCCAAATATCATGGAATCATTGTTCGAAAATGAATGTCAGCAGTGAGTCTCAGTTAAGATCCACTTAATTCCTTGTCTCCCGAGCGATTCAGTGGTGCTCTCATGGCAAGGGCAGAGCAGACGGGCGATCGCTTTGATGATTTGCACCGTGAATTCTTAGGCTCGCTTCATACATAGCCCGAGAGCTCCGCGTTACCCATGCACCTATGGCAGAACACGCGTATCCGACATACAGCCTTGGCGCGCGAACAAATGCGCCGTGTTAGCATAAATCTCGAAATCCATTTGAAGGCGGGAGCCCATTACCGCTCTGGGGACAGAAGCAGCCACGGGGCGAACGTCTTTGTGCCCGGCGGCGGAGGCATGAGCTAATTAAACAAATGTCTCGACAGATCGACTAGGGACGCTCCAGACTTCTGTCCTTTGAACTTAATTTGCTAGCGCGCCCGTGAAACCCTCGCGATTTTTCC
Source organism: Ectemnius lituratus (assembly GCA_910593735.2). Taxonomy (NCBI): domain Eukaryota; kingdom Metazoa; phylum Arthropoda; class Insecta; order Hymenoptera; family Crabronidae; genus Ectemnius; species Ectemnius lituratus. The sequence continues at coordinate 7,659,733 of OU343042.1, forward strand.
AATCAACAAGGAATAACTGATGCCGTACGTCCGTGAAAGCGTGGAGTTAGTTACAGACTGTGTTGTCGACATTTGCGCGAAAATCAAGAACAAGTAGTCCAATGGTAGCCCCTTAATATGTAATTGCTATGAGATTTCACATGATATTCCACACGTTTGATACTTGGGCAACTTTCTGCATTAACTGGTTTTAATTACCATCAAAGTGTGCATCTTTAGACGTAAGAGAAAGTTGTCAGATCCTTGGGTAAAGAAATTTAGAGACTGGTTTGAGGCTGGTAGGCGCAATCAATAGGTTCCCTCGGAGGCGAGCGTCTATCTCTAATGCCGAACATAATTTAGGCATTAAAATGCGCGAAGCGGGTGGCGGAGGGGCTATTAGCACGAGGGCGTGCAAACCAGTGACGCCAGCCGATGCAATTATATTTTATGCCTGCTCCTGCTACGTTTGCCTCCCATACCTCCCTTCGCCTTTCCAACTGCTCTTCTCACCCTTCGCGCTACTTCGGACGAACCATCACCAGCAGTCTTCCTTCTCATCTCTTTACTCTCCGACCAAGCCTTTCTTCAACGGCCCTGTCCTCTTTCTCCCTCTCCCTCTCCCTCTCCCTCTCTATTCCACTCTCTGTCTTCCAATTCACAAAAAACCCCGGTGGCAAATTGGCCGGCTTTCCAGGCTGTAATTAACTCGCCGAAACATGTATTTCTTGCTCGTAAGGGCACAGCTCGTGATGATACGCTTGCCAATAAGTAGCTCGCCAGTGGCAGACGTGTGATAGGGGTTGGTATTATTACTACCAGATCGGCTTCTGACTTTTAATCGTATCGATCCCTGTCACTCGGTCGTCACTACTTTAAATAGAAGGAGGTCAGTTTGACTGCGAATCTCTTTTTAACGTGACTATAAATCATACTTGACTAGCTGAGTTTTTCTCTCCTCGACATCGAGCGACTGCACTACATACATTTCAACCGCACTGGCTTTGCATCGACCGAGTGAATAAATTTCGAGATAACACCAATAATCATAGAGCAAAATTCGATCTTTAATGGGTTGAATTAGTTTGGAGAAAGTGCGATTCCTTCCTTCCGAATAGAAGATAAAGTAGTACGGGTAATCGAAGAGTGGTGGTGTGTGGAGATGCAAGAGAGTAGGAGTAAAATCTCCTTTCGGTCGGCGATGCGGATACGAGTGCAGGAGCCGCAGGAGCGGCAGGGCAGGAGCGCGCACACCTCGAGCGTAGAGCGGACAGGCGGTGAGGGGCGAAAGGCAAGGAAAAGGCGGACGAGTAATAGCTACGGAATATTGCAATAATATGCAAAGTATATGAGGGATATATTAATTTCGCGAAAACGGTGGAAACGTAGATAGGAGGCGGACTGGTGGCGGTGGCGCTCGGCGGTAGCCCGGTTTCTGTGGGCTTCCGCGTGCCCAAAAGAGTAGAGTGCCGAGTCGGAAGGAGAAGCCGGTCGAGACGAGAGGAAGACGGGGGTTTCACAGACAAATAAATACACGATATTTCAGCGGATGGGAAATGAGAGTTTGCCTGGTGCGGCTTGCTTACCAGCTAGACTGCGAGACTGAATTTTAATTCTCAGGAGCACGTATATCCATCCCAAGCCAAGCCGCCCGCCCGCCCGGCAAACCCATGCCTCGATTACCCGCCGCGCCGCGCGCGTATCATATACGACAGATAAGCTTTATTACATCCGCGAGAGATTCCTCTGGCGCGCTCGCTCGCCCGCGCTGCCTGCCTGCCATTCGAGTATTCGGAAAACATGAGATCCCGCCAGAAGCTACGCTTGATGAGTTCCCGGCCTTTTTATACTTCTCGCTTTCCCTCCGCTACCCGCTCACCCCTTTTCCCTGCCGCTTTCGCCGAACGGCCGCGCGGATATTATATTTTAGCAGGCCGTTTTTAAAATCGGATGTAGAACTCCTCGCCGGGCTTCGACTCTATGGTGAAAGATGGGCGCGTCAGTGCCACGTTTAAATGTTCCCCCGGTTCGTTGAACTCGGACTTTCCCATTGACGTACATCTGCCAGAAACAATGAGGAGGATAAAGGGCTCCTTTAATTTGCCATGTATCTTCATTCGAAAATATTTGGTAAATGTACGAGAGAAAGCCAAGAGAGAATATCAGATACATAGACGGAAAAAGGATACATGATAATTCGGAGCATGTGGCCCAAGTTCGGGAGAAGCCGCGCGGCATGGAACTTGAGGAATGAAAATCGGTGGAACAATTTGCAAGTTAACCGCGAATGATAATTAGCACATATTAAAGTCAGTAGGAACGGGGGCTCGCGAAACTTTCCCGCTAAAATGAAGCAACCGATTAAGGGTTGGTTGCAGTGCGGGTGGTAGGGGCAAAAAGGCTCGACTAATCCAAAATTCATGAGAGAGCGAGAAGGGCGAGAAAGAGAGAGAGAGAGAGAGAGAGAGAGAGAGAGAGAGAGAGAGAGAGAGAGAGAGAATGAGAGAGAATGAGTGAGCAGGACAAAGTGAAACCGAAGCCAAATTCTTGAGCTTTAAGCGCGAGAGTCCGGCGTGAGACCTCGGCCATGACGCGGTACGACTTGGCGAGACAAACTATGGCAAACTGTCCGAAAGAAAATCAGGCCCTCGGTAAACGTACAATTAGAAAAAGTAGGAGAAGGAGGAGGCGAAGAAATAGAGGGGCGTGCGGGGAGGGGGAACGGAGAAAGACTCGTTAAGCATCCGGAGTGCGGCGGCGAATCCAAAGGAATCGAGGAGCAAGTCCGTAGGGTACGGGGGTTGGCGGTGTGGGTTGGGAGTTGGTCATAAGTTCAAGCCAAGAATTCGCACGGGAATGAGGAATTGAAGTAAGTTGCGGCTTTTGCCGGCTCCGGTCCGCGCTAGTCGGTGCTGGCTGCTGCTGGTAGAGGTAGTGGTGGAGGTGGTGGTGGTGGTTGCTGCCTCTGCTCCGGATAAAAAGTTGAGGAAAGCAAGAGTTGAGATCAATACCTCCGACCTGCCTCCCCATCACGACCACCCCCTGTGTTCGCCGTAGGAGTCTCCGGACTAAGACCTCTCCAGCTCTCACAGCGCGATTTTCTTCTCTCTTTACGTTTCCTTTCGCCAGGTACCCACTACTTTCTCCTTCCCCGCCTGCTCCTCCTCGCCCCGTTGCCGCCCGACCACTCGGCCGACCGAGGGAAATTCGCCCTGCGAATCCCGCGAACGCCAGGCGCACTGAATCTTTCGAACTCCCAAGTTTTTCCGAAGTCCTCCGCCGCGAATTTAGATTACTGCGCGGCGTAAAGTTGTGCGCGGCCCGCGCGACTTCCCTCCGCAGCGCTCTACGCCATTCTTACAAACACTCCAGTTACGGTGTCCTTCGTTAGTGAAGTTCAAGCGGCTAAGTAATGCTAAGTACCATTACGCAATCGTAATTCTAACGATCCCGTATTCCGCGGAGGAGACGAACCAGGGCACAATAAACTTTGCTATTTCGTGCTTACGCTCGGGCGAAATGAATTGGCAATGTGAACGTGAACGTGGCTTCGCCTCACTCTAAACATCCAACTGCTACTACATATATGCGTAATGGGAAGACTCGGCCCCGAAACAATCTCAAAGATAGATAGTGAGACATCGGTGGATCAGGCTGTGGCAGGGGGTGGGAAGTGGTACTTTTATCCTGCGCCCGCTCTCTCGTTATAACTCACTGCTAATCTAATCCGCTGGCGGCGATGGTGGCGACTGTAGGGAGAGGCGATGGTGGTGGTAGGCGTTGGTAGCGGAGTGCACGTCAGACGATTTATAAAAGTGTAGTGTCGCGCGAAAATACAGCCGACAGCGGGTACTGCCGTGGTGAGAGTACTGGCCAAAGAGAAGGAACTGATCCTCCCAGCCGCTTGGTGAAAGAGGAGAGCGGAGACATAGAGGCGGAGAGGACAGGCGTGTACGGTACATACGTTCAGGAAGGTTCACGGGCTCAGCAGGACGGGCGGAGGGCTGTAACTCCCGCGTATAGCCGTTGCACATAATCTCAGATAGCGTGGAGAGGTAGGTAAGCACGGCACGGCGGGCAGCCCTCTCTTCTCCAGGATCCTCCGGACAGAGCGGAGGATCCAGCAGCACAGAATCCAGCGGCAGAAGCAAGCAGGCTGGCAGGCAGGCAAGCAGGCAAGCAGGCAGGCAAGCAAGCCAGCCAGCCCCAAACCGAGCCGCGGAGTTGTAGCTGCTAACTTAGTTTGTGAACTGCAAAATCCTCCGCCACCCACGAGGGCATACAAATAATAATTCTTTGTTTCGCTCGCTACGGAGACGTGTAAATACCGGCACGAGTTCTCCTCCTCCCACTTTCTCTCTATCTTTCTCAGTCTCACTTGGAGCGTTTGTTTCTCTTGCTAGCCTCGAAGCCGGAAAGAGCTTGCCAGACAGACGTGCTGTGCTGGAAGGAAGGAAGGGAGGGAAGAGTCGCTCGCTGGATAGACGGAGAGAAGAAAGAGCGGGCGAAAAGACCATTCCCGCGGTAACGCCTAAATCGCTCCAACAACTCATCCGCTGAAAGTTGCGACGAGCTTTGGAGATCTACGACGGGGGGCAGCGAGCCGAGGTCCTCCTCACCTCCTTTCGCGTCCTTCTCGAGAGGAGAGAAGCTGAAACCCCCGCGTCTCTCTCTCCACTCTCTTATCCGTGGGGCGTTCCGCGCCTCTAACTAGTGCTGTGTCTTCCACTCTCGACTCCTCATCCTTTCTCGCCGCATCTTTTTATCCTCTTTGCCTTGCCGCCTTTGTACACCGGCTGACCGCCGGAATAACATTCCTTCCACCACCTGATACACCGGGGGTTGCGCGCTCCTATGCAGATTCTAGTCCGTGTTCTAAGTTCTAAGTCGATATATTGCTATATTTGTCGATGATACAGGAAATCCTTTCGAGAGCAAGCTAATAAAGGAAAATCTGCTGGACTGTAATTCTGAAGGTAGACTCATCGTAATGTCTCATAGGGAGGGTCAAATGTCGATGATCCGGGCAGGTGAACGCAGTGAAACTTTCTTCATCACGGCTATATTTGAACTATCGTCGCGATCGATAACTGTCTATTATAATAATACATAGAGGGGGTTACGTGAGGTCGGTCCGAAATTGAGAGTGACAGCTAGACTAGATCGCGCGCGACGCTCGAAGAAATATTGGATGCAAGAGCGTCAGAGCGGGGGAGGGAAAGGTCGCGCGGCAGCCGGTGTCGCCGATCGACGAAAGTCCAATGCAGTCTCGGGGTGGACGGTCTAGCAATAACAGAGTAAACTCCAGGAGCCTGGGAGAGAAAGGAAGCGCGCGTAGGTGGAAGTGTAGTAGCGATAGTCCGCCGATGTAGTTCGAGAGAGAAAGGTGGATGGAGTGCGAGGGAGGACGAAGTGAGGAGCGGAGGAGGGGAAGGGGGGGGGGGGGGGGGGGGGTGGGAAAGTGAAGCTAGTGGAGGAAGCGAGAAGGGCGATGAGAGTTCCGAGGGAAGAAGCGAGAGAGTGATGGTGCGCGGTACTCTCTCACTCGAGCTCTCGCCGCGAAGAAAACGCGCTTCGGTTTATTTCAGTTCGATTTTTCCAGTGTCGCCGTCGCCCTGACGACAATTCGCAGGCGCGGTACAGTCTCTCCTCCTCCTCTCAGTCGGTCGCTCCTCTCTCGGCCGCTTCTGCTCTTCCGGCCTTCTCTCCGCTATCTCCTTCCTCCTCGGTCCCGTTGGTCGCGAGGCGAGCCGACGCCACGAACGAATGGGTTACGCCCAGATGCGCGCATCGAACCCTGGTCAATAGAGTCGTTCTGTCTCCTCTCCGGCCGATCGCCATCTCCCTCCCTTCTCACTGGCCAGTCACCTCCAACTGCAGCCCTCTCGGACATCGAGAGGCAGCGTCGAATCGCGCTGCCATGGGGGTGGCAGCATCCGCCACCGCCGCTGCCGCCGCCGCCACCACCGCCGCCACCGCCGGTGGAGAGCAGTGCGTGTTAGGTGCGTGCTCGTCCACCTATAGAGGAAAGGGTGGACCCGACGAGCGAGGGTGGCTTTTACCAGGGCACACTCTCCGCTCGGCAGCTCGACAGGACCACCCCCGTGCGATTGGAAATCTATTCCCACCCTCGAAGTCGAACCTCGACCTATCGGAGGGTTCGGTTCGGAGATATTGAGTCTGCGCTCTCTCTTCGCTTCGCTTTCTGCTCGTCGCTCTTCCACCAGGCTTTCCTTCTCTCGCTCCTTCAGCTGCTACCAGCCGAAGCTGCTAACTCTCTACCGTGTACTCTCTTTCCCTCGGATCTCTAGCCCCCCCGGTTCCACAGAGCACCGATGCACCGGCACCGCTTCGATGCAATCCTCCCTCTCCTTCACCCTTTGCCCCCTGACTACCTCTCTCATTCTCACTCTCTCCCTCTCTCTCGCCCTTTGTCACCGCGTCTCGTTTGCACGAATGGCGCGAGGACTTTCACGGCGAACTAGGCACGCCGATCTTTAATGAGAAACTGCTCGTTAGTGAGCATCCAGGAGGCCGCCCCGCGCACCGTCGACGACGATGACGGTGGCGGCTGTGTTGGGCGGTCGCGATGGCGGCATCGATTTACCAGCGGAATGCACGTGCACTTCCAATCGTTTCGCTGCCGAGACATCTTCCGCCCTGAGACTGATTCACTGACTGACTGACTGACTGCACGCTTCTCCGGTCGTTCGCACGCCCTTATCCAAATGCCGGCTCCATTTCTGCGCGCGCCAACCGGCGAACGAGCGAGCCAGCCTAAAAAGCGCGGGCCCTCAATGCGCCAAAAGAAATCCATTTAACGAGCCTCCAAGCGCTCAACCCTCGGCCGACTCTCTTCGTCGAGCGTAGGCGCGCTTGCAAGCCGATTTATACCGAGCGCGATCCATTCAAACAGAGTGCGGCAGGCGAATTTGTGTATTGTGACGTGGACCTGTCGTTAAGTGCGTTTATGTCTCTTTAGTGGCGAGCGCGTGAAATATTTTCGCGGTTGGACAGCCGGTCTGCCGCCTCTCCCCCCCTCCCCCGCCCCCCCCCCCCCACCGTCGCCCCCGCCCCGCCCCCCTTCGTTCTGTATACCTAGAGCGGCATACGCGCGCATTGTACTCGACCTGACGCTCTCTCGGGTACAACCATACCTCATTGCGTTGGACAGTGGTCAGATATTTTCACAATAGGTTCCGCACCGGTGCTTTCATTGCAGGAAACTTCGCGGCTTGCCGGGGTGTTAAATGGCGCTCCGCCATTGAATGCGCCCCCACAATACGGCAGCAGCACGCAGTATCGTAACGCGCGCGGACCTTCGGCCGTTCACTGACTACCACCTGATAGGAACCTCCCCCTAGCACTATTCTAGATTTGCCACGAGTGAAATTCGCTTGGCGAGAGAGCGAAACTTGCCCCGATTTCCCTTCACGTCCGACAGGAGCGTAAGAGGATCGTAGGAAGTTCGCGGGAACTCTGTACCTTTCAAGCTGCGAAAGGCCAGATTGGAGTCTCGAGAAGACAGGCAGTCAGACGGGCATTAATCAGGGAGCGGGATAGCTGTATAGCGAGTGGAGTAGCGAGAGTTCCCTGGGAGAGAAAAACGATCATTACGTGGACCAAGTTGAACGGGAGCCGAAGATGCGACACGGGCTTGGGCCGGCGACCGGCCATTTCTTCGACAATGCGTTCATGCCTGGCCGAACGAGCAGGCAGAGCGGCGCACGACGCCGATAAAAAAAGAGGAGTTCTCGGTCTCACTCGCGCCCGATGCAATTCCTCCGTCTATCGTGAGCGGCGGTGGTGCGGTAGTGCGGTGTGGTGTTGGGGGCGGTGGCGGTGTGCCGAGGACCGTCGAAGGGGTGGCTGGGCGGCGGGTGGCTCGAGCTCGAGAAGAGAGCGCGAGGGAGAGGCGCGCCGCGCGCGGAAGGGAGAAGAAAGAGCGGAGGCGAGTCGGAGAGGGTGGCACGGAGGGCGGCGGGGAGGCGCGGGAGGCGCGGGAGGGATGAAGAGCGAGAGAGCGCGCGGCGCACCCCCGGAGGGTGGGACAAGAGAGGGTATAGAAGCTATCGACGTTTTTACGTAACAAATCAGTCGTAACTGCCGTGCTCTGGCTGCGACCGTGCGCGGTAGAACGACCAATGGGAGAGCCAGCCGATACTCGATACCCGATCACATCATAGGTTCCCGGCCGCCGCCGCTCGACACTCCGAGCCAGTCCAATAGCCAGATGGGAAAAACCGATGGGGCTGAGAGAGGGTTGACTGAGGACAGAGAGGGCTGGTCGCGTGGCGAAGGATGAACGAGAGGCTGAGAGGGACGACCACCCACTCTCAACAGTGGAAATGAGAGAGGAGTGCGCGTCCGCTTCAATGTCGCGGGGGTGAAGGAGCTAGCATTACTCTGCGCTCCGAAAGTGATAGCGACCGTGCGACCAACCTCTTGGTCCCAGCCAATACGTCCTTCGGTTCGCCATTTTTTCCTCCCTTCCGTATCCCCCTCCAGTTCTCAGTGCTCTCGTGCGAGCGCTGTACCATCGAGCGATACCAATCATGATCGGTCTCATGTTTTATCGTGATTGACTAGAACATCCATCACTTGATTAACCTACTCTATAAATTGTAGCCTTAACCAGCAGCCTACTACTTCGAGGTAGATACATGGAGACTTTCTTCAGTGAGATAAAATTCAGGAGATCGGGATACATGGTCGGCTGGTATCGATTGCGTGGATATCCACGAGACAGTCCGAATGGGTAGATGAAACTCGGGGCGATCTTATCCCGTAGCAGCGCGCCCCGCTCCTGACACACCGGGGTACGCGCGCACTCGGAAACCCGATCCTAATATCACCGGGCGATCCTGGATATGAGGAGGGTCGGGAGAGCGAGGAGCGGGCTCTGGCGTCGGGATATGTGAGAGGAGGCAGAAGTGGCGCGGACTCTCCCTGGAAGTCCGGAGAGGTGGAGGACAGGCAATGGAATAGGAAAGGTGATGTGAAGAGGGCGAGTTGGCGGGTGGCGGGTGGCTGGTGGCGGGTGGCAGGTGCGGGGAGGACGGGGGGAGGAAGCGAAGGGGTAGTAGGGTGGTGCGGGTGGTGAGCAGTGGACGGGTAGTGGCGGATAGGGGTAGTTGGTGGAAGTAAAGGCGCGAGTGTAGAAGGAGCGTTTTAATCTATGGTCGCGCGGAAGAGCGAGGGACGACGCTCTCTCGGCTCGGCTCCGCTCCGCTCGGGCCTCCGCTCACTCCCGCGCCCGGATTATAATCAACCCTTTTATCCTAGGCTTTCCATGTCGCTAATTTCCATAATTACACAGACGCTAAAATCACAATATCCTCTGCTGGCAGAAAGGAGCGAACCTACGTGAGCTTCCTCCTCCACCCCCACAGCGGCAACGTCACACGAGAGGAGCACGGAGAATGCTGCCGTTGCCTCTGCTGCGGGCCACGGGAAAAGAGAAATGGTGAGACTAAGAGGGACAGCGCGACAACGGCGGGGGGGCGGCCGAGAGAGAGAGAGAGGGAGGGGGGTGACAGAGGCCGTCGGACAGAAGGAGCGAGAATGAGAGGGGGTTGGGTGGGGGGTCATAGGGGCGAGTGCAAGGGGCGAAGCGCGGGAGGAAGCGGCTGGCTAGAGATAAAGGTACTCTTTAGCTAGGATGGCGTTCGCTCGCATGTTTATGCACTCGTATCCGCGTGGCCGGGCATGGAAGTGCCCGGATAACCAGCCAAGTGACAAGCCGGCAGGTCCCCCGGCTGGCAGGTCTCCGCCGGCGAGAGAGCATGCCTCTCCACTCGAATTTTGAAAGCCAGCCAACTCGGAAAAGTGGGTTTAAAAGTCTCTCGATAAGTGCCGGCGGGATGGCCCGGCCGCCGAGACTGCTGCTGTACTTTCGGCTACTAGCTTCTACGCGCGCCACGCCGCTGCGCTACGCTGCCCTCTTCTCTTTTCTGCCGTTCGGACGCGCCAGTTCAAGGTGTGCGAGTACGTGCGTCCGAAGAGGATTATATCCTTCGTACCGTTCCACCGGCGCCTCGCCTACTGGATTAAGTCGGAATCGAAGCAACAGTAGAGTCCAGCACCCATTGTTCATTATCGTGCTTGGGATACTCGAGTAAGAATATCGCGTTGCTCGGCGGTTCGCGATCGCCGATAATAGAGATGATTATGCAGAATTGGTGCCAAGAGCGCGAAGCGGGCATGTCCTTTTGGGTGATGGGAAGCTTAATCCCGGCGCGGGGTACGAGTCCTACGAGAGAAGTATAGTGGACTTCGACGTCGGCGGAGCGCAGGAGGACTAACCGAGTGACTGGGGGTTGACTTTTCTCACTTTAACCTCGCGATGCGATGCTTGGCATCGAGAGGAGGTGGAGGACGGGGTTGCTGGGGCTGTATCGAGCGGCCCTCCTACATACATCTATCTCCTCCGACTCACTCTTCTCCTTCCCTCTCCTGCCGCCTCCACTCGCCCACCGCCTCCGTCCTCTTTCCCTCTTTTCCCTCCGACATTCGTGGGGCCTTCAACCCCCGGCCACCCCCTTGCCGACCTTCTCTCTACCTCTTCTCTGCCTTCTCCTCCTTTTCCGCGGCTGCCTACCTCCCGCCACCGCCGCCTCGGTCTCTTTACCCATCCTTCGCGAGTCACCTACCTACACCCACCCCCCTCCGCCCTAGCCGGCCCCCTCTATGCCCCTCTATGCCCCTCTATGCCCCTCTATGCCCCCGCCGACCGCCCGCCCCGTGCTACATCTCTTTCTCCGTCTTCCTCTCGCCCCGGCAGACTCTTGCGCGATCCCATTCTCCTTCTTTTCCTTTTCCCGCTTCACTCTCGCTCGCCTTCTCCCTCCCTCTCAAAGTACAAGCTTCATTCTCTGTCTCTCTTTCTCGCTCACTCTCGCGAGCACACCTCCTCTTCCACCCTTTTGCCGCGGGGAGAGTGGCCCTCGCCGACAAACAAACCGCAGACACTTTGCAGTTTTACGCAATCGTAAGTTTCTTCATTTGTTTGCTCGTTCAGTGTTGATTCGAATATTGTTACGCAGCCACGGGCAGCGGGTGAAGATGCGACGTGCCGGCCACGAGTACACGACCCGGCGAGATCTTCCCTAGCCATTACGCGAGCAAGCTAGAGAGACAGGGGGACTGGGACCGGGAGAGCGTGAGAGAGTGGGAGAGTGAGTGAGAGAGAGAGAGAGAGAGAGAGAGAGAGAGAGAGAGAGAAAAAGGTGTCCCGAAGGAATGAAGTTCCAACAGACTTTATGAAAGTCTTGAAGTGCTGCCTCTTTACTCATGCACACCGCCCTTGCCTCACGTGCCACTTGCCGCACACGCACAGGGCTTTGAATTTTAATTAAAGGAAAGGCTCCCGCCAATTTCGCAGATATCAAGCGCCGGTGGCAACGATGCCTGAATGTCCAGCGAAGAAGGCCGAGATCCCCTCGCAGTCCGACACGTCCTGCTCAAATTGTTTCCTCCTCTTTACGGAGCGGCCGAGCGAGGAAGGGCAAGCAGCTGAGCTGTGAGTAGCGACACTCTACAGCTTTATGCACTTTCCTTTACTGCTCGAAGCGGAGGGCTAGGCGAGCAGGAGGACGTCGCGACGCCGAGCGGGAGAGGTAGGTGGCTTACTCCGCGCCCGAAATTGCTTCCAGTGTCGAGGCGCCTCGTGGAAACTTCGGATTTCGGACGAGTGCTCCGCTGCAAGCGAGACTGAAGCATGCCGGCGAGGGTGAAACCGAGTACAAGGTCACGAGTCGGGACTGACTATTAACTTTTCCAGCGAAGAACCTGCCTACCCACCCACCCACTTCCACCCTCGCCTCCCCAAGCATCCTCCGTCTAACGCAGGCTCGCCTTCCTCTTCCTCCTCTACTTGCCTTTGCGATTCACATTTTCAATGCCCTACACCTTTTACATATCACTTCATTAATGAAGTCTTATCCCTTCACTCTCCTCCGCATCCGTATTACTCCCTCAGTCTCGTCGGCTGAATTTCTGCTGAATTTTAATCTCGCAAAGATGTAACGGAGTTTGTTGCTTTATGCAAAGAAGCCTCCTTAGCCCGCGCAGCTATTAATCGGTCTGTGTATACGCGTACACGTGTACCCGCCGAACGTCTTGGGTAGGTGGGAGACGGGCGCGAGAGGAGTCCTCATGCGGACGGGGGCGTCGAACATTAAGGGCGGAAGGGCGAGGGGGAGAGAGTGAGAAAGAGAGAGAGAGAGAGAGAGAGAGAGAGAGAGAGAGAGAGAGAGAGAGAGAGAGAGAGAGAGAGAGAGAGAGAGAGAGAGAGAGAGAGAGAGAGAGAGAGAGAGAGAGAGATGGACGGAGAGAGTGGCTGGGCGAGCGAGGCGACAGAGAGAGGAGGATCGTTACAAGATGTAGCTGGACGAAGAAGATGAGATCGGCAGGAGGGCGGGAAGGAGGATGAATCAGGGGTGGTGGGAGAGGAGAGGGAAGAAAGGAAGGACGAGGGCGGAAAGAGACAGGAATAGGAGAGCAGTATCTTGGAGACTTCGCACTGTATCTTGAAATGAGTTTTGTTGGATCAATAAGTTCCACTATAAGAACACTCTCGCGCTCTGTCCGGGCTGTGTATCGGGGTGTTGGTTCTGTCCGTGTTTATCTGTGTCTGCAAATAGATACACGGCGTACATGAGTCCCATCCCTGTCGCTCGCGCGCTCTCGGGCTCGTCCTCTCTTCGTCTCTCCTCTCTCGTGCTGCGGGCTTTCCCTCTTTCCCTCTGCCATTTTCAATCCCGCCCTCTCTTGCTCCTTCCCTCTCCTCTCTTTGCGCTCTTCTATCCGCCGATATTCCCCGCTACCACTATCTCACTCTCTCGCACTCTCGATCTATGTACCCCTGTCGCACCAGCCCCGACTATGTACGAATAGGATAGTCGCTACGAGCATTTCGAGATGAGTCGAACTCAATCTCCCGGCAGACGCATACCTTGCCAGTTCCATCCCCGAGTGAGTAATCCGTACACGCTCGGTGTGAGTATGGATAAGCGAGTCGATACCAACACTCGGCCGACTCCTGGCATAGGTTTTCTCCTGACTATTTTTCTTCGCGAAGCCAAGACTCCAATGTTTTTCATGCCTGTACGAAAGTAGACCGTAGGCAACGTAATTCTAACTCTGATGAGACCTCGAACATAGAACGAACTCGTGATTGACATTGCTTTTAATCAATTTCTGAAACACCTCCTTATGCCAGTACCAGTAACACGGATCAATATTTTTACCAAGGCTCGATCGAAATCCTATTAAATTAAAAGTTACAATCCCCCCCGTTCCTCCCGGAAAACTTCGGCACGAAGTTGCAACTGCAGTGCGGCACGGAGTTGGCAGTATATATTGATGATTTGTTGCCGTAAGCTGTCGAGGCTTTCTTTGCACTGGTATGTAGTCCGAGTGGTATCCAGAGCTTGGAATAAGGTGGGCATTGAATTGTATAGTAATCCGGGAGCGTTCTCTTGGAAAGAAAATTCCGGCTTTGCAGTCGCGGCTGTACCGATGCCAGGCAGAGACATTACTGTATGTACCGATAGAATACAATCTATACGGAGCTCCGGGATGCTCTCGTTACATAAGGGGCTACAGACTAGACTCTCCTCGCTGCAAAACACATCGGCAGCCTCCTCGCTTCAGGTAGTAGTATGCACGTACATATGGCGTACGTGTGTACACACGGCGGGTACGGCACGCATTCGCGTGTACACCACAATCAAAACCGGCACCGCCGAGCAGCCAACCAAACGTTGGCTCGCAGTGTCGCAGTGGAACTCGCAGATAGGGGGAAACAATTGCTATCGGCCCGTAACTAATACACGGCAACCTCCGCCTCGCAAACCAACCCGCTCGGTTCACCGCCACGCCATTGCCAACTCCTTATGCGAGGATCATTATATTTCCAGATTAAAATAACGCCGATGTTTCTGGTGGCAACCGTGCCGCCAGGACACTAGAAATCCCAACGTCTAAAAATTTGCTTTCTTAGAAGTCTCTTTGAACTCTTATAATCGCAAGAACATGAATAGATCAGTGTGAGTTCTGTGCCATCGGGTAACGCGTGTTGTCTTTATAATGAAACTCGATCCTTGTACATCGCTTCCCGTTTCGAGTTCAGATCCCATTAATCATCCCTTCCCCACATTTGCTGCCTTTACTTCGACACTCGTGCGAATTCGTATATACCTGATATATCGATTGCAAGTTCCTATATCTGTGGAGTAAGTTCTTCATCGAGGGAGACTCCCGTATACATCTACACAGTACTAAGAAGATACAAGGAGATCGCGCGCTTCACGGATCTTGTTTTCCCACGCAGTGTTTACCCGCTCGGAGTTTCAAGCCGAGCGATTCTTGGCCCCGCGCCGCTACGTTAACTTCTCCCCCTTCCCTTCGGCTCGTCGTCGGTCCCTCTAATACAAGATCGTAAATTATGCGCTTGAATTATCATGCGATTGATTTTACGACAAGTGCCGCGGCGATGAAGAGTGGAGTGGGGGAAGGTGGACCGAGGGGGAGAAAGGGGAAAAGGCTGACACGGTCGTCCACTAATGTGAATGCCAGAAATGCGCTGGTCGCACGAGATGTCTCTTGATATCGTCTTTCGTTCGCTTGTTGTATTAATGCGTGATTGTTGCTTCTTTCTTATGTCGAAAGTAATGTTTACGAGGGCGCGATACCTTGCGAAAATACGCCTTTGATGTTTTGATCATTTGTCACGAGCACTGATTTGTATCTTTAATTTTCCTTCTCTCTCCCTTTAATTTTCCAGTAGTCATGTAGATGACATTTCGATAGTTTGATTTATTTTCTGTTTCAGTCTGTTATTATGCTGATTGCTGGAATTATCAGAAAAGAAAAAACTGCAGTTAATATACTTTTATTGTTAATTCCTATCCTAGAATGCAAGCCTTGTCACCCACGCGATCGTTCATAGTACATTTATAATTGCGACCACTGCAGGGTTAATGCTCCACCAGTTGTGCTGCCCTACAAAGAGCCTCAGTTGTAATTATCAGAGAGTCCTGCGAAATCTCACGAAGGAGCATCTATTATACATAGGTCTCACAATAAAATTGTGAAGTGAAATGCATTTCATGATTGTGTAGGTATCCGTTCACAGAAAGGCTGCCATACAATTTGGCACGTGTGTGCAAGGGTTATGTGTTCATTCGTTTGGAATGATCAGGATCGAATATTTCGCTTTGTATAATAAAGTCCGACGGGATTCCTGAATGATCAAGGCAATCGTATTTTATGACTGTTTCATGAAAACCATTCCGATAGAACGCCACTCTTTTCGAGACTCGTGTACAAAGCACGAGAAAACTCTCATAAGAATGTCATACATGTACATATGTATCTCCTACAGTGGGGACGCTTTGCAAAGTGCTACGACCGCCATGTTGAATAACTTGTGCACATAGCGTACGTACGTAACATGCAAGCAAAACTCAGACGCACAGATACATCTGACTAACAAGCCAAGTCCAGCACAAATCCTACCTTGGTCGAGTAGATATCAGCATAGATTCGGCGATAACCATAGTAAATGCCAGTGTAGACTCGAAATGTAGCAATCGGACGAGTGTCCTGTGGCGATCAAGTGGCAGTAAGCGTCCAGCAATGACTCAATCACAGTGTTCCACACACGCCACTTTCCCGTACTTCACCCTCGCGCACCAAGCTTTTGCCAGCTATAATTCTTATCGCACACTTTGCACCACGCGTTCCGGAATATCTTTGCCGAATGTTGCGGTAAACTTCACGCTTTTTTCCGAAAGAATCGAACAGGAGCAATCGAACGTATCACAATCCAACTCCTGCACTCCGCGCGAAGACGCCACCTGTAGCGGGCGTGTCGCCACTCTCGATTACCGAAGTTTTTTATCGATCGCAATCATCGACCAAAGGGGCGTTGGCAGCACTGGTCAGTCGGTAAATAGGAGTAGTATTCGGGCGAATATGGCGATGGGTGGTGTGGTGTGAGGTGAGAGCTTCTAGACACATTTCACTTATTCTTTAAATCGTTTGGATTACTCATATTCTGCTTTTATGATCATTCTTTATTGTTCCACTGTGTTTAGTGAGTGCCGGTGGTTCATCGTTTCGGTCGTGTTTACTGAATCGTTCATCTTCGATAGAAATAAGAGTCGTGCATGGACAAGTATCGATTAATGGCTGTTGTGTATGGTGAGTGCTCTCGAACACATTTCACTTATTCTTTAGATAGTTTGGCTTACTCATATCCTGTTTTTATATTCATCTTTCTGTTTAGTCAGCGTTGATGACTAATCGTTTCGGCCGTGTTTACTGAATCGTTGATCTTCGATGGAAATAAGAATTGCGCGCGGAGAAGCGTCGATTTTAACGGCAGCTGTGTGTGGTGAGTGCTCTTGCAGGCTTTTCACTAATTCTTGCGAACATATTCTTTCATGCTTGTTGGTTCTATTTTGTTTAGTGAGTGTAGTGTTTCGTGGTTCCTGTCTATTTTTACTGGATTTCTGATCTCCGAGGGCAATAAGAACAGTGCATGGACGAGTGTGGTTATGGACGATTGCTGCTTGTAAGTACTCTTGCATACCATTTCCTTTATTCCTTGCATTATATTTTCTCACGCATTATGATTCTATCACATCGAATGACTGTTGGCGTGTCTATTCGTTATCGCTGAATCACTGATCTTTCAACAAATATGTACACATTTGTCTTTTCCATTGCAATCATGTACAAAGATTCAAACAACTATACTTAACATTTCCCATACAATTAACGTAGACAAGGCACTGCGCACGAATATTTACTCGTGTTAAACCAAATTAGAAAGAAGGAATCTTGCCATTTAAGCCATAATTAACAATGTCCCTGTATTCCTGCCCTAACTAATTTCACACGAACTGTCGATCCTCAATTGAGGTTAACCACGCATCATATATTTTGCATGAAACATATCTGATTCTCACACAGAACATTTATATTCTTTGGAGTTAATTTACGGATCATCAGTAGCATGTCAGATCGTCTGGTGTGTGCTCGATGTTGAGTGTACAGTTTTTTTTTGCGTAGATATAAATATCTAAATCTCGGTGTCCCTTTACTGAGGAAGAAGGGAGAGTTGGCTTTGTGGCGCAAGTAATCTCGAGCGATAATCAGGCCTCTCTTGTGTCTCTGGCGTGCGTGGCTTGGCGAGGTTGGCGGTACCGTTTCATGAGGAGGCCCGGTAAATCATTCCAGGCCTCCGTGGAAATGTCTCGGAGATGTCATAGGATTCGGTACGCCCGTTTCGCTCGGCAGAATTCTTCTGGGCCCTTTACTACTCCACCACTCGCTCCTCTCTCCTTCTTTCTCTCACTCCCTTGTTCTCTCGGTGACTTCGTCTTCATCCTCGAGTTCTTTCCCCGCTTGCCGATCTGCATCTGATAACGAGCTTAACTCGGAGCGGTACGACTGCTGTGATCTTCCCTCTCGTTCTCTCTTCTTCAACATCTACTCTTGAAAATCTGTACAACGACGGCGACGCGTGATTTCGAGCGCCGATTTTACTGGCAAGCAAGCAGGAAAAGTAGGAATGAGATAGCAAGGCGAAACCGGAAACGATGTGCATAATGATTCTGGTATCATCGGAGTATTTTATTGCAGGCTAATCCGTTGAATTGTGGCGGCTGCTAATGAATCGCCTCGTTAGTGCAAAATGTAGCAACGCCATGAAAAGAGGATGTACAGGAAGTTGTAAATTAAGACTTCACTAATATGTAGAAGTTCATTACGGTTCCAGGTGGTAATCGTCCTATCACCGATCTAGGGCTAGCCTTGTTTTCGCACCTACGCACAATACACATGTAGCTAGACTACGCTTTAACATTTGCATTTTATAGCTATTAACTTCACCCTTCCGTTCAATGGTAATTCTAAAAAATTTTCTTTGCTACGCTAGCCAATTTTCCCGAGTGATGGATTGTGAAACAAGCAGAGCTTTACCGGACATGATTCAGTGTAATAAGAACATCATGGCAAAAGAACCGACAGGAAGTCGAAATGTGAGCTAGTTTCGACGAATTCCTGTGCTTTTTTGCGCATAGGATCTGTCGCCCTTGGCGACAGAGCGTCCTCGTCCGTGACATGGGCAAGTAACTCAAACAGGAAGCGGTCGTGTATCGTGCGGAAAAGTGACTGCAAAGTTCACCTCGGAGCGACAATCAGTTAAATAGTTTCCTGCGCGTACACTCCACTGTCGACGTTGGTACCGAGATCGAGCAGTGGTAGGTGCGCATGCACACAGACTCAGAGGGCAAAAGCGCGTGTAGGTGCACGGCCACTGCTACGTCGGGCAGAAGTAGAGCCGGAGATCGACGCTACGGATAAGCGAAATAAAACTTATACTCCTCATTGTTCCTCGGGCGGCTTCTAATTACGCGCGTGAGCCGTGTGTGGAAGCGAGCGATCGTTGGTGCAGCCATGCGCCCGGTACCGAGAACCGTTCGTTCCTGACTTCGTTCCTCCAGATTTCCGCCCAGTATGCATGTACTACCGATCCGGATCTCGTGGCCCGACCGCTTTCGTTCACGCGTATTAGATCGCGATAGTCATCGACACACTTGGAATCCTCTGGCCCAAAGCGTTAGATGCCCGCGTTATTTATACGGCCAACATTCTTATTCCCCCAGGGCAGATTGCTCAGGAAATTTGGTAATGTGACTTCTTTAACCTCGCCATTATCAGTATTTTCTTTTCTTTATGAATTCAACCACGCCTCGGATCGATGATAAGAACGGTTCCAGTGTTGGATACGCCCGTGCGGTTTATCGAAATGATCGGAGTTTCAATATACTTTGATCACCGAGTGATAGATATTAATAATATTGATGAGCGTTGCGAGTTCATGCTGGCTGGCAGGGAAGAACCAGTTAACAAGTTTAAACAGACTCGTCCTGTTAACACGAACATTAACACTCCACGGTGATTACGATTAGAGGTGTCTCGGGCAGACGAGTTCACTGGGAAGGACGTCTGAGGAGACGTGGTAGAGATACACTTGGTCTCGCGAGAGGGGGCTTCCACGAGGAGCAGAGAAAACTCTTAAGAGAACGGGCAGAAAGTAAGAGCCGTGCCTGGACGGAAACGTGGACTTTAACTTTGAAGCCGCTTTAAAAGTTCCCCTGGTGCCAGCAGGACCTTAAACTCCGTAGCGTGTTTCTTCCGGTACGATCGACTCACCGCAGTCTCGGTATCTTCTTGGATTAGACATTGGAAAGTCAAATTGTCAACTTGAAAGAGAGACTAATACTGAAAGGAGTCTGTCTTTCCACGCCCTTTTCTATTCAAGCATATATTCCTATCATAAATTTCAGACCACAATAGACCTATCATCACTTTATTTCGATATTACTTTAACTGTTAAGAGAATTTGATATTATTTCATTCCAACTCAACTTTAATCTATCAGTTCACGCGTTCCAAGTATATTTCTGTGTGACCCACGTGAATATTAATCCGTAGCTAGTCGGGCGATCTAATAACTATCAGAATGCTGTAAAGCGAGAAGCATGTCGATTAACGCAGCCCTGCTGGGGTGGGTATGAATGGTGCGCGTGATACCAGGAGGACGGTCAATCGAGGGTACGACAATTTCTCGAGCTATTTTCGCGCTCCCGGCGGAGCGGTCGGCCATAGGAATATATCGATAGAACGAGCATTATCATATTATGGAACTCTCCATACAGTTTCAGCCGACCTCCCTTCCTTAATTTAAATTCTATTACACCCGATCTCTATTCCCTCTTTCCTATGAATATTCAAACTCGCTGGGGCCAAGCCCTCCCCCATCACCCCCTGCCTGCCTCCTCGGGCCATCTTCCTTGCACCGTCTATCGAGTATCCAAAGAATTAAATTAATATAGCGAGCAAAACAGCCTCCCATTACCCGAGCATCGCTTCCTCCGTGTTGCATCACGCCGCCTGAAGGAGTCTAGAGATAGAACGAGGGAGTGAGAGAGATGCTACCGATGTATCCCCTTAGAAAAGCCCTCCCTGACAGACATTACCGTCGCTCTCGCAGTAAAATGGCATAATTGGCAGGCAGAATCGTGAATCGATCGGTCAAACGTCATTCTCTCAAGGATTCGGAGCACCTAAAATTATACATTCCATTATCTATCATTTGTACTTGATCAGTGGTTTTTAGTCTTATTTCAAGTTGTAATACTTTGTTTCTTTAATTAAACATACCAATCGTGTATTATTAAATATCACAGAAGTACTCTCAACTGATGAGAGGATTTTTGACTCAGCAATCTCTGTGTACGAAGTAGACCATATCCCCCACGCGTCTCGCGCGTACACAAACCCTGAAGTCCCAAAGGGAGTGGCATTTAACGTCGAGGAGACGGGTATTCTTGGCGAGTGATAAATATAGGAATGTAATTATTGATAAGCGTTAATGAAAGCACCCGTGCGCATCCTTCGGGCTTTCCCGTGGCGAGCCGCCATCGCTCGTTCACGCACGACGGCCACTCACGTATGTACGCAGCCATCGTTCCATGTTACCTGCCCTTCCTCGATGTAAACGTAAACACATCTATGCGTGTCCGCTCGTCTCCTTCTCTCTTCGAGTAGGCGGTAAGCAGGGGAGGAGAGGGGACTAAATGCGAAGATGTTGGAAAACTCGGCAAGATTTGCCGATAAATCTAGCTGCCCATCGAAGAAGCCGTCTACGGCTTGCCGGTGCACTATGATATCATGATCTTGATGATCGTGGCTCATGGTGAACGACACGCTCTACTCGCATTCCCTTTGCGCAAGTATACACGCAGCGCTTGGGCTTCGTGCACACGCTTTTCCGCACCTTCAACCCCCTTTTTCTTTGCGAACGCATACGCACCTCTCACTCCCCCGTCCCCCTTTACCGTCTTGCTTTACACTTAGCTCGGGTAGCTCACGCATGTCGTCGCTCTATCAAAGTGCGGCGATGATCATCATTGCATGGAACTCCCTCCCCGGAACGGATAATTTGCGGTGGATGATGCTTCCCGTGCGAACGAGCGAATGACTGATACTCCATCTATGATGAACGCACGGGGTGATGCATGTGAGTGAGCTATGCCGTTAGTATCCGCAGAAACATCTACTTCCGGCAGATACATTAATTGATTCCTCACTTGACAGCTCTTGGGTTATCTCTTGAATTAAGTAATACTAGTGACAAGTCACTCGAATAGAAAGTCGTGCATGCAGGCAAACACAGAAGGTGCTTAAAATGATCGGAGAATAATTATAAAGTGTCGCGTTTGTAGTTTCCGTAATTGCACGTATGCGGATGTGGGAGTGTACATTGTATATCAGAGGAAACATGGTTGCATTTCCAAAGTCACAAGTTATAATAGTCTTCGTACGGTCGAACGTTTCGTAGGTCGGAGTGGGAGAAGTGTGAGGATTCGAGGGAAACAGAGAAAGAGGGAGGAAGAGCAATGGAAGCTGGTAGAATCTAGATCGGCATGAACTTAGTCGGCGTCCAGTCTGTCAGCGTGGGTAAAAGAACTAAGAGGGAAAGATAGATTCGTGGCACCGATAGCAGATCCGTGGCAGGACGAGCGAGGGTGAGACAGAGCGAGGGAGATTCCACTCGGTGGAATCCGACAAACACGTTCTCCCGGGCTCACGGTGGTAACCAGATCCCGTTAAGACTCTGTTGGTCCCTCTCGCAGTGCGATCTTCGAAATCAAACGAAGACATAGATCACCCTAAAAATATCCACGGCTCCAACGTCTTCTACGTACGCGCACACCGGTATCCTCTTCGGCGTTTTGGACCTCCTCGGCCCCCCCTGCCCCGCTAACCCCATCCAACCATTCCTCGGGCGGCTAGCATTTGCTGGCGGCCGAGGCGGGGGTGGCGGTGGGTAATTCAAAGCGTCAGGACGATAAGGCATTCGCATAACTCCTTTTGAATTATTTGAGTTATTTCACTATTAGATATGGTATGCGCTGCGCCGAGAAACAGAGTGAGAAGGGGGACCGTGCGACGCGAGGACGTCGACGCCGATCCAGACACTCGCGCGATCCGACGACGGCGCCTTCCATTGGGGATTCACTACCGAGGCCCCCCTTTGCCAAAGCCTTTTCTAATCCTTTTATAACACCCACCTTGTTATTAATAGAGAGTCCGAGGCAGACGAAGCTCTCTTGCACTGGCATCGATTTACCCTTGGTCATTTATTTCAAATATTAAGGAATAGTTTTCCACTAACGCTTATTCGATCTTAGAGTTAAATTTTAATTATTCTCACTATTATTCCCAAAGACATGCAACATATGTTGCTTTCGGTTCGTTCAAGTGCTTTGCCGGGATTACTCTTTCCCCACCTGCAACACTGAAAGAATTTTAAGAGCTTGGGTTTATAAGCTATGTCACGATAAATGTTCACGCCGGATCTTAAAGGATCGGCATAAATCGGTGGAACGCATAGCGACGTCGGGAGTCCGTTTTGCTTTAGCTTCGGAGAGAAGATACGCGATTCTAACATTTATTAACAGCGATGCGATGTGGCGGGGATGGTTCAATGATTAACAGGGACGTGAAATTCGCACTGGAAATAGTGCGAGATGCAAGGGCTCTCGTTACACGTCTAATAATTGAGAGTGTCCCGTTTTGAGGCTTTAGTTCGGCTTACAGCCGGCGTCGTTGGACGTCGTCATTTCGAGGACGTACGGCAGCTAGGCCGTTTACGTCGGCAGTAATTCCTCGAGGGCCAAGTAAACTTAGCCAATCGGTTGGAGCAGCCGCACTCTTTGATTAATTATACGTTCACGCCGCGCCGTTGAAAAAATGTCTGCGTGTTGATAGACCTCATCGCAGGAAGTTGCGCCGACATGGTGCACTACACTGTATTGCGTTCGGATTGTTCCATTATGAAGCGATATGAATTATTCCCGGACTACTTCATACGCGCTCTCCTTCGTTCGGTCTACTTCTTGATCCTTAACAATCTTCATTTCCTTCTTATATATGATTAAGCGAGAGTAATTACAATTACAATACTACCTTTAGTGAGGCTGTCCGTTGCTGCTAGTACTGCCATTTGAAAGTATAAACGCGCTAATCTGATGTCTTTGCTGAGCAAGGGGAATGATGAATTGCGATAAATGCGTAGCCGAGTATATAATTCAAACCATTCTTATTCCGGTACTCTGAGATTTGCGGTTGTCTTTTGCAAGACATGTAACCATTCGAATTCCAGAATAATATTTTAGTCTCATCACTAATAAACATGACGTAAGTTATTATTACGTGGAGAGGGGTCATTTATGAGGCGAGTATAAACATTCGCAGAGCGAGTGAATTAGAGGGCAACAGTCAGAACGAACTCATCGTTAGGAAGGCTAGAAGCTTGGTCAAAGGGATACGCATGCGCGTTCAATAATTACACGTGATCGTTCATTTCAAGTGGGCTATACGAGGTGAGACGAAGACCGTTGCGCCGCGTCTCAGCGATTATTGCGTCCGTCACGATTTCGCCAGCCGTCGGTAGCTTCGTGGCGGGAAGGAGGATAGCAACAGCAACAAAAAGCCGAGCTCTATGTAGTTCTCGTACTCCCCTGGACACAGCCACTTGCTGTGTAGAGGGGACCGAGGGGACGCGGACTTACGCATGGCAAACTCGTCATTTTTATAACTGTTTTTATAAGCGGGCGCTTTCCGGCTTCTATGAATTACGCTCGCGCGCCTTGCTGGCGAGTCGCAGTTGCTTTGATCTGTGGGAAATGTCTTCTTTCTCCGGCTGCCACCGTAAGCTACTCTCTTTCTCGAGACTAGGACAACTACAGGTCTGCGCAAAGGTGCGGGGAAGGGCGTCCTTTTTTTCCATTGTCCTTCCTTATTCAATGTCTTGCTCCTCGTGCTTGTCGGACTCGCTTCTTCGCACTGGCGAGCATCCTCCCGCTCTCTTATTTTTACCAGGCCGCGCACCACTCGCTGGCGAGTCGTTGCCTCCTTAATCGCCGGGGAACGGTGGCGACGATGACGACGACCCGCCGACGATCTCGTCGTCATAGTCCGCGCTTGGGACATTAGCCGCTCACCGCCATGAAAGTTCGGTCGACCGTATTAAGTACGGGCCAGGCGCGCGATTGTTCGCGCCTGGCCACGGTCACAACACCCTAATGATTTCACCGGAAGTCTGCTGCCGGCTGGAACTGTACCTTAGTGTTGTACCCTGCTCGGCAGGCGAAGAAACTCTATTGACACACCGGCACCGAATAGATCGTTACAAGAAAGCGTGAGAAGGTCGGCGGACAAGCAAAAGTAGTCTTATTCTGACATATTGCTGCGTAGATCTACATACACTCTCGAATCAGCTGTGTTGATCATTGTAGAATAATGGTAACTCTTCGTGAATCACTGACAAGGCTTACTTATTCTGGTTTGCATACTCAGAGAAGTCGACGACTTAAATGCATCCTAGACAGTCCAATAACTTGCATTGTTGAAAGAGAGTGCACACCCGACGACAAATCAAATGTTCGCCGGGCGAGTGAAACGCTGGAAATCAAGAGAAATCGCTCGACGAAGACAGACACGCCGGAATTTCACCGGGGAATCACGGCGCTCCTATACGGGCCATTGAACAGTCATCGCCGTCGTTGACTCTCTGCTCAATGAGCGAACAAGCGACTGCAAGGATTTCCGGTTTAATAAACGCGCTCGCGGACCATTCTTCATGGATACATCCTTGAGCGACATCCACACGATTCTAGGAAAGTTAGCACTTTGTGCTACTTCGACAGAGAACATTGGATTATTTCAGTGGAATGAATCAGATCCTGTCCGTTGTGAACATCAATTTTAACGGAGCCGCGTTGACTTCAGTAAAAAGAACAGATATAAAATGAAATCTATACGAAATCAAAGACTCGTCGAAAATTCTGTGCATAAAAGTATACTTTTAACGCGAGAATATGGCCAAGAAATATGAGTGATTTGATCAAGGGTTCTTGTATGTCGATTTGGCGAAAGGGTGACAAGTGTCGGCTGGAAAAGAGAGTGTTGTCATGGTAGCATTGCTTGGTATACGTGCGGGGTATAGTATGTCGTCCTCTGGACTCGCGCTCGGCTACGTGGTGCACTGCGTCTTATTACGGGGTTCGTGCTTTACGTGTGCGGATCCTCGCTAACGAGGATTGCGAAAGGGAGTAATGACACGGGCGGACGTGGCCGAGAAAGAGAGAGGGAGGTGAAGCGTTGTCTTTCTCTGGATAAGAAGAATAAATTTACTCGACGTTTTAGCGAACTATGTATCGCTGACCCGAAGAATCGTTTCTGTTGTTACCCACGGTTTTCGAAATCCTGTCCCACCTTTGCGCCTGTTTGTCGCTCGCACTCGTTCATCGTTCTCACGCTCGTCGTTCCAGCTCATTCGACCTCCTTGTCACTTAATTATTTCTCTCCTTACACCCCACGGCGATTTAGATCGGGCCGGATTTTTGGAAGCCGGACATTTATTAAGTCTGCTTTATTAGCCTGATGGAGTGTTGCTACTCGAGTGGCCGGTGGCTTTCGTCACACGCGCCAGCAGCGGACACTCACCGTCACTAATGACTTCATTTCGCAGGATCCGCCAGCTTCTTTGCATGTGAATCATACGCTTCCAGTGTACTTGATGTGCCGATTACACGTGTACGATTCGTGGAGCTTCCGTTACTTGTTCGTCTCATATTCTTGGTCGCTTTTATGCTGTTTAATTGTTCTCCCATTACGGCGTAGAAATGTATCTTATCGCGCTCTTGTTTTACAACTCTCTTTAGTGAGAAGCGTAATCCCAGTGTTACCTTTTTGTAATACGCTACGTAGGCACGCATTTTGAGTCTGTGAAATTTTTTAAAGATCGAAGCAATTTGTGGTAGTATCGATCGATTGATTCGGTGCTTTATTACATCTAAGATAATACGAATGGATCACATCATCCTTCACTCAGGAAAGAAATTGTAAAGGTAAGATTATTAAGACAAAAACAGGGTTTATTGATTAAATTGTGACAATGTAAAATAGATTAAGCAAGAAACGATATTGGCATAAAGAGATCTCGAGTGCTTTCATAATTCACGATTCACGGAAGGGTCGAGTTCAGTTTCCTGGTCGATTTCAATGTCGCATCGATTTCGGAAAGGCGGATTAAGCTCAATTCCCGTAATTGCAGCCGGTTGATTCGCGGAGGAAGGCGAGGATTACGTGGTGTCGCGCGTACATAAGTACGGGCGCCATCGCTGTGTGACGGGCAAGTGTGTAATAAGATATCCGCGGATACTCGAAGCCCTCAATTGGCTAATTTACCGGCAGTTAGCGGCTATCCGACCGCTTAGGTCATCACCGCCTGGCCCCGGCTACCATTCGGCCTGAATAATTTATAACTGCCTGTTTACGAGAATTGAGAATAATGAATTTCAGCGGGCTCCGCGACACGACGACTCGGCATCATTGACGCTCTGAACTGCCACAGCTGGTCATCGAGTTGATAAGCTCGGATGTTCGCCATTGCATGTGACGATCATCTTGCGAACCCACCAAAACAACAATCTTACAATCGTTTCTATGAATTTTTATTCACACCCTTAAGAATGTCATTCGATTACAGTTTTCTTTCTATTAGTTCATTCGCAGTAAAAAGTTCTTTCCATCTTATTGACAGTACAGCGTATTGTGAGTTCAACATCGTACTATTCAAAGTACAGGGTATTATTACGCTATCTTCAGACAAGTTAATTAAGAGTTTCAAATAACTAGTGTATTAACGCTTCCGATTTAATACGAGGTTGCGGGTGTATCAATAATAACAATGTGTACGCGTGTGGGCTCGGGCATAGCGAATAGTCTTCAGGAGTGCCCTAACGAACCTCCGACTTCTAATGAACTATTAGTAGTTATTAGCTGGCCACGATCGGAAGTTATAATCAGCCCTGGCATACGTTCTGCTATACACCCTCCGCCTGCTACTACACTCGCGGATTCCGAGGCCGCAGTTTGTTTCCAGCATTAGCCTTGTGACAGTGAACACCGAACCGCCGAAGCTCTCTTCCCCACCCCATTTAATCCACCAGCCAAAATTCACCCTATTATTGCTGATTACTCCCGATTCTCGATATTCCGTGTACTGTACTCTCTATTTATCCTCCTTATTTCTCTAACTCGCACTTTGCAGTGGCGGTTTCTAATTACTCGTACGCGTCGATTTAATCACGTATCATCAAGTTTATTAATAGGCGGAATAGGTTAAGAGATCGATTCTTTTCAATTGAATCGTGACAATATGGAGTTACGCCATGAAAATGTAGCATTTCACTTCTTTTACGACTTGAGGAATAAATGACTTTCATACAAAGATAACTGTGAAAACTACTGATTTTCATCTTAGCAAAACATTTATCTGTCATAGCCATCAAGAAAATTTGATCATACCAGAAAGATCTATTTTCCGCCGAAATATTCGAATGAAAGTTATTTCTGTTACCAAATCAAATCCCAAAGTATCATCGCATCTCAATTAGAGATCTAAGTTCCCGCAGGCTACTTTGAAGGCTTCGGAAAGGTTTGAAAAGGGATGAGTTGTGCGAGTAAGGAAAGGCGCGTCGGAGTTCATCAGTTTCGCCGGTTGATGCGCCATGGATGTGTGTACGCGGCGCGAAGCGTGTGGGTGTCCGGGATCGGTCCACTTCCGGCGAGCGAGTAGAGTAGAGGGTCTGGTGGCTCTCGGCGAGGAAGAGGATTGGTCCGGTGCGGGGTCCGCGGGGCCAGAGGTCATCCGATGTAAGTGAGCAGTCAAAGAGATGGCGCCTAATAGATTGGTTTGTAGGTGGACGCATTATCTCTCGCGCGGCGCGTTCACGCTTCGCACTCATTCGCACTGGCGCACACGCCGCAGTGTGCGCTTACGCGCCTCCACACACGTGCACGTATATGCACGTACGCGAGGATGTGCGTGATACAAAGCCAACCAGCTTCATCGAGCTCCGTGCACGCTCGAGGCCGGAAATTAGTAATGTAGCAATGAGCATAGCGCTGACTAAAGCCCTGGCAGTGTACGTATGCGCTCTCGGAGTCGTCGTCGCTTGGAAGCCGGCGCTCACTAACCGATGCGAGCGCAGAAAATCGTCTTGCTTAGGACGAGATCTTTCCCTTTCTTTTACCGTAAAACTATATATCGTGGCGGCGCCGTAAAAACTGCGTAGGGCCGATCTAATCGACAGCTCCATAAAATCGAACCCATAAAATCATAAAATACATCGCCACTCGATTACCCGGGTGGAGAATATTTATTGTCTCTTTTGGCCGCTCTTATTCCTCGCGCCCTTTCGGCAAGTAGTGGCAGGTTCGAGTATACCTCGAAGGTTCAGAGACGCGGAACCCTTACTTAGGTACTAATTCGTTTTATCTGGGCCCTTTTTAGGGATTTAAGGTTTTAGGTTTAGGTGCTTCGATAAAGGAATCCAATAAAAATCCAGCCCTTAATGGGTTAATGAGTGAATGTCTTCGAATGTATGTAAGACCGCGCTTAGAATGAAATTCCACATGATACGTGAGAACCTGATCAACGTGCTCCTCTGGCAAACTGGTCCCTAGAAATGGTGATCGAGAAAGGTGGGATGAGAGGTAGACACAGTCGGCGGGCAGTGGCGCGTCGGTTATCTATGAGGTTTTACTGTCCGCGCCAATACTCACTTTAGTGGCGGATCGATTCGGAGATATGCAAGCAATAAGCGTTTAATTGCACAGGATTCCTCATCGCAGCAGTCGTCTTTCGAGTGGCGGCGTGCGGAGTCGCTCGCGCGCGCGCACTATAAAAGGCATCGGACCTATAAAATGCATCCTTGACTGCTGCGCTCGCTCGTGTTCCACCACTCGTGCATTGTATGCGTGCGTGCGACCATAGCGGGTCCGCTCTATCCCTTTTCCTCCATTTCCATCTCTTTTCTCCAGTCTCGCTTATGCGAACGCCTATACTATCCCCGCTCCTCCCCCGACCCTTCCGCCTCCCGCACCGGCACGGCGTTCTGCCTTCGATTACAACCACCCGCTGAACGACTTGCACGTACTCCGAGAAACGAAGATACGATTTCACGATCCGTTTGACTTGTGGGACATCGCTCCGCCGTGAATTCCGTCGATGCTCTTTACCAGACTCAGCCTTTCCCTCCCCGTCTTTCCCTCCTCATTTCTCCCCTTCGCCCCTCGCCACGCCTATAGACACGTTTCAATAATATAAGGTTACAGATTTACGTTACGGCGCACGAGAGTATACTGCAGAATATGATAAGGAGCTCGTAATGTCGCTGCATAAATGGATTGTGGCCTGAATTCAGCTCCTTTTATGTACCTCTTGCGTTTATACCGATCTTTGTTGCACGTTGCTTTATTAACGCGTGCGTACACAGCAAGACGACGCAAAAATCCGTCGTTTTCCGCCAATTAAATAGCTTCCTCGTGGAAAAGTTACAGTTTGTTGAAGAAGATGGGTGGAGGGGGGAAAGGAAACGGGAAATTCCGTGAATGCCAGTGCGGTGGGCAGGCGGGTTAGACGGTGGCGGGTGTGGAGGGTTTGGGGAGGAAGGGAAATGGTGGCAACGTTTCTTCGGGAAATTCAGCGCGCGGAATCGATGGCGGGGATATCTGGGCATTAGCGAGGCAGACCGGCACGAAGTAATTTCAAACATCTGGAGAGCTTTAATTAATGGGCTATCTTGGTCTTCCATGTCTTTGAGGAGCATCGGTGCACCGGCGCCGATTAACCAGACTGGATGGGTTCGGATTTCTATTGCAGCCTGCTCAATCTAATTTAGCGAAATCTTATTCCTTCGACAGATTTCTTTCCTTGAAAAAATGAGCTTTGATAGAGTGGTTCGAGGATTAATTGTTGTCCCGGATACGCACGCTGGCAGCAAACATAATCTGGTGTCGACCAAACCTTTCAAGTGGTCAGTGAAAGCGATGCTTGGAAGGAAGTTGATTAGATAGCCAATTTTCAATGGTTTCCTGCCAGGCATCGATAAGACAACCGGGAAGAAATGAAGTTCTCCAGACTGCAAGCTCTGGCTTTATAATAATCACAGCTCGTTTGTCTTGATTAATCTTTCGGCTACTGTAGCTGGGTGCGTTTCAAATTTTTTTGCGATAACGACTTGACTAATCCCTTTATCCTGATTCTAATTGAAGATTGCAATTATCTACACGAATCTTTGCATTCAACAGGAAGTCGAACGAAAGCATTAACCGTTGTTCAATAGAGATTGATATATACGAACGTTTTCATGGAGGACGGTGGCAGTAGTTGGTATTACGATTTCTTCGGTGTACGAGGAAATGACGTGGCCGAGGCCTATGGGAATCGCGATAGGTAAATGACGGCCCAGGCATTACATAAAATGGAAGTTTAATTGAAGCCAAACAATAACTGCGACGTGCGCGAAACCACGCGGCCTCCGGAATGGCATTCGTTATGTGTCTCTCCGTGGCTCCCTTCCACTTCTCCTCAGCTTCTGCTTCGCTACTTTCGTTCGTCCCTTCCACCCACTCCCGGATTGCCCTTCTTCGTCTCCCTCGTCCATACATGTCTCCTCTGGAGCCACTGATTATTCTTTCGCCTTCGCTCATCCCGTTTCGCAGCGCAATGCCTTCCGTGCCTACCGCCTGGTGTAACAGCCGCCTCCCTCCTCTTTCCCTCTCGCTTTCCACGTCGAACGTATTAAATTTCATATATCGCCTGGCGCGCTGCTGCTCCCTTCGCGATTCCCGCACTCCCACGATTCGCAATTGCTCGCATTCTCTGCAATCTAGAAATCTAGATCGCTATTAATTTCATATCCTTCTCTGGTGCTCGGCAACCTCGTCTCTTGCCCCCGCTTGCTTACCCCTCGCTGTACTTTTGCACTCGTCACTTCTGATTCACTTTGATCTCTCCTACCATTTGAAGACAGTGACTAACTGAAGGTATGCGAGCATTATTAGCAGATCGTTGATTGGTTATTTTGTGTCAAGATCGACGACTGTCACCGGTCAACAATGTATCAGTTACAACTCTTAAAAGTCATCAATATTTATAGATTGAAGATCTAGTAATATCGAAATAGGAACTTTAGTTTCAATATTAGAATCTCAGAATTGAAAAGCGATTTGTAGAGAACTTCCGCCGGGCATAATTGTTTTCTGTGGTTGAACGCTGGGTTTCCGAGAAGAAGTGGAGAATGAATCCTACGCGCAATGACTCTGGAGGAAGTTTCAACCAGAACCACCATTTAATTGTCTTCATACAGGGTCACCACGATCTTGGACCACAATGGAAGCTTTAATCAGCAGCAGAGATCAGGCAGGCTTCCGCGACGCGCGCATCGTCGCGACAAAGTCGTGCCGAACTGCCACTACACGCGTGACAAAAAAAGGGAAACTAAAGTATCAATGTCCCGAGCTTCCCCTCGTTACGTGATTCCGACAAAAAGTGAGATTTCGGATCAGCAAAGCTAGTGGGACGGAGAGGGCCTGTTGAACCGGCATCATTACTTTTAACTAGCCGGCGGCGGAGCATCGAGTCCGTTTTCAGTCTAATCTCGGCAATTATCATCGCGTAAGGTACAAGCGAACCGGCGAACTTTTATGAGCGTGTGTATCACCAGGCGAGAAGATGAAGAAGCTGCGTGGCTACGTATGTGTGCATGTATATGGCGTGCGGGATTGTCGCTCAAAGGTGTCGCCGACAACGGTGACCCACGAGAGCGACTTCCCACGGTCTTCCGTGGCGACAGGAAAGGACCAGTCCTTTCCACTAATTTCATTTAGGCGGACACCGCGGTGAAACCGCGGCCAGACCTCAAATTCACCTCTTCTCTACCCTTTCTCTCTCTCTTCCACAACTGGCCAAGTAGGGTCGGAGACTCCACTTGACATTCACCTTCTAACGAATTGCCGAAATTGGAACGGTTCGCGATTCTGCCCTCGGCATCTCCTTACGCTTCCATTTCATGGGAAACCTTTATTCTTGCTCTAAAGGAATAACAAAATTGTGACTTCCAGTATATAATACATCTGGTGAAGGCTCTTTAATTAGCTTCTTTTGGGAAACATCTTTCTTCGAAAGGTAGTTTTACTACTCATACATTTACAACATAGCTTTAATATATAGTTTGAACATTTGATTCAGCTAATGCGTAGAATCGCGAAAGTAACAATAAATAGACATACATTTCGTGTGTTGTTCAGCACTGGAGGTCGCCTCTCGCGAGAGGGCAACTGGCGCAGATGAATTTACATGTATCGCGTAAACGAGTAAGTTGTTTCTCTGGCTCGGTCAAGGAAGAAGAACAAAGACATGCGCTGTATTAAAGGGAGAGTAAGCGAGAGGATGGACAGAGGATAGGGTATTAACGAGCTTAAACGAACGGAAACTAAGTGTCTCGGCTGGGAGTAAAATTAATTAATCGCAATCATCCAAAGTGCTATGGCGATATCGTACGCGCTCGTTTCACGAAATCATTCCTTCTCCCTCTCTCATTTTCCATCTCTGTCTCGTGAGCCATGCACGCCAGCCATTCTGGCAGCCTTTCCATGAAAAATTATGCCCTCGAATACGCTGTAAATTCTCTCACGTTGCCTCTCGTGTTATCTTGATCGAGCCTTTCGGGATCCCTGTTTCCGCGCGCGCTTATAGAACCAGTAGGTGATTAATACGATTCCCGTGTGCGGCGCGAGACACCGGTCCAGCTATATTATTAAACAGTGTCTCTATCGGAGAGGACTGTCAACAACGTCGAACGTAACACTCCGGGAGAGGAATACGTAATAGGGAAAGCGTTGTTCCTAGAAGCTCCCCGCTCATTTGGAACTCGAATTTATTCATGGCCGATGTTCACGCGCCAAATTTATCGGCAATTAAATTCACTCAAATTATCCGCTGCTTTGGATGTCCTCGCTTTTGGCCAATATTGCTTGGGATGTCGGACAAACTTTGCTTATTTTGCACTGCTTCGTGTCAGCATTTTTTACAGTTCCATATCTCAACAGTATTATGATATACAATATCATGTTTTTTCAAAACTCTGTTAATATGTAGAAAACATAGGAACCACCCAACGAAAGAGAGAGACAGAGAGAGAGAGAGTGTCGTACAAGGGAAAAGATTGCGAGGAAAAGAGAGGGATAAGTTAGTTCGTGGAGAGTCCGCGCCTGAGGAAAGAATTCGCGATGGCTGCCTCGTTAGATCGCGAGCTCTCTGGCGTCTCTTTGTCTCCGGGTGCCCACGATGCCAACCGGCAGGAATAGTCGGGGACCCCGTGTACGCACCAGGTGCCTGTAATCGTTCACAAATTAACGTCGCCAGGGCAGTTTCTTCTTTCATCGCGCGCGCGCGCGCGCGCGCGCGGCGCAGATTCACTGTGCCCTTGCCCATATACGGAGAATATGGCGAACTCATGCCCTCGCCTCTCCACGTATTTCAATCATCTTCTCCAAGCGGTCTCTTTATCCTCTCGAGAACTGCGAGCATTGTCCTTGCAATACCCACCTATACCTGTTTACCATACGAGAGCTTCAGGATTCATCGTACTTGATAAGAGTTCGGCTAGTTTCTAAGAGATCCATAAATTGATGTCGTCGTAACAAGGTCCTTTTTATAAATGCGTGATAGTATACGGATATCTTGGTATAACGAGGCACCTTTACTATGAATCTCGAGTGTCACCTGTCGAGATTCCGGGAAACCGATCTCCTCCCGATCATCGGGTGCCCTTGGTGGCCCCATAAATCCTGCTAATTATGAGAGCCATTGCCGGGAGCGGCGGGTCATCGCAACAATTCATGTGGACGAAATTACGTCATATCGAATGTCCAGTAAGAGAGAAAAAGGTCGGATGCAGTGAGTAGCCGGTGCTACTCGTGTACTCTTGGATGTCGCGCGTGCATATCCTGCCGGTCAGAAGCGGTTTCCAGAGGCTGCTTTGAGCGGTGCCCGCACGTCTATCAGCGTCACAGAGAGACTCGTGCTGCTCGTCAGCGCACTACTGTCTCGGTTCTCACACTCTCCACGTGTACCCGTGAGGAGAGCGCGCCGATACGATCTACATAAGGATATGGGCTTCGTTGCTCAACGGGTTCACTCGTGGCCCGAGCAGCAGGCCGGTCCTCTCCTCTCCCGTCGGCGCTGAGACTCTCGAGCGGAGACGAGGCCAGGAGGACTTCTTCTTCTTCTTCTTCGAAGAGTCGAGCCAACTCCGGCCGTTCAAGTATATTCCTGATTTATGGATATTGCTTGCTCCCGCTCAGCCCGCCGCCGCGCCGCGCCGCGCCGCACCGCACCGCGCCACGCAGCTCTCAGCCCCTCTCCACTCGACACGTGTAATAAAACGCGACGGATATGCGTGCGTCATCGCGGATACACGGCCCCGCGGGTTTTGTTGCCCGCCGTCGCCCGGTAAATATTAAAGGTAACGAGAGTGATGGGATATCAAAGTGCCACGGGCTCCCCGCGTGACTTTTCTGCAGTAATTGTCGACGGTGATCATTTTGCCAGCGAAATTGGAACGAGATGCCCGTCGCTTTGTAAGGGAAAGGGTCACCCGAAGGCTAACTGTAGTTTCGAAAGATTTACAGCTTGATGATTTTATTGTCAAAGTGTGATTACTGTAGTTGCGATGGGGCAAACAGGGCCTTGTTGGAAATCATTCTCATTGCACTTATGGTTACATGGTTGTCATCTCATTAAATGCCCGTAACAAATATCCATTAAGTTAATTAAAGCATATTATAGATAATGAAAGAGCGTCGGTGTTTTGTAACTGTCGACATAGTTTGGAGATGCATTTGTAGTCATATTTGTAATCAGTAGACCGCAGAAGTTTTACAAAATGGAGCATACTTGTGTCATGCATAATAGATTACGCGGAACGCACACGCCAGTACTTATCCATAATGTGTTCCATGCATCGGCTGCGTGTAAAAAATAATACGTACCCGGCCGAATCTGTATCAGATAAATGAATATAAATGAAAATGAGAATCTGTACCGGATAAATGAAAATCTATATTTGCCTGAACATCCGCAGTGTAGTAATCAGAATCCAACGGTATCCCCCACCAGAGCGTAGTCGGCGAGTGGGACGATTCTGAATTATTCAGTGTTATTTCTTTTCATTACGCGGCGAGATTAGCAGAACGGACCTGCCGGCATTGCACCGTCGACTTTTTCAAATATGAATGTCGCAATTAATTATGTATAGGCGCGCCCGCGCGCGCTCACGCTCTCCTACTCGTTTGCTCCTCGTGCTCGACTCGCGCAACAGTCCTCGCGAGAAAGTTGGTACCCGAAGTTCCAGGCGGACTTCCAACGTTCTTCCACAATGCCTCGGTGCAACTACCGGCGGTCTAATTGACGGAAAACGAGTAACTCGCTTCAATTACAATGCGGAGAACTGCGTCGCGCATTAAAGGCCCGTCGCTCGCTGGCTCTGGCTGGTGTTACTGCTGCGAGAACGAGCACAGTAGCGCAGAAATCAAACGGGTTTCGTGCCAGAGCACATAATACTTTCTCGACTACATCTAATTCCCATTCGAAAGTCTGTTCTTCACGAGGATCTTAGAATTTGTAAGAAAGAATTACCAGAGTACGTAATACTCTCTCGAGACAGGTACGTGTAATTCATATTATAATGCCTGCTCATCGAAGATCTTGGAATTTGCTAAACAAAAGGGCCATTCATTCTAAATGGAATCAAGTACAGCATCTAATAATTCATTTCTTTCGTACACTAATCTTAAACCGAAGAATTCTTGTGGTTTAAAATTAATGGTACACGAAGCTTTACAGTTTGAATAATTTAATGATACTTTTCGTAGAAGTAGTTAGTACGGTTGGAAAGGCTGTCGTGTGCAATTCCCGCGTATCCTCGGATCTATAATTACGAATTATTCAAATGTATTCCCGCGACTGCGATTAATTATTCAGGGATATTGGATTCGGGCTAAACACTGATTACCAGGGGGTGTGAGACGGCATATATCCCCGATAGGATTCATCGTAGGATATTGCACGTAAACGGGCGTAAGCAGGAGGCTCCACAGGACTCGTAAATTTTCTCTTCTACCACCAGCAGCCCACCCCCTCTCCCTGCCTTTCTCTTTCTCTCGTTGCTCGCAGCCAGTTGGGGGCAGGGTGGGCCCTTCGGTTGATTTAGCATTCAGCACTTAAATCAATTCTAACAAGTTCGGTACTTAAGAGCTCCCGAGTTTGTACAGAGTGCGTTGCTCGCTCGTTTTGCCTTTCGAAGCGGTGGCGGTTGCTCGGTGTACGCTCCGGAGTAAGATGAGAGGGAGAGAGAGAAAGAGAGGCGGAGAACGTGGTGGGCGCAGATGGCTCGCAGAATCTCGAGGCGTTCATTACAATTATCATAGCAGCCCCACAGCCGTAACGCCGGAACATCGCGAACATTAAGATGGCGAACGATGCCTCTGCTGGCAGTTTCTTATAGAGCGGACATTGATTTCCAGTAGTCTCGGCCCTTCCTCCTATTCCACTACGTACACATCTCCCTAGTCACAAGGCACACTGTTTCCACAAGTATCGTTGAATCTTACAGTTCAGAAGGTAGCAGTTACAGATACATGCTAACTTCGCACCCTAAACGTGTTAGTAGACTGCGGAACTTTAGGCAAAATTTACTACCCTTATTCTATGTATTCTATCCGACGTAGGTTTCGACGTTTATAGTATTGTTATACTAATCTATAATATAGTTAAAGAAAAATCTGTATTTGTCGAAACATCCGTCAAGTCCGCAAAGTGAATCAGTTTGACCCTTGCAAGTGTTTAAGCAATCTCGACCTGTATAGAAGTTGGCATAATCTCCCCGCTTTTGAACTTAGAACACATGCCGTGCATCGGAGCATTGTATAATTTAAGACATTCTTTTTTGTCGCTCATGATTGGGTGATTCAGTTCCCGATGGCCTTCGTCCCCTCGAGAGTCCGGATTCCCCGCAGTCAAAGGCACCATAAGGTTTCGGTATCGAGGGTTGCGGGCACGCTACAGCGAAGGAAAGAGTTGTGGCCCGAGAGGGTGGACCTTTTAGCGAGCGGCACGAGCAACCCCTTTCTTGTAATTCGACGAAATAAACCGCCGAACGTTAGGCCAGAAGCAATAAAATAAATCAAGCGGCTGTGTCGGGAAGGAAAACATTAGTGGCAGTGGCATCGTGCTAGCAAACGAGGGTCCTTCGGTTATCTACAGGCATTTTCCTGGCGAAAGACGTTTTAGTAGCACTCGACATTGGCTAGGATCGCCTTTCTCTTCTGTCATCCGTATATATCACAGAAAAATTCTCCTCAATATCATAAGCGCAATCTGCTTGGAGTGCAATTAATACTCACTTCGACACTTGTGCCAGGAGAGAAAGTGCCGGCGCTAATTAACTCTCTGGCTGTCATCGAATGATGAATATCCTCGGGATTGGCAAACGCCTTAACGCTCGGCGACACCGGCCAATAAATCGGGGCGCAGGGAATTAAAGGGTTAGACGCGATCTCGACTACCGAAAATTCTCATCACCCTTTCAAGAGGATAGCACCCCCAACCCCCTCTCCACCTCTCTCTCTCTCTCTCTCTCTCTCTCTCTCTCTCTCTCTCTCTCCGTCTGAGTTTGCTTTCATTGCCAGGCGGGCGGCGATAAGGATCGACGACTCTTCGCGAAGCAATCGGAAGAGAGGCCCACTCTTCCTTCGAGAGGCAGGCGGTTGCCGAGGGATCGGGAATCAGGGATCTCGGGGATTTTAGGAGAGGAACGAGGAGATAAAGAGGAGACGAGGCGAGGCGAGCAGGAGGGAGAGGGAGTGAAGTCGAAGAGTTCGAAAGATACTGCGATGGCTAGGGTAGGTAGCGCGCGCGCAAACTAAGGGTGGGTGGCACTCCGGTTCGGTGGGGTATAAATACGACGCCGACGGAGAGAAACACAAACAGTAATTACGAATATCTCGGCACGGGATCGAAAAGACATCGCGAATCTTTAACTGGTTTCAGCCACCAGCCAGTTTCGCTCGTCGACAAGAGGGTGGGAGGGGGTTAGAGAGGGAGCGAGGAGAAGGGACTCGTATAATCCTGCAGTCTCCTTGAAACAGCCGGATAGCAGAGGTCCCTCTCCGTTCTCGCTGATGCTCATTGCCCCCACGGGCCTGCCGTCTGCTAGGTATCACCGCACCCCTTTCGGTCGTACTTTCGGATTAACCCTCTCCCTTTTCTTCACCTCATTTCGTGTCGAAAACTTATTAGTAATTACGCCCGGATATCTGTTGGCCCGATCCAGAACGAGCCAAGCTTGCTCTCACTTCTTCCCTTCCACCAATCGCCTTCTCTCTCTTCCTCCTCTCTACTTTGTTTTCCTTCGAGCCCTCGCACTTTCAGCTTTACTAGCGTAACCCCTTCTACACTACCTTCGACTCGGCGTCTCGCCCGCTTCGATAACTTCTGGTAAATATCCATAGGACCGGGAACATGTTGTGCCTCATCCCCATTGACTTCCCATCGCTTGTACCCTACGGATAATCGACTGCTTTCGAAATTATGTCGGTGTATGGTAGAAGCACTGGCTTACATGCGGCGCATAGTGATTAATGCTTATTAGCATATAGAGTAAATAGCGCGTGTGTGATTTGAGATTCCCATGGATTCTCAGTGGCAGTTTTCTGGGAATCTTGCGAATAACAAATACTTTTGTGAAACTGTGCATGATAAATAGAGTATTTTTTTGATCTGGAAAAAGGCATAGAGGGGCTGGGTAATAAGTTCTCGCAATCATAGCTTTCATTATTAAATCGATATAATCACGTTGGTGCATGGAAGGCAGTAATCAGCTGCTCGTTGAAAATGCAGACGTGCAAAGTATCTCTGAAGGGCTATTACTGTTACCGTCAGTGTTACCATTCGCTTGATCTCTCGAGTGCACGAGGCAAAGAGGGGTTCAGGACTATGCCCAATGGA
Organism: Ectemnius lituratus; assembly: GCA_910593735.2. Lineage (NCBI taxonomy): Eukaryota > Metazoa > Arthropoda > Insecta > Hymenoptera > Crabronidae > Ectemnius > Ectemnius lituratus. Next base: position 7,698,719 of record OU343042.1, read on the forward strand.
TCGAGAGTGCTGGTATAGTTGGAAACGTGAACGACAGTATTATACAGGAAAGAGTGCCGAGAGTAACACGAACCTCTGCTCTCACGAATCAGAGAAGGAAGAACGATTGGAGGAAAAAAAGTAGCTCGAAGAAGAGCATTGCCTTTGCAGAACAGCCGGGCTCAACGGAAAAGTACCAAGAGAGCCGACCAGAAAGAATGGGAGAGGAAAAAGCCAGTGATTCGTGCAAGATTTATTTTGATGATGTTAATTAACGCCTTAATTGTCGCAAACGCTAATTTACAATCTATCTGGGACATTATTTTCCTGGAGATAACCACGCGAAGTGGAGAATGTTAGATGAGTGTGCGTGTGTGTTACGAGAGCACGCCATTAAGAGCAACATATAATTTCGCGTTTAACTCCTCTGACAAATGTAGACTGGACGCGCGGTCCCTTTTTCGCCCGGTATCGCAAATGAGAATTGGACCCCTCTGTTTTAAATATTGTAATTAGCGCGGATATGGTGAGTTAAAGCCTTTTGTACCGACCGTTTTCCGTCTTTGATTATCCCTCGTTAAGTGTCTGTAGTTATCGTGTCGGAGGTCTAGAGCATTTTCGAGGAGGACCGCGCCGAAACGATTCTGGTCAACTGATGTTTGGTTCGGTTAGCCAACTGGTTGTCCTTTCCGGTGCTGCGGTGATACTCTCTCTCCACCCTCCACTGTCCGGTCCCTTCCTGACAATAATCGTCGGGTTCTCCTTTAATACCACGCGCGCGCCCGGCGGAGAGAGCAACCCTTTTATATCGGCGGCGACCCTCCTTAGTCAAATAGAGCGAAGTTCGCCCGCTCCTCCTCATTGCCTTTTCCTTCTTTTCCGCAAAACGAAGGGTTATTCCGTCGAGCGTCGAACCCCTTTATTGGCCCCCATTTTAAAAGAGTGTTACGCCTCGTTCCTTGTAGCCTCTTACTCGAAAACCACCCTTCTCCGATAGTTGATAGGATCGACGACGCGAAGGGTCCCGCTAATAACCGCCGTCTGTTATCCCGTATGGATATGACTTCAAAAAGGTCGACCACGCGTATTATTCCGTAGATGAAATCAGATCGAGAAAGTTTCCGTCGAGCGTAGCGTAAGTTGAACGCCCGTCTGCTGGGTAGGAGAAAATGATTCGATGGTAGGGGAACCAATGAAGCATGGGGAAATGTATTCTTCTGAGATCAGTGTCGATCCCCAGCGCGCCTGCCAATTCGTGTATCCGCCGCGTTTATGTCGGCCTCGCCCCAAACACGCCATAAAATCAGCAGCCCCTGTGCGCTCTCTTCGTGGCGCTTACACACATAGGCATACGCACACGGGCCTCCATGCGAATGTGGGACGGAAACCATATTCTCCCTTTGCCGGCGGTGACTGCCGAACACGATGGTGTGCACGGCGAGCGCGAAAAAAAAGGGAAAAAGAGGAAGCATAGGTCCCGGACACGGCGGCACTGGCAAAATCATCCCCCTAGCTGAACGGCGGCCCGTGCCACCGCGCTCAACAAGTGTATCTGCGCTAAAAAAAGAAAGAAAAAAAGGGAGGGAAGAAGGAGGAGAGGCCGCGCCCCGACCATTATCGGTGAAATTGGGAATCAATAGGCCATGAAAGGATGGGGTCGAGTGCTCTTCGCTCTCGTGCCTGTGCCGCGCACCGTCCACCTCCGGCTCTTTCGCGCTCTCCTCTTCGGCCCCGTTCATACCTACACCGACCCTCGCCGCCGCCGCCGCCGCCGCCGCCGCCCTATCCTCTCGGCGTGCCACGCTTTTATTGCCGCTACTGCCTCTACTCTCCACCGATTTCGCGGTCAGGTTAATTCGATTGTCGCCCACGGCGCATTGATAAAAAGGGGAAGCGGAAAGCGAGCAGTCGACGCAATCTCGGCAACCCAACCACTTTTCTTCCAATTGAAGCGAATTCAATACTATTTCACGCCTTACTAATTATAGATGTACAAGTAAATTTGTGGTGGTTTAATTATACGACTCAATGAATGCGGACAGTCGAAGCAGTGGCATCTTTATCGCTTTAACCAGCAAGTTCCACTGGTTTGGATCCCTCTTCGAAGGGGATAATAATTCGAGCCTAAATAAATGCCGATTTACAGTCTAGCAAGTGACACGGGGTATATCGTAAAATTTCGTTTGCTGTTCCCCCTCTTTGGGAAAGCAGTGAGAATCCTCGCGTGCGTTCGCTCGACAATGCGTGCCAGACTCGTAAAACTCCTCGCGCCTTCCTTCGACGATCGCCAACCTGCCACCCTGTTATTTTCTGACTTTATTGCGGGCACAGTGTCCGGGCGGTGCGGCTGCACCGTTTACAGAGCGTCGTTTACAACTCAGGCCCCTTAGATTGCCCGGCGACGAAAGCCGGCGAAGACAATGTTTCTATTGTGACCACTTGTAATCAGCCTGTTCCTGGCGGCCAGACTCCGCCGACAGGTGCCCCTTTTTTCTCCGAAACTGATAAGGCCCCTTAATTTCTTTATGATTCCACCATACGGTCCTACGCAAATAGTCGGCCACTCGAGGAGGCCGGTGTACAAAGCGAGCATTCGGGATTGCATGGGGATTGCGTCTCCCTATAAATTGCACGGAAACAGGAAGAGGGAGCGCGCTCGAACAGGTAGGCCTTCTTCTCGGCGATAAGGATATCTACCTGTTCCCCCGAAGATACGCACTAGATTAGACGCTCCAAGTTCTTTTTCTGGCACTGAACGCAAAATTCGGCCCATTACATGCGAGCTTTTATGCGCGCCGATAGAAATTGAAGGGGTCCCAGTGTATCCCTACGGATGAAAAGTGCACCATCGAAGCTATCAGTAAGAACTGGCTCGGCGCATATTCCGTTCCCGCAGGAAATGGAGTATTCACGAGTTTGCTCCGTTTCCTCCGCTTCTCTCTCCTTTTGAAAGCTAGTCGAGCGCAGGAAATGCGCGGTCGATTGACGCATCCTTTATGGGCCCGATCCTCGCGGAGTACATCCAAAGAATTACCATACTAAAAGCACGCCCCCGTTGCCGCGGCCTTCGTCATTCTCCGCTCCCACGTGAACGTCGAATGTCAACGCTCGAAACTCACGCGCGGATCCACTGAATCTACCTTAAGGGGCTTTAACGACTTTTCAAAAATACTGTAACTCCGACGAATCTCTCAGGACTCTCGAGCGATTTGAAAGGCAATAACTGGAGTAGGTGCTCGAGTTCCAAATATTAATCTCATTTGATCTATGAAAAGTAGGGTAGCGATGAGATGAAATTTGGATGTCGTGTACCGTTCAATTTTCTTTCTCGCCGCGGTCGGAAGGAAAAATTCCAGCGCGCGGTCCGCGGCGCTCTCGGCCGCCGCAGATTGTTACATCGTTAAAATTTTTGCGAGGGTGCCTTTGTGCGCGGCGGCTCGAGATCAAAGAGTGAGAGAGGGTGGAAGGGAGAGACGGCTGATGCTCGAAGCCGTCGCCCCTTCATCGAGAGGGTTACGAGTTAGGCGGCGGCTGGCGGCGTGCGGATAAGTGGGAGGCCTGCGAAGTGACGGTGCTTGCGTTGCGGCGACGGGGGGATGCCGGGTTCCGGGAGATGCTTGTATTTAAAACATCCTGCCCGCGAAATACCGATACGGATGGGTCCTCGACGTAAGGGCCTCGCAAGAGACTTTAAGGTGGGCGCGCCACGGGAGGGGAAGAGGCTGCCTTCCGGTGACTCTGAGCTCTCGGGGATGCTCCGGCGCGCAAGAGAGAATTCGCTACTCCGCGGCAACCCTTCCACTCGCAACGGCAAGGTATGCCTTTGGCCTTTGTCATTTAATATCAGTGCCGGTATGCAAGGACCCGGGCTAAGGAAGCCTCGGGTGATCGCTTTGATGGTTGCGCGGTCCATCCGCGAATTTATGGCGAGTTTCCTTCTCCCACTCTCCAACCCTCTTTTCATCTCCTTCTATCCTCCTTGTCGTCAGCCCTCGTCTTACGCTCTGCCTCCGTTCGACCAGACCAAGGGATAGCCAAATGCAGAAACCTTCTAATTTCGATCGGGAGCACATAGTCCTGTCACAAACCTACCTAATATTCTAGAAGCTATCTCGACCTACAACTTGCATTGGTCATCGATTTTCAGTTTCCTATTTCAAGCTTCCCTATACTAGTTGACTGTATCAGCAAGTTTTCCCGAGGAATTTCGAGTGTATAATCGCACAAAGTTATACTATTAGGTGTTCATAGTCCTTATTGCTTTTCTCGTAATAGCAATTCACAGCATCGGAATTAAAGGCACTCTTGCCAGGGAAGAGTTAATAGTAGAGTGTCAATCGGAAGGACACCTAGGATCAGCAAAGCGTATCCTCCATCGGGAATGTCATCGCCGATCCACGGAGGTGGAACGGCAGTGGGACGTAAAAATTACGGATCCACGGATGTCGAGCGACGTACGGGCCTGGATTATTACTTTCCTTCGAGTTTCCCACAGAAGTCAGGATCTGTGGTCGCGGATCATAGCCCGGGCCGCCTATACAAATACAGGTGCTCACAATGAGCAGTGCGCGCACATAAATTAACCGGTGGGAATATCCAATGTACGTGCGCAGACATTTGCAAGTGGAGTCTCCTCTCCGTACATGGTCATAGGGGCTCGCACACGCAGAGATGCACAGTAACGCACGCAAACATGCGAGCAGGTCGGCTGGTAGCAGGTTGATATGACGGTACGTATGTGAGGGAGCGCGCCGTTCTTTCATCCCATAACCGTATGCGGTTTGGCTACGGCCGTTACGGTTCAAGCGTTCTCCAATAACGCGTACCCACTGGACACTCGCTACGTCCGCAGGAATGTGGATGTCGCAGTCGCTCTATTTACACATTGGTCGACGTTAATAAAGGCCGCGTTTCAAACCCACCCTCCCCTCTTGCCCCCGGAGATCCCCTATATATATATATACTCGACCAATTGTACCGAGTGTCCGCGGAATTAATACCGCTGTTGTTCCCACTTGAAGCGATTTTCGAGGACACCTAGAGCTCGCGTATGCGCCTTTGCCATTAGCAGACTCTGTATGTTTATGCAAATTCGGAGTACTAGGCTGTATTCTGAAACATCTATCATTTCGGGGAAATAATATTAATCCGTAAAATATATTCCCGTCGACATAGCCGAAGAGAGAGTTTCTCTTCAGATGGGTATCGCTCTGGACAAAAAGGGAGAGCCGCTTTTACAACGATGTAGGCGAGCTAGGATGAATTATAACGTTATGATTGCCTGCGACATTTCTGTACAACGGGCTAGCCCGACCTGGCCTAACCTCGGGCTTCTTGCCTTACGTATTTACCACTCACATCGTCTTGATTCAGCAATGCAGAGGCCGGGAAGAGAGACAAGGGTGCACAGGTAGTTCAGTCGGCACTTACCTCCCAACAATGCCAGTGCTCGACTCACGCAAGTGTCCCGTGCATCCGCTCTCATCGAATCTCTCTTTCTCTCTTCCTGGTTTCAGCAGTAGCGAGGGCGCAAGATGATCTTTAAAAAATGAGGATGCAGTCGGCAAGAGCGTGTGTGAGAGAGAGAGAGAGAGAGAGAGAGAGAGAGAGAGAGAGAGAGAAAGAGAGGGAGAAGGCAGAGTGCAAGAGGTGGACTCGGAGAGAAAGGCGTAGACGTCATTCTCGACAATGCCGAGAGCGAGGTGCACGCAGTCCGCGGTAGTATTACTAATTACTGTTATTCCATAATGACCGATGTGCGCATGGGAATGTCTCGATAATCCTATGCATTAAGGCAAGCTCGCTTCGCCTTTATTTCTGGCATTAAGAGACCGTCGGTTGTAGCCGCGACATTTACCGCATCTCTCTTTTACTTAACGGTGCGCTACTCGAGGCAAGGAGAGTGAAAGAGAGGGAAGGATAGTAGACTTCCTCCGCTGCCGATGGGAAAATCGTGGAAGTAACGTAAAGACGACGTCCGTTTCTCGATAGAGAATCGCGGAATGTCTCGCTGCCTGAATTACACGGCTCTGATCCGGCAGTGGCTCGGTCTTAAAGAAAGAAGAGAGGTGCTTGGCAATTACTGCACTCGTTAATGGAGGCAGCCGGACTAATAGTAGGACGACGAAGGAGAGGGGCCGTCGCCGCGGCAGAGCGTGTATAGGAATTCCTTGCCTATTTCAGGTCGCCGAGCCCGCACTTCCTGCGCGACGCTTTTTCGGTGTCAGCCCAAGTTCATTGACGTTCGTCGAAAAGTGCTTGAGTGCCCACAGTGCCTAGCCATTGTGCCGGTTGTCGTTCTGTAATTATTCTTACTTCGTTCCGGAGTGTAGCTGCGAATGTTTCACTCGCTCGTTCACTCGATGCCTTGTCTCTCGTTAATCGCTCGATACCGTGAGATCAACTCACGAGATATTTGAACGCTTCCTAGAAACTTAGAAAGAGAGAGAGAGAGAAAGAGAGAGAACGAAAAGTTCAATTTCGCAAATGGGACAAGATTTGTCATGCGCTCTGCTCTGTCCTTCTTGGGCCATAGTCCTGTCACATTAGGTGGCAGGAAGAGTCATCAGGTAGTGTAACCCTGACGGGATGAGAGGTCGATGAGACTCGATCCCTCGATCGATCAACCGAAAGCCTTCGACCTCGTGGACTTAGTTCTAGCCCTGTCTCGCTTCTCCATGGATTAACTTCTTGCGGCGGCTTCTTCTGCCGCTTGATCTCGCCAATTTGTTCGCCCGAACTTTCGGCTAAATTAGCATCGACTTGCCAGTGGAACTTGGTTTGAGTTAGAAGCTCGACTTTCCATTGGATCGATTTCCAGGCTTTAACTTTTCCCTTAGAAAACAAGTGTAATCCCCTGTCTTTTGTAAATACGAAAATCTAGAAAGACTCATCTACTAGTCGCGGTTGAAAAATACAAAATAGATATATAAATAAAGTGACAAAGGTTTAGACAGAAATTTAGAAAGAAAGTTCCGATTAGCTTCGTGTCATTCCAAGTAATCCCTTGAGTTTCCAAGTGTCATGGAACAGGGGATATCAATGGAGCATTCAAGATGAACGTGTATTAAACGTGAAAAGAAGAGACGCGCGCGGTACGGCAGGGCGCAATAACGAAAATAACGAGAGACAACGTGTCTTTGTATATTTCACCATACATCATCCGGGTGGCATGGGTTCTACTTTATTCTACGATCACGATCGTTGTTTTGCTCCCTCGTGTATTGCGAGAAAGTATCGCGAGTGCGGATGAGCGACGGGGGCGAGCGCTCGCGCTCGGCTGGAGGGTTTTGGCACTCGGTGGCGCCGAGCGTACAAGAACGAATCGGCAGTCGACACGTACGGGGTGCGACGTGCTAGGTGAACCGTAAATAAACCCATCTGGAAGAATTATTTTCTCTCTTTCTCGCCACCCGCCACTCTCCCCCTACGCCCACTATTCACGCACACATAGGCTCTTTTCTCATCGTGAAATAATGCTCGTGCCCTTCTTAATCGTTATACGCTCGTATCATGAAAAATAATAAATTTCATTAGTATATCTTTTCATCTAATGCGTAGCCTTTGAAGCATTAGACTCTGGAGCATTTGAAGGCAAGAAATTCGTTGAACAACGTCGTCGGGTATGAAAGGATTCGGATTCAAAGCACGATAGGAGGAAGGCGACTCGGGGGTGTTAGTGGACATTTGTCAGACTGACTGACTACCGAAAGGTTGACACTAGACGATATGCGGGTCCAAGCGCGGAGTCGTCGTGACGTTTTGACAAGGGTGGTCTTGTCTCAGGCTATCGTTATTCGAGGCCCTGATATACCGCCGACCCTGCTAAATGATTCATGACTCCCAATGGAACTGCCCCCTCCCCGCCCGATTCTTCTCCTTTTAATGGCGATCTTTATTCCCCTGATCCGTATTCCCGCTGTATCCACATCCTTTCAGATCGAATTACGGCTCAATTGACGGGACACGGAAACTCGGGAACTCTATCCTTTCGACTTTATTCACGATATCGAGACCCCTTTATTTAATCTGATACAATCCTTCTTGAATTTCACATCGTGCGAATCGCGGCGTCCGTCTGCTTTTAGCCAAATTTACTAAGAGATTCGAAGTTAATCTTGAAAAACGTCTCGCTACGGTTTCGAGTGAGTGCACCGAGGGAGGGAGATGTGAAGAGCTATGTGACAACGCTTTCCTTAGTGAGATTAAACCAAATTACTTCCTGGTGCCCCTCTCCCGTGGCGCCTTCCGCTGCCCGACGAGCACGTCGCAGCCGGTAGCGTCTAATCGCTTACTTTTTTCACGAGCTTATCGCGCCTAGGAGATCGTACGACGGCTCTGATTATTTGATGCGCAGGCGAACCGAACCTTGAAATAATAAGCTTCTTCCCTGATTCCGGCTTGTGTCGCCGGCCATGTTCACACGTGCACGAAGCACAACCGATGTGCGATCGCATTAGCGCTCTCGGCAGGTAGGCAACCGGCTCGGCACACGCGTACAAGTCTTTCCTGGCTTTTAGGGAGAACGTCGGCTACGTGGTCAGCGAGAAGGCTATTGCTTTGTTGTGTCTATCAACGTTATTTACACCGCGCACCTTATGCAGACCAGACGCGCCGAGAGATAGTAGATCGGCGACTAGCTCGCCTCCACTATATGCAGCCGGCGCAGGAAGCCGGGATAATTAACCGTATCAAAAAATCGCTGAACACGTTATTTATAGTCGCGGAAATCGGAGGAAAAGCGTGGAGTAACGCCTCCGCTGACGCCGTCTGGCCGGCGATGCGTGGACTCCCATTATCTATCTGCATTGGAGCCTTCATTACCAGGGCAATCTCTACCAGACCCCACGGGAAAGGTGTTGTATGCATTCGTAACTGCTAAACTACATTGGATTTTCCTTCCTGGCTGTTAGACGATTTTTCCAATGTCTAAGATTGCCGAAGAATCGGTGGTGTAAGGTGCTGTTTCCAGAACTACCAGGCCATGGCATAAGTAAGTAATGACTGCAATGGCTGGTACATATGGGAGTTAAAGGGGGCGATGTAGCGGCTAGAGTCGGAGAGAGAGAGAGAGAGAGAGAGAGAGAGAGAGAGAGCCTCGGGTGGTTTCCTTGAACGATGATAATCAGTGATTTCGTGACAGACACGGGGCCGTGGCCACGCTAACGAGCAATCGCAGCCTGACGCTCGCTCGGGCGACACTTCTAGGCGTGCGGCTGTGGACTTTACTTTAAGGACGCGGAATTCGCCGGCTCTTCCATCGCACATCGACCTACGTTGTTAGAATGTATGTGCGGCCACACACCTATGGAATATCGCAGCATGGCGTGCACACACCGGCTGCCTCGCTGAGCGCGGTCACACGTGTATCGGACGTAATTACGGCCGATCCTCTCTTACAATTATTATGATAGTTGCGCCGCGACGCTCATCACCGCGACGAACGCGATCTTCTTATTTAGCTGTCTTCTTAGGACCGATCTTGGCATGCTCACTTCTTGATTGAAAGCCGCGAGGACACACCTTTTCGAGTACGTACTCTTCCTCCAACGGGCTCGCTTCCATTGTCATTACGGACGCACTCTCTAATTAGTGGAGTTAATTGCCGACGAACTAGGAGCGCTCGAACGTCACCGGAGAGAGACGCTTATCTGTCTGCGACACGCGTTTCCTTTCGATCGCAAAGGATAGCATTAATATTCAGTGAATTTTCATAATATGATAAATACTCTCTAAACTCTCTACTTAAGATGTACTTCAAGAAAATGTAACAAAATTTTTAACGTTTCTGCACAACTATGCCTTTAATTTTTTGTAGTAATTAATATCATGCAATGAATATTATAGCCTCTCGTTCCGTTCATTAGCCAATGTTATCAATAACGAAAAATCTTTGGCCTGGAGCGCCGAATGGTTGGGAATGCTATACCAAGGCTCGTTAGGGCGATTCCGTATTTTATTGGCCACGTATGTTCCTTAAATACTCGAGATACATTTTATACCTTTTAATCTAGTGGTGCAATGCCGAGGATCGCCTTAATGGCAAGCGCAAAAGGCGAGTTGGCGCGGCGAATGGTCATTTTACGAGTAAGCGTTGATTCGCGAGCAATTGCCGTTGCTCCCAGGTCACCCCTTAAGTAGAAATGAAAACCATGCGTACATGTATACCCACCGAAAGCCATCATCGTCGTTGACGTTCGAATGTCGCTTGCAGCCCAATGTTTCTCGGCAGTAAAGAGCCGCGGGAGGAACACAGAGGCATAACTCGGGGCGAGTGCTCGTGTTCTTAGAGTAAGTTAAAGTACCGGCGAGAGATAACGATACGACAAGAGGCTGCTGGCTCGGCCAGGTTCGCCTTCTGTGTATCAGCGGCGAATTCAGGCGGGTAGAAACTGGGCGGCCCGGGGATAATGCCGCGTCGATGCCGCTTGTCGCGGCCGAAGAAAATGAAAGAAAGCCGAAGGCAAAGAAAGCCGAAGGGTACACATAGTAGACATACACGCGCAGCCATATACACATACATAGACCGCCAGTGGAGCAGAAGGTGAAGAAGGAGCGGGATGCAGAAGGATGCGGAGAAAAAGGGAGCTGGCAGTGTTCGGCTGATACGGACGATCGCTTCGTCTCCCGGCGAGCGGACGGACTGATCACTCTGCCGTCGCTCTTATAATTATTATTCGTATTTTAATGGCCGTGGAAAGGCTCGTACGCCTTTGAGGCCGGGCGAGACGACGGCTTCTCGAGACCCTTCCTCCACCTCATCCTCCTCCTGGTTCACCTCCTCCATCCAGCGCTTCCTGCAACCTCCTCTCGCCGCTGCACAGATGAACAGAGAGCGAGTGAGTGAGCGAGGGCGAGGAGTTGCGGGGCAGAGAGCCGAGGGGAGCAGGAGCGAGAGATCGAGAGAACGACTGCCACCCCTGTGCTTTTAAAAATATTGGGGATTTCAGATACCAAATGCCACCGCGGCGCGCACTGTGCCATGCTCTCGAATCAAACGGGGAAAAGGGGATGTGGGTTCGCTTGCACTTTCTTCCTCCCTTTCTCCTCGTCTCTTCCTGGAGACCTCTCCGCCGGAGCACGGCTCTGATACATCTTCTTGCTTCCCCGTCACATTCTCTCCCGTCGCCTTCTCTCTTCCTCTCTTCGAGTCGAGTGCCTCCGGCGCAGCCATTCAATCAGAAGCCCGGGCCTCGGATAAGTCGCGGCTTTTATTACGGGCCCTCCTTCTCTTTTGCTCCCGCATTCACTTTCTCGCTCGCTCTCCTTCTGCCAGGGGACTGCTCACCCAATGACGATAGGTGATATGCCTCCGCTTCGTCTTCCTTCTCGCCGCGACTCGCTTCTTTCCGCTGCTATTGATATTTTAAGATATTGCGGATACTCGGTATGTACTGCGCGCAACAATGGGACTGTCGGATCCGAGTATCCATCAGTATAATAGCCAACGCAAATGATTAATAAGAGTGTGCGTATATCTTGCCTTCCGATTAGCCGGTTGGATAGTTGGATTAATTGAGACGTGTAGAGAATGTTCAATGAAGATTCGAGTTAAAGCTCCGGCCAATTTAGCGCGAGGTCACTGGAAAAACGGCCTGAAAAAATGACTTAGGAAAGAGTATGTAGGAGGGAGGAGGTTGAGGCGAGAAGGAGAGGACGAGTGAACGAGGCATCAATCAATTTACAACCCTTCGGTCGATTAAGCCGAATGAGCCGCGGCCCAAAGACATTCGTTTCTCACTGGGCCACTCCCGGTAGTTAATATGAATTAATAGATAAATATACAATTAGAAGTAATCTATATTAATTAAGGGAGGGTCTTGCCTTCGTGGTGGCTCGACTTGGTTCCTTTGTGGCCGTACCGTGAATATCCGGCGATTCATTCATTAACCCCTCACCTTCGACCTCGGGGCCCGGAGCTGCCGAGGCTCGAATCATACCTCGAACAATAACCGAACGGGAAATACCCCTAATGTGCTCTCGTTGTCTTGATCTTCCGATCGTTTGGCCGCCCATGCCTGCTCGCGCTTTACCGTGCTTTCACCCCATCGGGAGCTTTAAGGGCTGCACATCGCTCGCGCTGCTTGCCTCGTTCACCGCGCTATCTTCACCTTTGTTCGAACGCTACGCTAATCGCACTTCCTATCCGACCTTTATACACACCCATTCTTCTGCCGTTCGCTTGAATTATTGCTGGATAATTCAATTAGAAGGACCACCGCATCGGAAAAATACCCGCGGCCTGCTAATAGCTTCGTCATATTCGAACAATGTGTAGGCTAATTGTGGATTGATTCGTGCCTTAGTACGATTATTTGTGAATTTTAAAGGGGACAGAGCGAAAGTTGCTAGAATAAAATTACAAGATTACGTGATATTTTTGTACCAAATTAATACTTTTAAACCGCATATGATTGATCTGTTATAACTATCGTCGCGCTGGATGAATCAGCTGATTCACATAGATGAAATGGATGAAACTTGTGCGGAGGGGATCCTTTCGCATCCGCAACGCAACGAAATCGTAAAAGGGGAGGATGTAAGGGTATAGCAGTCACCTGACAGCCGTCCTTAATCCGAAGATTTAAGTGTACCGCTATACTTCGGGATTGCTATAAACAAAAACAAGAGCCAGTTGCGCACGCACAAAGCAGAGGGAGAGAAAGATTGTCGCTTTCGCCGTTAGGGAAGGCGGGCTTGCGCTCGTTATTAATACAAAGGGGCGGGAGGGCGCGATGGGTAGCCAAATCCCAATCTGAAATACGACGGGAAATAATCCGGTCGAAATAAAACGAGGAATGTAGACCGCCGCCGTTCAAGTTAAGCTTGCAGCAACGTAGTAGAGTCCGTGCTCGCTGCAGCTCCGCCAGTCGCTCGTAGATTTTGCAAGAGAAACGCCGAGACGGGAGTACAGTACGTACTTCTCGTTCGTGGGAAAATACGAAGTCTGCTCTTCAGGACGGAAAAAAGTAAGCGCTGTAATTAACCATGGGTTTGCCTATCTATGATGCGGGTACACCTGTGCACCGGGAAACATCTTAGAGTTAGATCCTTGCGCTCCATGGATTAAGGACGGAGAAAATATTCGGCATGGAAAGGAACATTCCAACAATGAAATAAAGACCAAAGTCCGAATATTATGTTTCCTTTACGCTATCGAAGTACTCCTTCGCTAGCACGACGCAAAAACCTTCTTCCAATTATTTTCCAGTCGCGATGAACGGTAACAAAGTGCAATCAGAGCCAGTCTTGTGTCCGCAGTAAAAGAGCGCACAAAGTAACGGAGTTAATCTTCGAATGGCATTTAATAACGCCCGTAATTCTCATTAAATACAATTAAATCTTCGTGGAGGTCCTGTAACAATTTGAGCCGGCTGTGTGCTGTAGGTGCATACCAATATTCGCGCGAGCGATAAAATACTACGACCATTAAAAGAGTCTCTGCAAGGAGGTCCACGTGGGCTTAGGTGTGTAGCCATCGTGCGGGTTCGACCAGTGGATCTTCTGATGTAGTACCGACATTAAAAGTCGAGGGCCACGACTCCGGAGATTGAAATACGAGCCGCATAAGAATATCATTAGCAAATTACTTAATTTACGAACGACCGCCCTCATACAAATCCCATAGACGCGCCCTTCTTTCGGCAAAGAGGTCCATGCAATTACAAGATCCGTCTTCCTTCTTTGTCGCAATTCTCCAAACCTTCCAGTCCGTTCTGTTCCTGCCACTCGCTTTTGACTTTTATTACCGCAACCATGAACTTTCTGTCTTCCCAGATAGTCACGGTGATTCTCAGTATTTAAGTTGAGTTCATGAATTCAATTACAGTTCCTAGTTCGAAGACATAGTACTTCCTACTTTCTAGATGAAATTGACATTTGAACAATCTTCATAGTCATTCCCATTTTCTTCTCATTTCGCCAAGTACAATAGCATCAGAGATCAGAGCACAAAGATGCCAATGCTGGGTCCAGATATATCTGCGTCTGCAGTGACAAAAGAGTGCATCGAGTCGGATAAACCACCCACCGCCAAATAAAGTGTCGGCAGGCTGGAAGCTGCGCGCTTTCCATCTTCCCGGAACGAACAAATCATAGTACCAGAATACCTCGGTGAATCGACAAACGAAGCGAGTACTTTTTTCTCTCCTTGAGCCACACGCGCGACAGAGTAGTGTTATAAATACGCGTCTGGCCGCTATTTGTCCCTTGCGGAATAACAGCGACATGTTTGCACGTGCATTTGTCGCAAACGAAGCATGCAATCCGTAAAGAAGAAAGAAGCTTCGATCGAGTTTAGTTGCATTGGTGGCCATCGGCATGGATCGGCCACCTCCACGCTCGTATATAATCCACCGACTTTAAGAGAGCTCCAGGCCGCCACGGACAGGATAGACAGGATAGTCACGACAGGCAAGACAGATGAGATAGGCAGGGCAAACCTCTAACAATTAGTCAGTCTATCGAAGCTCTCCATAAAAAGGAAGTAAGGTTCACTGACAATGAGTCCAGTGCAGTCGATGCCGCATTAAATGATCGTGATTTACGTAGCTATAATTACTAATTAGTAGGTAATTGTGATATAGTACTATGGACTGCTATAAATATGCATTGATGCAGCCGGTATACTTTGTGGAACGCGTGCGCCTCTCCCCCAGGCAATATTGCATTTATTTAATCGTAGATCAGGAAAAGTTGAATATTAATAAGTGCAATGCTAATGAGCTCTATCTACGTCCAACTATTGAATTGCCCTACTTTTCATAACCAGCACAAAAGCATGGAGTTTAGAAATCTTAAAATTAAGGCACGCCACTTTTCGGATTCTTGTGAGGTCAAGCGTTTGAGATACACTCGACGCGAACGTGTACACCAGACTTTAAGATCAACCAATTCATAGTCTACGTATGCACCGACGATAATTTCTCTCTTGCCCTGGCATATGCTCTACCAGTTGAGCCTAGTGTGAATGGTCCTGGTTAAGTCAATGGAATGGAGTTGTTGGTGAATGCGGGCGTACTACCTGTACTGTGAATCGGGCTTTAGGGCGGGGCGACTAGGCGAAATGCCGATGTAAACTCATTCGTGTCGAAGACGTATGCGGACAGTATCTCGCGAAAGTATCAGGAAAGCGCGTAACACAGCTCACGCACAGGAGCGTCCGCTGCTTGTTATCTGCCTTTCAACGAACGACC
Source organism: Ectemnius lituratus (assembly GCA_910593735.2). Classification (NCBI taxonomy): domain Eukaryota; kingdom Metazoa; phylum Arthropoda; class Insecta; order Hymenoptera; family Crabronidae; genus Ectemnius; species Ectemnius lituratus. The sequence goes on from OU343042.1 coordinate 7,713,892, forward strand.
CTCATCGTGGCGTGCCGCGCTCAGCACTTCTCATCCCGCAGTCACCGGTTACGTAGTCTTATCGGCCACCTTCATCCATAAGCTCGTGATACCGGGATCAGGTGATTCCTGCACAAAGATTTTCTTGGACGTCCATCAAACGCTCTCTTCGCCTTTCCCCTCCAAGGAATGGTAGAAAGAAGCGGGCAGGGAACGCAATTTCAACGAGCGAGTCAGCGCATCCAAACATATGTATATAAATATAACGTACACACACGTAGTTCTTCGTCGAGCGATCGTCTGCCACAGAGAAAGCACACACACGCGTCAGAATTGATTTCATCGCACGGTATTCTTGCACACGTACTGCATGTCGCGCTTCGCTGTCTTCCGAGTGATCCGTAATGCGTGCACAATACTACGCATATAGTATACCCACACATCTATAGAAGTGCGCGAGTCCCCTTAATTCCACAGCAGCGCTGCGCCGAGTTTCTTTCCTTTATCAGCTGCTTAAAACTGTGGGAGCGCGTGCATGCATGCTTAGCTTCTTTAGCATTTAATGCCCGTCTGTGCTGGCCCTGGAACGCTGCCGATTGGAAATGCGGCTTACCCTTTTGTTTATGAAGCTACGCGTACGCACTGCCGAGCGGCGAGAGCCACTTAGAAAGTTGCGGGACATTGGCACAGCCAAGTAGTACATAGAGTGTCCTTCGAAGCGAATGCGTAGCTATCTTCTTCCACTGTTTCTCGATGAAATGGAATTCATGCCTTGAATGCACTCCATCCAAGTATGAGATTAAAGTTATCAGGCTAAGATTTTTGAAGATATGCATTTCCTATTTATACAAGTCTTCTCCCGTAAGATCTGCTCTCAAAAAAGGAATTCAAAGTTATCATTGACATTAATAGATTCCCGTTTGCGTATGCTCGATTCAGGTATTTCTAATAAGGGTGTTGAGTTTTTTAAATTGACCGGTGAAAATCCTGGCTGTCGAGGGGGGTTAATGTACCAGCCGACCGGGAATGGCTCCGTGAACCGTGCGGGTTCGGTGGCCGCGTTAGCGGCGGGGACAAGAAAAACAGCACTAGACGAAGAAAAGACCACAAGGCCCCGATACCATCTTCTCGTGCTAATAATTATTGCATTAATTACGCCGAGGGAGAAGCGTGCGCATCCACGACGTTTCATAGATACGGCCTGGACTAGCATACGTGTGAATATGGGCGTGCTCACGAACATATCACCACTACGAGAAAGGCGTGTATTTGTGTCTCGGAGAGTGTGTTTGTGGGAGGTTGAGTGAGCGAATGCACTAGATAGGACAGAACGAACAGTAAGTACGGTTCTAGGCATTAGCAGAGGCACACGGCTGAGACTGACTTATGAGGCAGATTTCCTGCGATACCGATGCCATCCTCGTCCTCGCCAGAACAGTCTGCATGATGCGTGGGACCTCGACGGAGAACGCGCGCATCACGGTCGCGTGATTAGCTGTAGGATCGCCTTAGCAATCACTTCTTCTTCGTACTGTTCTATTGAATATTAACTTATATTTCACTGCAAAATCGAGAGGGAAATTTGCAATCATAATTATGAATCTTCCAAGTTTTAGATTGACGGAATCTTGGTCATACATTTCCGGTGCCTCGCACAGTATAAATTAATCCTATTTGGAGTGATTCAATTAACATCTCCAATTATACGACTTTCTTCAATGTACCGGAGTTGAATCTAATTTGTCAGATTATGAATATAAGTACTGAAAAATCCCTTGTTAAGAAAAGTAAAGCGAGGGCCTGTACTGTGAAATTTAATGGTCATGCAAATACGACGCATTATATGTTAACCGTGGTCATAATTTACCGTAGTGTATGTTAGTTTACACGAGACGTTGAGTAAAATGCGTGAAAATCGGAAATCTTGATAGGATAGACACATTCTATAATCTAGCAAGGTGCACGCTCCAAGAGTTATGCGTAATACGTATTTTATGCAATATTGTGACTTCAAATGGCTGTTTAATTAACTCTCCTACATTGAAGAAGAAAAACATGGCTAACTATAGCTAACTAAGTACCAATTATTAAAACGCAAACAGATTTTCCTCGACGATTGCATTAAATAGGAAAGGCGGGTAAAGTGTCTCGAGAAATATATGATTTCCCTCGGAACACTGAAGGAGAGTTCCCGATGAGTGCTCTTCTTTATTAAAACTTCATCGAAGAAATCTTAGAGACAGCGTGTGACTTTTTACAATATCTACCTATAACAAACTTTTATGTATGTGTAATACTCATACCGAAGAGTGAACGTACGAGTTGTCGCGTCGAATCACACAATTGTTAGCTAGCGTAAGCCAGCTTCGAATAATGATGTCTCGTGCATGGTGGAGTGATCGATCGCAAGCTGATTTGGTCCATCGCGTCTACGACTAGGACGTCGACTACGACAACCACGTGGCTCGCGGTCCCTTTTTCCAGCGCGTCACGCCGTAATTAAGCGGATCATTAACGTTACGACGACGAGGAAGCCGTGGTGTGTGCCTCGACATTGCAAGATATGCGGATGGAATATCGAGGGACAGTGTACGCGGACGTGTGTGAGTGAGAGAAAACGAGCGAGGATTTGCAGGCGAAACGCTGCTGCATTCGGCCGCATACCGTTACGTTAGGCGATGCCACCCAGCCGATATGGCACCTTGACTAATGCAAGCACCGTGGCCGCGTAGTTGCACCTTGCAAATTGCCGCGAACGAGAAAAAAGCCCGGCGACATCAGGCGTCGCGATTTAAGGGAAGCGAGACGTGTCTTTCCAAGCCTCTACTGCCATTTGAACGCTCTTCCTTCTTTCTTTCTCGCTCGAATCCTCGATGACCGTAACTGCATACGTATACGTATAGGAATACCGGACGAGAATTGTTAGGAACAGGCAGCTGTTTCGCTTGTCCTGAAAGAAGGATGACGAACCTTGGGTTATTTGGTTTCATTAGTCCGACGCCGTAACCATTAATGCACATGTTTGCTTCTTGTCGCCGTAACTTCTGCCACAATTTGACTAACATACTGCGTTTTTCATACATACATATAATTCCTTGTCGTTTAACTGAACTGAATTCGTTGGAGCAGTAGCACTACATTGCAGGTTGCAACCCTTAATGTGTATTTAATTTAAAGCAGCAATGTTTGTGATTAAGATAAATGCGAGTAGCAGAGGAATTTGTAATCCGCATCTCCATTTTTTACTTATGACACGATACAAATTCGAGGAAAATACGGGTATGTAACCCGTCGTATAGCAGAATTATGAATGGTCCGTTAGAATCAAGAACCTATCAGTGATAATGAGATGGAATTAATTTTATGATTGGTTCTTAATGTACACAAGAACTTGTCACTGACTAATGCTAAAATAATTGAAAGGGATTTGTCAGTACTTATGTACACTACTAGTTGCTCGTAGTTAAGCAGAGTTTCATTCGTTAGAGAAATACAGATGCTCGTAGTCAGAGTGTAGTGCTCGTTGAAAAGTAGAGTCGGTGATTTTAGATTGCGGTATCGAAATACATAGTACGTTGTCATCGGTTGAGTCCTCGATGACGAAGCATTAAACGAAGCATCATGAGGCAGCGAGAGCGTTATCCAGCTGCGTGTTTACGAAGTCCTCGACATTCGAACAAAACAGGGAGACCAGCAAAACAAAAGGAAGTCGTTCGCCCACTTAATTGAAACGCGAATCCCGTCATTACTATACTTGGCTGAAACGCCGAAGCCAGTGTCACGGAAAATTTCAATTTTCTGCTTGAGATAATAGATAATAACGCAAATATTTTTCCGCGTCACACAAGTTCTCCGGTGGACAAAGGATTCCTTCCCTTTTCCTCCTGTCAGTCCTGGGTCGCCCGTTGAACCCTGCGAGACCCTCATTCGGCCTCTTTTTTCAATGGCGAACGCACTTCCCTATAAACACTCTACGTGACAAGGACAAGTGCGAGTGACAAGGACACTGAGGTCGAAAGGAATGAGGCAATTGGTTCAAGCAAATAATACATTTTGGTATGTCATTATGTCAGACAGACGGTTGAACTGTCACTACGAACGGAAATAATTCAATTTAAAGATTCAATATAAATATAATAACCTTGGACATTACAAGCATCTTAGAATGAATATCTTTTAAAAGTATATTTAAGTAAGAACCTTCTCCAAACAGGCTCACTTCGCTAAAACGCCAGCCGAATATCCGCAGGTAAACGTTTACCTGGGGTTCGCAATATGTACCAAGTGATGCGGACACACAGAGGTTAGGAATGCCGGTAATTACTTTGTAGTAGGGTATAGGAAGCCAGCCACCGATATTCTTGGCCTGTATGCATCCGCATCAGCCTGTACATACAGGCCTGGGCTAGTAAAGTGTCGTGACGGTAAACAAACGAAGTAGCGGAAAGGGATTCGGTAATGGTGACGCTGGACACTGGGGGCGGACATAGTAGTGAATGGAAAAGCTTGAAACGAACGAATGGAACGAGAATGTTATAAAAAGCTTTGGTTGGCGGTAGCGGAAGTAGTCGATTTTCTATAAATATGTATAACCAATATCCGCTTACGCGTTCGATCATAATACTATAGAAAATATCCTTATGAAGATAAGTGTGCTGTGAAGGGCGGGTTCAATGCTGCTGGCAGGATAGATATCCGCGTCGTACGAGCACATAGTCCTTATTCGTGGTGTGGGAGCGTTCTCCCTGCCCGCTCGGCACTGAAGGCATACTGTATCCTTTGCCGCGCTCGCCGGCAACACCGGCCACGTCGTCTATCGTAGGAAAATATCTAATCTGCATGTGTTTACGTTTGACGTGTCGATATCATCGCGCGCAGAGCGGCCCGCCGGCTCTCTCGCCTCTTACCGCGCGCACGGAAATTAAATTACCAGCCTGATGCAAAAAGGATGCGGAGCGAGCGAGTGAGAACTATCGTGTCACTATCTTGGTGTGCACGCGTGTGTATGGGTGTGTCCGTGACGATGGAATGTGCTCTTCGGGTTTTCGAGAGGTAATACGCGCTCGTGCCAAGGTGTTTGACTTTCTGTCTCTATCTGGTGGATATACTCGGAAAAAGTTTCAAGAAGGATTGCGACGGTGTAAAATTGAATCGTTTTTTCGTCTTTCCCGATGGTATCTCTTTTAATGTTTGGATAAATTTACGTTCTCAAAAGTAAAGGAATGAATAGAAGAAAGTCGCGTGTACAGTCATAATAACTTTTTTGCATTTCTTTATTAGTTTTTCGTGTGATGAAAGAGTTCTTTTATTCGCACGCGCTGTGTCATTGAGTGGGATAGCTCGACATGGTGGGGATAATAAGGCCGAAAACAGTCACGGATCAATCAGCGGCGGCCTATAATTAACGAGTTACGGCCATGCCGGCGCGTTTGCATTAAGACGCGGCTTTTTGTCATTCTGTTCTCCCTTGAGCAAAGCGAAGTCCGGCGGTAATTACCTCTCGGCGGCAGAGGCTCGCGTTTCTTCGCAGTGCCCGGCGGATTCGTCTCCACCTTCTCTCACCCTTTGGCTGGCAGTTCGATTGGCTATAGCATGTAGGTTTTTCTCATCAGCATGGTCAAAGAAACTCCACGCCGAGAGCGTATTCCCTCTCGGGGGCAGCATAACAACGTCTAGAATCGTAATTAGTAGGCGTGAACGCACGCCTACCAGACACCGAGACTTCTTCTTCGCCCACCGCTCTTTCTTCATTCGCTTTGTCCATCGCCCGGTGTCCAGTGCACGGTCGTTCACTTGGTCACTCCTGCGTCACGTTAGACAAATGATATCGAACTCTAGATTGTCTCAGTGCTATATGTATAGTTTCACGACAGTTACGTGGATTAGTTTGCAAGAAAGTTGTATATTTGCCTATAACAGATTTAGAAAAAGGCGTTTAAATGTTAGATTAAAGAAGCATTCAATTGAGAAACATGGGAAGAGAATGTAGGCGTGCCGAATCGCTGCTGTTCATACTCCCAGACGGTATTTTCAATTCATCGACAGTCTTCCGCAATCTATCATATTCATCTAACTCATAGTGGAGTGACAGATGGGTCGAGAAACAAGGGCTTGACGTGCAAGTAAGACCGGTGGACAGTCTTCATTTTCCGTTAGAGCGCTTCGGTTCAGGTAGACCGATCATATGGTGTAGGGGAGAGCAGAGTGGTCGGTTATAGATCATTATCGATACTGAACGAAGACACCAGCTCTCGCACCTATTCACCAGTGTGCTCCTTATACTGTCCTTACCTCGATGTTCCTGCGATTGTGACAAAAATGACGAGTATCCGCCGGAAGTTCTTCCACCTCCCTCGCCTTCCTGCCACCACCAGGAGTCCCTGCATTATTTTGCAGTTAGCTTTTTTACTCGGCAATACTGCTCGCTCTCGGTTCTCTCTTCTGACGGGATGATTCGCCACTTCGTTCTCGTGAATTCGATGCAGTCAGTGGGCCCCTCGGATATACGGCCGTACACTGCCTCACATCTGCCACTGCTGTGTCGAATTAATTGATCGTGATCTCGCACTGCCACCATGCTCTGCACTCGAGTGGAGTACTTAAAGACCCAGTTACCAACCTTTTTCGTGAGTGCGATTGAGTCCTGTATGATTATACGTCAGCAAGATGGTCAGTGGTGTGAAAGACATGGATTTCTTTAGGGGAGAGTCGGTTTATCTTTTCCGGATGATAATAATCAATATTATTATCAAAAGCCATTCGTTTCGCCCCGTAACGCCAATTATAGTTAAGTAACGGTAATCCCAGATACTAATTGGTATAAAAATTAATGCAGTTGCGTGGCAATCTTTTCTATGAAAGCTGGACTTTCCAGTTTTAATTCTCAGTATTTAGATATACAATACATATAGTAATCCAGTCTTTCCAATTTCATAACAATCCGCAAATAATTCCGCAATGGACTAACGTTTCGAAATCATCAGTATCTCTGTTCTAGTGGTTCACACATTAAATCGACAGCACAGTACCGGTGTCGGGCTTCATTATTTTCTTAAACAGTGACGCGAAAGTCCGTCCATGCGCACTGGAACTTTCACATGTCAGTCCGGTGCTATTGTGCCTAATGATTTAGCAATTCCGTCCGCAAGCGGCTGCAGTGCGCGTTATTTAATTCGCAGTACAATTAGCACCGTGATCCTAGCTACACTTTCTACAACAGATATGTCCATACATGTACTTATTGTCACGGCTAATCCACAGAACTGGAATCCAAAATGACTCAAGTGACAGTTTGATTGAAAACGCGGTAGTTGCACGTAACTCAAGTATCACTTTCACCCTATCACCGGAATTTCCTCGATTTTTTTCGTGATTTCACAATTTCTCAACAACGGTTTGATAGAAATCAATTGCATTGACAGTTAAACTAGAGTAAGTTGTACATAATCGCTAAAGCAATTGTTATGCTAACTAGTCTAGGTGCTATCTGCTCTTACTTGAACTAGCTTTCGTACTCTCGACCACCTGTTACCCTCTCGAACCTCTGCCCGCTCTACCCAACGTTCGTCTCGCTCGTCCTGCTTCGGCACGCACGCACCTATGTACGCACACGACACTGTAATTAGTCTGCGTGGTACATTGAACATGTTTTTTTCACTCGCTTCTTCCTTTTAATATGCGATACGCCATTCCCCAACGCTATATCTTGGCACGATTTTGCATTATCGTGTAGCTGCTCGACCGTCACGAGCCTCGCTCGTAGTTCCAGTCCGTTATATTCGAAACCATGCCAATTGGATTCAAACAATTTATCTGGTATTTAAGTGAATTATACAACAACCTAGATTTACGTGAGCAGGCATTAGAAAAATCACAAAGCAAGAGGCCAATAGGTGTGCATTTGTTGCGTATACCAGACTGGAATGTTAACGTGTGCCGAACGATTTTCATTGCCAGCTCTCACGATTGCAATGACCCACCGCTGGCTATTTCACCCTTTTTCTCCCTGGTCCTCCCATCGGACGAGAACAGTACACGAGTATATTTTCCACTTTCGCCGATATAGATAAGAATAATGGACCATGCTGGGGTGTTGCCTCGATCGCTATCTTAATAACTATGTATTCCACGGGTAATGCTCAAATTACCCAGGGTAAACGGCCCGGGCATTTGCTAGGAAAGAGCGCAAAAACTGGTGGCATATCAATATTACTATGAAACCCGATCAAAAGACACCGCCAGACTAATATAATATAATTGTTACACATTATTCCATTAATACACGTTGTAAAGCATGCCAAATTGTACCACTTCCGTAAATTCCATAATACAATTATATCGATTGGCACTTTGAACAAATCTGTGATATCTCTTTGATTATCCTGACAGTACTTTGTGGTCTTTTTTAGAAGTCTAAATGAAGTGTTGCATAATAAAAATTATAGTATCTATGTCTATAGTTAGTCTATCGATATCCCGTCGGCTATCGGTTCATTATTGAAGGGGGGGAAATCCTGCCTCGAGGGAACAGTCATTTTCCACTGAATTATGCATAGTAAGTCATGTTCATGAACAATGATCGTGCTCGTTCCCCAGTGCACCACGCGGCGCACGGCCCTGCCCAGGAAACTATGACTATAAACGCAAAGATTGGCCGTCAAGATCGTCAAGGGAAACAAATGACGGTGGTGAACCTTTTAATTGCTGCACCTGCTCCCTCTCTCTCTCTTGGTTTCCCCTTCTCGCCCCGGTATGCGTAATCCTCGCACGCGCTCCGCTCTTCGCTCGCATAATGTGGCCTCTGCGAAAACCTGGCGAGGTGATAATTTTTCTTCTACAGCTGTTCGATTTCAATTTCGGCCTCGTCATTGGCTTGCACCAAGGTGGCACCGCAAAAAGAATGCTACCGGTGCATAAAATGTTGCACAAGCTATCCCAATTTGGCTCCAGGCTATTCTTGCGATCGGTGTTCCTTACGACCACATCTGCCCCATTTGTCGAATTTTGAATTTGACCCTTGAATTCGCAGTGCCACAATGAAGAATTAATAAATTCAATCGGATAATCGGCATTCTTAACATGTCCGGTCAAGTTTTTACAGACATTAATGGTGGCATTTACAACATCGTCCTGCAAAAAGTAAATTATACTGATTTCCAAAGTAATTTCCACCAGTTCCCCTTGTAACATGAATGTAGCAGCAGTTTCCCTTTCCTATTTTTCTTCATGTATCCCCTTTGTTCGTTGGCATTCTTCTGTGCGCCTACATGGTGCTCCCTCGTTTCCCGTTGAAGTTTTCCTCGGCCAGGTGCAGCAGAGCGCGAAGTCGTGCGTGGAGGGTTGTCACGAAAAGATGCGCGTTACCAACACGAAGACTAATCATCGGCGAGATATTTATTTTCTATCATTTCGTGGGAAACGAGCAACGGGCGCCTTCTCTCTCGTTCTCGATTCCGCCGAGGTATACAACAACGATTGCGAGCGAGAACAGACAGTCGGACAGACAGATCAAGCAGATAGGTAGAAGAGAAAGGCCCCTCACCGCCGATGATGACTGATTTTTATTTTCGGCGTAGCGTTTCCATCATGAGAATGATCCGCCCTCACGCACCTCTCATTCGCTGCTTTCCAACGATGGATCGGTGCTCCCTAGGACAGCTCTATTATCACTAGGTGCCGCGAGCCGACAGGCCACCGCTGGCAATTCTCTCCCGTTCACATTAATCATCGCCTCCTTTGCGGATACAATGTCTTAATAGCGTTCATGCATTGTTCTTTTCGGACGCGGAGTGCCCCGTTCATCAATATCTCTCACGATAACGGCCACGTATGTATGCCTGGGAACCACGTGGCCTCACTCAGGCACGTGGACTCCGGCGTCATTCTCTCAAAGTTGATCGGCGAGCTACATAGTAAGCGAGTAGTATAACGAGAGAAAATTAATTGGCATCCTGTTTGCCGCTAGTATTATAATGAAGATTATACTGATTTTTAATCTACTCGGCATAAGATGTGAGAACTAACACCTTTGATGGACAGTTTTTGTATAACTATAAGTAAATCCATTGTCTATTAATAAGCTTGGTGAAAAATAATAAATAAACTCAGTGGTAGTTTTGACGCGATAGAATACGATCGTAAAGGATTGAAAAAAAGAATCCAGTTGCAAGTAGCAGGCGTATGTCTGATAATATCTCTTCTATTAGGGATGCGTCGCTGATTGGCTACGTCTGGTCGAAAATACAATTAGAAAAAGAACTCTAAACTCTTACGAGCGCACCGCCGGCTGGAGTAAAGCGCTAATATCCCTTGCAGTTAACGAGCTGTACACAAAAGCCCGACATAATCAGCAAAGGCAAAGCTGGATGCTCCAGCTCCGCGGTATCAGTTTCCACTGAAGCGGCGCTTCATTTTCCGTGCCAGTGATTTTTAATTCCATGCGTTCACCACTGCATCCCTAATCGAATGCCCGGCCGGGTATGCGTGTGTCTGCATACCTAGTGCGCGAGAGAAGTCGTCGGCGAAATTGGAAGCAATAGTCGGGCATCGCGATCAAAGCAACCGAACCACTACCTTAATAGCAGCACCACCGAGCGTGCGATTGCCGAACACGCAAATGTTGCAGCTTCAGCCATCGAAACACGTATGAATCTTTGATCCAAAACATTCGATTTTAGTATTGCCAATGTCAGCTCATTAAGACTTAAATAGTATATTGCATTGACTATTAAATATTCATCTGTGAATTGAAACCAGACTGAGAATAGCTTTCATAAAGCAAAAAGTTACACAGCATAGATAGCAATCAGCGCGGTATAAGTACTTGGTGAAGTGTAGAAAATAGCGAACGTTGAAATTGTCTTTCGATTTGTACCATAATCACTCCATAACGTAATAGGATTATCTTGCACCGCTCTATTAAAGCTGAATGGATTGCGTGGGCTGTGGATGATTTGCGTGATACCCAGACGATTGGTTCTACCTTCTAGGATTGATGATGTCGGTTTATTAACCCACTTATTGCAAATCGTAGCCAAGTCCCTGAATGTCGATTGGAAAGATTCTCAAAATTTTTCAAAGTTTTGAAGAGCTTGGAATTCCTGAATGATGAATGTGAATACTGGCTTTTCACGTAACATACTTGCTTTGGTGAGTGTAATTAACGATAGCACACGGCAGATGGAGATATTCTCCGAGTTCCAACTTCCCTCTCGATTCAGTAGTCGGCTATAATTCGTTGCCAGATCGCGTGGCACGGGAAAATTGTGGTGTAGGGGTGGCGTCTCTCCTCCACCTATATCGGAAACACGATCCTTCGGATCGTTTCCGCTAATGATTGAACGCGTCCGTCCTTCATTGCTCTTTCCACCCTCGAAACAGAACCATTAATGCAGAATCGTGGGATTTTCGAGGTGTGCACACCGGTGATTGATTTCAGGAGCTGATGTCGGCCTGCCAGGCTAACGGGAAATTAATTTATTCGCGAAGAAAGATATATCGCTTCGATTTAACAACCAATCTAATCACCGAGGTTCAGAAACTGCTCTTAATTTCCGTTTAAATACGATGTAACCAGCATTCGTTTTGAATATGTAATTCACAGGAATAAATTACGATTATTCGGCCCGGTAGAAAGACATTTTCTTAAGTTCATCATTTAATAACATCGATCTTAAAGACTTAAGTTTTAACTTCTTTCAACAATTAACTCTCAACTTTATTCTTCTCGTGGATTGCGAAGAACGGAATTGCTCAATGAAAAAGGGGATTCAGGTATTAAGTTGAAAATGCGCTAGGTACACTAATAGCTGCATTGCTGCGCTCAGCACCTTGCAATTAAGATCTCATGAAGTGATGCATCCAATTGACACCGGCAGACTTAATTTCTTCATGCGCCCTCGTGAGTAAGATTCGTGGCGGGCAAGCCTGCTGTTTGCTGTATTGTGCAAACCCAACATGAATGTTACTTGCTTGAATAACTTTAATTATGCGAGGGAAGCATCATCGCCGGGAGATAAATATACTTATTTACAGTTGAGCGATGCTCATACCATGGCGGGACAGATAAGTCCGGCGCGCTGCTCTATCGATTCACAGCGAGGCAGCGTGGAAAAAGGATTAGCGCGTCTGCTGAATTAAGCAGCGGCAGGAAGTGAATCTCTAAGCAGCCCTGTTGGAATCATTGAGCGATGTAAATCACAAAAAAACGGATAATGAATGGTCTTGGTTATTCTGTGGCGCGGCGCGGCGCGGCGCGGCGCGGTACAGTGCGGTTGGAGGGCGGAGTGGAAGGTAAAAGAATCCGTGCTCGTTTCGTACAAAGACACGCCAGCCAAGAGAATGGTGCACCGAAAACTGACGCAAGCAGATCCAGTCGGCTGGGATCTACAATGGACGTAGATCGGGAGCATCGCTATTACGGTATAATAGAGTGCGCAAACCTCGAATTCTCCCACAGTGCCGCGCGAAAACGGCCTCTTGCTTTTCTACCTTTCACCTAATGCAGCCGCGATTCACGCCTTCTCCCCATCCACATCACTAGCCGTCTCAGACTCCACTAATCCATTAGGATTATTACATAAATTACCGAGAGTTCTTCTATCCAACACGCGCGTCGGGCTCTGTGAGTTCAAGTTACATTTCCTTCCTGTTTAATCGAATCTCTCAAGATTTGCGATGCAACTTGCCTCGAAAGGATACGTGGCCATCGCTCGTAATTGCAATCGCCAGATTTATCTAATAATAGTCCTTCGAGCAAAGCTATGAGTGTTCGATTATCAGACAGAGTACTGGAACAATCGTTCGAGCAATTATTGCAAAGCCTACGAAGTGTACGGTTGATTTCTACAACTGTGTATCCTCTGTAATTAAGGGCGCAATTTTCAGCCAAGCTGTAATTGCGCATTTCATCAGTGATCCCTCGAGAAGATTAGACAGACAGATCAGTGAGATATGCAAGCTTTTGTGAAAATTGAAAGCGCGTATCGTACGGTAAATGCAGCCGGATACGTGTGATCCCATGGGCCGACAAACTCTTCGTGAAAGCTTCGCCCTGTCAATTCGTGCCTCGGGCTTGACAGACCGAGCGACTGTTTGTAACTTTTTCGTCACGAAAGCGAATGCAACCGTGTCGACAGCGGCGTGACAGGCTTTCCAGTGGCATTAAGTATCGCGTGAAAATGGCACATTGAAAAATTGCAGCGATAGTCTCTTTCCCGTTCGTGCCACTGGGCGCACTTCGCTGAGGGGAGATTAATACGGAAGAGACACCTGCGTTTGCTACAAGTTGCTTGAAATTGGAGGTCGACGAGTGTTCTTAGTAATAGGGGGACTTTTTTTCTCTAGTGATATTACAGCTTATCCAAATTATTCATTACAAAATATGATTTACAATCTCCAGCACAACTTGATAGTCATGTATCAAGTACTTAGATATAAAACCTTGTGCTTCGACAGATACTTTGCTTATGAGTATTGCTAGATAACAAGACCGTAAAATATGCACGGTAGTAGAGCAACGTACTGGCACAATAGCAATACGAACTCTTCAAACTCATATGAGAGTGTTCGTCCTAATTACACGGGAATATTCAGTACAACGCGACGGATAGTAATAATACTCTGCCGGGCCGCGCATTATCGGCAGGGAAAAAGTTGGCTTACAAGGAGGATTACCTTAAATTCGGGAATAAAGCCTCGTGCTTGCCGAACACGGAGCGAGAAAGAGAGCGAAGAAGAGACGGGAGCGAGATACGTGGGCGAGGAAGTAGCGGACAGCTTGTTCGGAATGTGCCGCCGGCGGGACTTCTATAACAAAGCCTCATTATCGCCGTAATTATTATGCAAAGAATACAATGTCGGTGAATGGCGTGTCTGAATGCACTCAATATCGTCTGCTCCTCCGCCTCCTACGCCGCCTCCTGCGAGATAATTCGCGTGGCCGCGTATAAATCCCACCTGTAATTTCGACGTTTCGCTTTCGGGCTTGTGCGAATTTAGAATATTAAGCTCAGCCAGTTCCAAAAATTTCACATTTGTTTTCCAGGAATACCAATCATTAATATAAAAATAAATTCAAATCACATTTACTTATCATTCTATGTATCTTAATTCGATATGGTTTCTTTTTGTTACAGGCAGGAAATTAGAGGATTGCAAGAGTGAGTACATATTTACTTGTGCATATTGTTCTTCGCCATAGGCTTTTACATACAAAGTAACAGATGTATAGACTTGAATAATTATTTCTTCGAATATTGGAAGTAACCGATATTCAAAATCTGTATGTCTCCGCATGAGCCTGTTGGTGTATAGTAGAGGGAGTAGACGGAAGGATCGATCGAAGACTAGGCAGCTCAAAGGCACCTTCGCCTTCGCCTTGGTAGTACAGAGGTGCACCGCGAAGAATCGCTCGGAAACGCGAGATATATTGACCGGACGGCGGTATCACGGAATCCGTGCATTAATAACCCAGCCGGTCTTTAACCCGTAAACTTTGAAACTCGGACGGGGTGCGATTAAGAGGCTTCCAGAGCCGTTTCGTGCTGGCCGAACGCACAACGCGCGAGTTTACAGATACCTGTGTGCAGCCTGACTCTCTTTCTCTCTCTCTCTCTCTCTCTCTCTCTCTCTCTCTCTCTCTCTCTCTCTCTCTCTCTCTCTCCCCCTTCTCTCTTTCTCTGTCTCTCTCGTTCCTGTGTCTCCCGATCGAACCATGTTCGCGTGAGACGTCGGAAGAACGATCGTTTTGACGATTGCGATATCGTCCGGCGGCGCACGAAGTCATCAAGTCAACGAGACCATTAGAATGCTTTATAATATTGGAGATCCTATCGGCGATGTTAATTGCACCGGGCGCCGTTCCTGTGCGCACACAACACACGATGCATTTAAAGGGTGGCACGGTGTGCATATCGCATCGCTCCCATTGCATTCTCCTCTGGACTTAATACGTAAAGAGGCAGATCTCGATGCCCTGTTATTAGATCGCGTTACCGGCAGCGGTGCGCGCAATCGACGTTTAACGTTACGTGACTGCACTATTGGCCGATTAAATGCGGCTATTGTAGGGCTGCGGCAACTCATTGTCGGTAGTGTTCGGCATCACGCACGTCATTCAGCATTCATGAGTTCATCCGGCAAAGAATCTCTAGGTTTCTAGTACCAAGGGTATTCTGTTAGTTAGAAGTTTAGTTCTAGTGTTTGAGAAATGGTACTTGGTATTCTTCGGAGAGGAAGATAGACACAATAAGTATGCTGCCTCGAGAAGAATGGTCCATGAGTCGCGTGTGCAACGTTTCATTATCGATACATTACACGTGCGTCGGGGTTGTTATTCCGCGCCACTTAGTACTCCGAGCGAACACTTGTCTACTTTGCCCCGTCAAATCGTCGCTGTTCGGTCGAACTCAACCCTATTTTCATCCACCAGCAGGCTCTTTTCGCTCCGCTCTGCACATCTTATGCAGTGTCACTATCGTGTTCACTTTCTTGAGCGGCTGTTCGAAGCGGCTGTAATATTCAATTTCAGGCACCTCCGCAATTTGCGTAGACGAGAGCAGTGCATAGCACTCTCTCACTTTATTTCCTCCCGCTCGCTCTTCTCTGTCTAACTCTATTGTTAGGCTGCCATGTGCAAGAGCACAGGGATCCAGAAGAAAGAAGACACCTCGAGGAAGGAGGAGGACATGGCTGTTGCCCTCTTCTATCTTCCAAGGACAAGGAAGATAGAAGTATGAACCTACGAGTTAAGAAAAACCTTGCTCGAGTCTTTTCTCTGCCTTCCAGTCACTCCGTCCTTCTTTATCCAGTCGAAACTCTCCTCTCTCTTCTTCTTCTTCTTCTTCTTATGCTTCTCCTCCTCGCGGCGCTGCTCGAGTATATCGCGCGGCAATTCGAAAAGAATTTTACTGCCGCGCCTCTCGAGGCCGCGTAAACGGCAATAATTGCGGGCCGCCAGACTGCTGCTGCCAGTCGTTACGCGAAAATGGCATTAGGAAGAGGAACGCTCGAGCGAAAACAGTTCGTCCATGTCACGAGAGATTCACATTTCAACGAGAGCAATGAGCGAACAGTAAACCTGACAGCTCCTCATTCATCGTGCATTGCAACTCTATTTTCTAGATTTTCCAAGTTGAGAATAAGACATTTCAAGTATTTTCACCTTAAGTATTCTCATCTCGATAGCAAACTAAATTTACAATCTTATCGAAAGCGCGCACTGATTTGAAGCAGAAGATTCTGTTTTTGTCAAGTCGACAAACGATCTACGAACAAGTTTGTTCTCATACGAGTCTCTGTAATTTACGCCAACGACTAAAGAGCATTGATCGGCAAAGTGAATCTCTAGTATGGTTGAGCGTTCATGCACGTGTTTCCTGCCATAAAACAGTCGTATGGAATAAACGTCTTTTAAGAGTCAGGCGAAAACCGCATATTGGAAGTCCAAAGACTGGTTGTATCCATTTCATTAGGGCGTTAAGACTCGTCAGTACACGTAAAGCATTCTCCCTACTGTAAACGAAATGGATAGTCTGCGTAGTGCAGGGCACATACATTAAGTACGCAGGAGACTTATGGTAGCCGCCACGCCAGATGCGTCACGACCAGTAAAAGTATGTGGTTTCTCGGATGCACAGAGTGTCGGCCTGTCAATTATTGAAATGAGCTAATTATCGTTTTCTCAACTGAACTGATGTCTGCCGCTTACAGCTAACAGCTGCACCTTCTGCGTGCTTAGAGGTAGCAAGGACGCAGACGTTGAAGAGGGGTCGGCTTGGAAAAGAGGGTTCCTTGCGTCTTTTAGTAGCATATGCTTCAAGAAGTGTCGTTACATACCCCAACGATTTAACTCGAGAGTAGATATGTTCTTTTTACGTTGAGCCCTTACACGAGACAAATATAGCGTAGATTACTTACGCGGTGAATATAAAGTCTCTGCTCCTCTTTTATGTATAAGATTAGGAAATCCGGAGGTGCATGGCCATTTTATCAGGAAGAGAGTGTGTTCAGGTGGGAGAGAGTAGAGGCTAGGGGTTAAAATCGTTCGACTAATGGAAGCCGAGAGAAAACGAGGGAGACCCACTGCCGGTGATACCTTATTTCGCTCGTTTATCCGCGGAGTGCAGATTCTTAATAGAATACTCGATGAATGTATTTCTCTTGCGAAACTAAGACCGGTTACGAAGAGCCCGGCGAGGGTGGGTGCGGGGTTAGGAGAGGGGCCTCGGACCGACGAGAGAAAAGAGGAGAGAGGAGGGTGAGTCTCAGCGCGATAATAAATCTGTGCTTAGCTCCGCGACAATGGGCTGGACGGAGAGAACGGAAAGAAGGGTTTAAGCTGCGTCCTACTTACGCCACGGGGATACTCTCAAATGGATCGTGCCCGAAGACCGAATTAATCCGCCAGGAAAACGGATTCCGCGAACGTTCGGGCACTCGGCTGAATGTAGCCCACCTTTGATTCCGCCGTTTCCCCCCTTTCCCGCGCCATCCCGCCCGCCCGGAAAACTCGCTCGTGTAACGAGAAACGACTTTCCCCCGGAGCAGTCATTGAACTGTAATCCCACAGTTCCACGCTAATACCAGCTCCATAGAAATGCATAATGAAACTTCGCACGGGTCCGGCACACTAAAGATATACAGGCTGGTCCACACGCTACGCTCCAAGTCTCACTGGAACGCTCTCATGTGTAGCTTATCAGATCTGGCTTGCTATTCCATGAAGAATGCATAATTAAAATTTGGCACTACGGTTTTATCTAGGTGGATCAGTCGGTCTTTGAAAGGCGTTCTTGGAGGTTTATAGTGTTTGTCCTCCTTGACTCTCGGTGATGGTTCGAGGATTTCAATTGCCTATGATCGCTCTTTCTCGCCGGGGGCCTTAACTCACGCCACCTCCGAGGAAGACGTGAGATTGGTACTTAAACGGTAGCCTTTTATCACTGGCTTTAATGCCCTTGAAGAAAAGCCGGGGAAGGCTAGGCGGCTCAATCAGTGTCGCATACTCGAGGACGCACGCTCGACCTAGCCAAGGTCGGCCAAGGGCTGCCTGCATTCTACGTGTTCTTATGTTATCCGCGCTCCTCGCCAGCAGGTGATCCCTGCTGTTCAGGTGAACACGGCTTAAAGGAGGGTGACACCGAACCGACGACATTTTCTGGATACGCGATGAAAGAGCAAGAAGGAGAGAAAGAGTGCTACTTCTCGTGTCTTGAAAGGTCCGTGACCTTCGCTGGAAAACGGACTTCCACACGAGGTGTCGCCAAGAAGTGCACACCTGCACAACTCTAGTTTCATCGGACCCCGTAATCTTTGAAATCACTATCCAGCCGACTTTCCCAAGTACACAAAATTAATTACCACCGAGTTCAGTTTAAGTCTCCGAGGTCTGCCTCTCGGATTCTATGCCGTTCTTCATTCATTCCCGAGATCTTTCTCCATCCTGGTCGAGCTCGGTAAACTTTCCTCGAGGCAGATAGACCTTCCCCGGACGAATCCGAGATTTTACATGCATCGATAAGTATCAGAGAGAGCTAGCTCGTGTGTGTACATGAGTGTGCAAGGTTGCCCTGGGACACCGGGAGAGCTGATCCTGTGACCGGTCGGAACCGGTCGATGAAGTACGATGGGTATGTCCAAGAAATGCCGTCAGCCGGCCAGCTGATCCTGGGAACAACGCCCCACGACGATTTCTTGCTGGAATTAGGGCCTCCTTGATTTAAAGCCGGCCGGCGGCTTTCTCACACCGGGGCCACGATTCGCAAGGGCCACGGGCTCCGAACCCCCCCCGATTCTGCCAATTCGACCGGCTCTCGTATTTACATCTCGCCTTCGATAGCGCTCGGATCTACCGCCCCGATATACAAGGTGGTCGGAGAATACATTTCTCTGACGATTAATTCGCCAATCATTAGATATTCATAGATTCAAAGGCAAAGAATCGACCGAATGAATCCTTGGACTTAATTGGAACCATCGGGGGTCTCTTCCAAAGCCTTCCGATATTCTAATAGAATTCACAAGTAATATTATTACTTTATTTTCAGTCCTCTTTCTTTTTTCATCCACTTCAATCGGAGGATGGAGTTTAAATTGATTGTATTAGTGACAATTAGAGGAAGGCACCATCGCTTGTAAGATCTATATTTTAAGTATAAGTAATCGATTTGCGACCAGTTAGTCCGCAGTGGTCGATCCATTGAAAGACTGTCGAGCAGATTCCAGCAGTAGAGGTCGTTAAGGTCATCGGCGGCGGCGGTAGTAAGGGTGGATCCTTCAGATGTGCTCCGCCACCATATGTATAGAGGTGAGCGATACCGTCTTCTGAGACGCGCTTCGCCGCGCGGTTCCCAAGACCGTGTGTGTCGATTGGTCGGGATTGTTTGCGAAATTCCTTCGATAGTATTCGATGAATCTATCGAGGCACGTCGTCCACGGCTCGGAGGCCTCGGTATGCCGGTGCGCCGGTCGTTAGGCGGGTCGTCTTTGCTATCGAGAGCCCGTGGATAAAACCGTCTCGGGAATCCCCCGGTGAAAGAGAGAAAGGGAGCAGAGCGTCACTTGGACGTCCCAGCGACAAACGAGCCTCCCTCCTTTTTAATTGTTTACGCAATCGTTAGCCATACTAAATTGTTCTCCCTTCTCTCCTCTGACTCTAAGACTTTAGCCCGCGTAGCAATTATCGAAGACTGAAAGCCAATCTTATCTCCTTTTCCTCCAGCTTTTTCACTACCGAGTTCACCTTGTGCATTGTGATTTGTGATCTAGTAGAAGTACCTGTCTTGATTATTTAGACATTTGACCATTGTATTATAAAAATCAACTACAGCTCAATAAGTTATCGTAATGAAGTGCATTCATGCTTTTTATCTTCAATTTTTTAAGATGCACCACATGCAAGACTGGTCGAATTAGGGGCAAATTTTCGTAAGCTAAGAGTTCGTTTTATGGAGAATCAAGCATTTTTACGCTACTCGTTAAACGGTGGGAGATAATTTGAATTCGGCTCTTTCTCGTGTCCAGTCAACGGTATTTCGAGATCGTTGCTGTGCCAGCGGTAGTAGGAATACACTGGCGGAACGTACAGGTGCAGGTTTACAGGCGGCACTTCATCCTCAAACGTCCCCTGTAGCAGATGTAGAGAGGATGGAATGGGTTAGTGGGTGGCGGAGGGGTAACTTCAGCGTTCAAACAAATAGGAAGTTTGTTTGCCGGTGCCGTACAATAGGTGGAAACCGAATGATATGTCTAACTAAATACGTTACCGTAGCAGTATCAAAGGGAGAACCGAACCTTTATGATGGTTTCTGGCTGGCTCGCGTCTCCGCAGTCTACCTGCTCGCCCTGCTGCGGTTATTCCTGTCTATACGCTATGTTACTATGTATTTGCCGACGCACACCGCATGGATAGAGGCTCGCTTCTCCTCCCTTACAATCACGGTTACCGCACCCTGGCCCTTTACGGACGATGCATCAATTGCAAAATTGAAATTTCCACCGGCAACAATAATTAGCATTGTCGCCAATCTCTGCTACCGCGTTATACCAATTCGCTCGAATGCTGCCCGTCTATTATTTCTGTAAACCGTATTTGTACTCAAGTATTTATTTTTCAATTACAACCAGAAAACTGTACAGATTAGGAAAATAGTCTATATTGGTAGCCTGTTCGAAAGGAAATTAGCGCTAAGTACTAGCTTGTGTGAGTGCTTTGAGTGCTCGGTAGTGGATCTTCATCAGAAAGCAGGGAAATTCGAAGGTACTCGCTTGCGGCGGTAACGCACATCCCAATTTCCTAATACGCCTTTGCTGCGATGCCATGATTCACGTGCACTTGCCGCTTTCGGTTTCTCAACCAAGCTGGTGAATGTGTGACAGGCAGCCCACCTATCGCTAATATGTCAAAGGCAGCCTCGGTAATAAAGACAATTAGCATCGTGGCTCCGCGATCGCGACTTGTTAGCAGGCATCCTGCGCAAGAGCGGTCCTTTCGGTTATCTGGAAAATCGACTGCGGTTCCAGGCAGCTTCCGGCTTTTCGGATAGAGGGCTGCAATCCCAAGCGTTTGCGATTTCAAAGGGAACGCGGGAGGCGTTTAATTTCTACGTATGTAGTCGTCTCGGGGTGCATCGACACGTTTGTTACGACAATTTCGAGTATTTGAACAGTGATGGCCCGACAGACATAAATCGTTTGAATTTGCAATTAGAAGGCACATCATGCCCTAGTAATCCAATAAGACTTCCTAATATTAATGACTTTCCTAAATCCTCGCAAAATAGAAAATTGGAGGGTCAAGAAATACAATTTCGAATCTCAGGTGTTTGGAAGTAAGAAAGGAGCAAGTCTCAGTGGGCTGTACTGAATTCCCAAGAATGCAAGTGGTGTTGGGTTGTTCCACCCTATTAAAGTTACAAGAATGAGGAAAGGCTGTCCGAAAAGTGGGATGCTCGCGTAGCAGTGGACATGTACCGCAAGGGTCAACGATTCTACAGGTCGGTTGAGGCGTGTACGCGATTGTCAGATGGCCGCAATTAGAATCGGTGTGTCCGCTTGGTTCCCAGCATCGTCGTAGCGGTGTGGCCCGGCGGTGCGGCGCGGCGCGGCGCGGCGCGGCGCGGCGCGGCGCGGCGCGGCGGCCGTCTCAGCGGGTTCGGTGTGTACAGGACAAAAAGGGCGAGGACTCGCGTAGTCGTCTCCCGTGGGAAAGCGTTCCTTTCGCGGCAATAAAGACAGAAGGAAGCAAATAGGGAAAAAAGAGTGGCACGGCGCGGCGTGTCGCGACGCTGAAGCGAGGCCGAGCGAGCGGCGGCAGCGGAGCGATCGGGCGTGCGAGCGAGTAAGCGAGCGTCAGTGAGCGAAATCAAACCACGGCAATGGAGGGGCGAAGAGGGGCCTCACAAATAGCTGGAGGTGGAGGAGAGGAATTGGAGGTAGGCCGGGGAGGTAAAAAGCTCGGAGGACGAACGCGCCGCTCGCGGTAGCTATCAAAGAGGGATCGGCTTTGTCGGCAGGCCTGCTAATTAGTTTACTAAGTTATCGGCTATCTCGTTCTGCCCCTATTTAGTCAAGAGCTGACACGATATCTACCACTAGCTCGCGCGACCTGCCATTGTCCCTGATCGTTATCCCACTGATCGTCACTTTAAATTACTTCGACAATTGCTACTTCGCCATATGGCTCAAGTAGCTCTTCCAAGTGATCCTCCAAATCGTTCGATTCCCTTGGAGAACGGTGTTGCAAACGCGTTGGGTGAGATAGAACGGATGGAAGAAGGAGACGCGACATGGAGAACAGTGGCGATAGAAGGTGAAAGGAGCTCGCAAAACCCATCTGCTTGATCGAGCCGATAGTAGCGTTCCAAGAGACAAATTAAGTTCTTGCCCCTTGCGTGTTCCCAGGACAATCAGGGTAGGATCGTGTCCCCCGGAGCTCGTCGATATCGCGCAGACAAGATTGAAGCATTATCAGTTACGTGGAAGTAATTGGATCGTTGAGCCGTGTGGTGCGCGAAGAGACGTCTCGCTTCTTAGAACCTTCCTGCGGGAGACACGCTGAGAATCGGACCAACTCCCAACTGGGAATAGCTATGGGTGTTATCGGTGCGGCGTCAGGAAGAAATTCATTTTCCATCCTTGGCTTGCCATTGATAAGTCGACTTTCGTTCATCAAGTCGGTCCAGCGGTGGACGATCTCGACGTGGTTTGTAGGCTGAATGAAATTAGGCGTCAAGTGAAAGCAAGGCGAGAAAGAGCGAAGCCGAGGCGTGGGTACTCGCTGTACCAACTCAGTGGCGGAAGTGGGAGCGGCGCGTCGAAGCGAACCGATGAAATTCAGACGAGGGATAATTTTTTAACGTTATTACTCTCGGCGAGCGAGCGAGTGCTGGGAATCGGTCCAACGGAGTCTCTCCCTCTCACGGTGTTGCTACCCTTCGGCGAAGACTGGCACCGCGCGCGCACCACCGCCGGCGAACCCACCCTTCGTTGATTGGCAATTTCGCGTCTTGAATTTTTATCCGGCTCGCCGGAATCGAGGGCTCCACTCTTTCGCCCTGGTGAGACCGAGAGAAAGTGAGAGAGGACTCCCGGCAACCCCTTCGTTTTTAAATTATCCGCGAGATTAATCAAGGCGTCATTTTTCACGTCCAATTTGCAATAAAAAGAAACGCGCGCCGACGAACGGAGGACGCCTCGGCCGCCCACGGAGCCATTGGCTTGGCGTCGCTTGGCACCCGACGCGCGCAGACGAGTAAACCTTATTCTTAATTGATATATTCTGAATTAATTAATCCTTCCAGGCGGGATGGATCGGATGGCGAGTGGAGCAGAGTCTCCTGCCACGAAGACGGGGACGTCCAGAAGGGGTGACTCTCGGAACCCCTTTCCTTAATTAGTGCCGCCCGTAAATTTCTTTCATTGGACACTTTTTTCTTCGATTATTAGCGCATACATCTTCCAGCCACCCCTTATTGGCGCAACGGCAACCCTTTCCTCCGACAGCTGCTGACACTCCGCGTGCTCTCGATGGCTTTTCATCTCGGGAATGAATGGTCATCGAGCTCTTCCTACGATTCCTTCGGATAATCCTTTTCTAAGGAGATATTAATCATTCGAGTAATTCTACAATTTGGGCTTCGATCTTTTTTTGCCCCTAGTGCGTTCAAGCTGTTCGTAAGATGCTTTTGTAAAATGTTCCGGGCGAAATCGAATTACTCGGGTTAATAGCGTTACTCGGATACAGTAGTTAATGAAATAACGGTCTCGTAAGCTTGGTGTCTTAATAAAGGAACAACTTTTTTCAGCCGCGGCAAGGGTTAAAGTTCGACTCCCAAGGGCATTTGGGTGGGAGGGCCGCGACGGAACATTATTTCATAAGGAAAGAGTTCGATGGACCGGAGAGCCCGGGGCCGTCGAGGCGCTGAAGCGAAGTAATTAAAAAATGTACGGCGATAAAATAATATTGGCTACAAATTGCGCTTTGCTCCGAAATAACACCCTCTCGCCGTGTGCCAGAGTAAGTTGTAAAATTTTATTCGTCCCGTTTCAATGCTTTTTTACCCTTTGCCACCGTTCTTTCTGCAGTGGCTCTCGAGCGCAAAACCCTTGGTCCCCCTTTATGGTGAACGCTTCTAACAGTTTGACTGGCCGATTAAGTTTCTGTTATCTTCGCTCGGATTGTGCTTCCGCACTTGTATTTTGTCGTGTTGCGAGCAGACCGACTGTATTTACGTGCTCCGATACTTAGCACTTTATTATTCTCTATTACAAATATTTCATAATATTATTTGTACTAAATCAAAACACTCCGATGTGTTCATACACGGTATGCAACTTTTGATAAACATACATGTCACTCACTCACGGTGCGCGTAGCAAGGAAAACTGATAAACTGACGACAAAGTCAGCTAACGATCGCGCTACATGCTTGCGGACTTCATCGACATGAAAATCGCAGCCCCTATTATGTCCAGACACACACTCGCGCACGATTTTTCGTGCTCCCATGTAGAAGCCACGCGCGACACAGTAGCCGCGAGGCTTTCGCCCGCCAGTTTTCATCCGGCGAAGGCGACGGAAACGTTATGCAAATGGGTTTTTGCGGGGAGAACTTTCGTCGAGCCGGCGGATAGACGAAGCGGCGGGGGCGGTGGTGAGCGGCCACAGGAAAAGGAGCAGAAAACGAGCGGCTTGTACGGAAGCGCAGTTAGACAGAGAAGTAACGAGAGGGCCGAGTGCCGGAGCGAGGAGTCCGTTTGCGGGGGTTGAAGCGAGCAGCCCTCGCCGCCGGCAGCGGATCGGCCAAGAGGCCGGATCATTTTTACCGAAATTAAATCGAAAATTAGACTCGCATTAAAATGCGCTCTCCCGATAGGGCTCGCCCGAATCGCCGTAGCCGCCGGTAAAGCGAGTGCGAGAGAGATAGCAGGCCACGAGGAAGCGAGTAAGAGAGGTTAGGGGAGACGAGAATGAGACACGTTTAGGAGAGCGAGCTTAGCGCGACGAGGGTCGAGGACGCGGGATCTGACAAGACCAGGAGGGTGGACGATTCCAGATAAAGCGGAGTAACCGAGACAGCCCGGTAGAACAAGCGAAATCAGGACGAACGAACGAACGAACGAACGAAGACGCGCGCGAGTAAGAAGAGCTTCGGGGAGGGCTTTAAACCGAAGGTATTCCTTGCTCATGCAAATCAGAGATTCACGGCAGTCGAGCCAGAGCCAGGATTCTACGAGTTAATCAGGAAGCGCTCGCGCGGAAGACAAGCGGAACTCGGCGAGAGTAGCGCTGAGAACCTCTGCGAAATAAGAGTTCAATGAGGACCATTGGTCGGCGGTCTCCTGTTGTAGAGGTATGTAAGGGCGAACGGTTTTTCGCTATGGATAAAAGCCAGAATCTGGGAGGGAAAGAGATCGAACGAGCGGGCAAGCGAGCGAGCGAGCGAGCGAGCGTGCGATTAAACGAGGTTGGCCGATAGACGGGGGATGTAAAGGAAGCCGGAGAAAGGGATAAAATGAAAAAAGTTCTCTGGCGAACAATCGCGTATAAATCAGGGGTGGTTAATAAGTAAGAACAAAGGGTTAGGGCTAGGGTTTCGCGGCTACGATGGTGGCAAACGGGCCACGGCTTGGGAGTGTAAGCGCGCTGGAGAGGGATGCGCTTTTCGGAGAAGAAGGGTGGCTGCTGGACCTCTGCAGCAGCTTCAATTTACGATTCATTTCGTCGAAACGGCAGCCACCGTCGGCGCGCCTTATATCGCCGTTTCACCGATCTGAATAATTAATTTTAATAACGAATTTCTACTCCCTCCCGCTACGAGTTTCCTTTCCTCCCTTTCTCACTCGCTCTCCCATCTCGCCTGCAGTGCCCATCCTTTTTCGACTGTGCATTTGCGGTGGTTCGCTCGTCGAAGTCGAGGCTCCTTTCTTATTCGCGGCTAAACAAGGCCGGAAGAAAATCTCGTGGCTCGGACGTTTGACGTAAAGCCTCTATTGTCGGATACATTTTTAATCGGAGAAGGAGCCAGCGTGGCACACAATTCGCCCGAGGCTCTTCTGATTTTTCCTTCACCACTGCTAAACCTCCCATGCCTGGCTGCCTACCTGCCACCGCATGCTCTCTCCCATCCACGAGCCTCAAATCGCATGAGGAACAATTGCGCGATTTTTTCCCGGAAGTAATCACGTCGCTCGGCGAACGGATGCATTTATTGTGCTGTGCAGAGTACCATACCCTTGAGCGATCTGTTTATTATCGGTTTTCCGTTCGCGTTCATTTGAGCATCCAGTGACACGAGTGACGTCCTTTCAGATTCTGTCGTGTCCTGACTTCCAGACGAAACTGTTTTTGGGAGTTTTCGCTCCATGCCAGGTGAACTTCAGCTTTATACGCGTATAAAAGATGTCTTCTAAAGAATCTCATTGCTTTCAACAATTGGAACTACGATCACAATACAAATTTAGTGCAGGACAATTTTCTCAATCTGCTAACAACTTTTAAGCTAATTAGTTAACAGTAGTAGTTATTGGTTAACATTGGACGGCAAATACTCTTTGTTTCTTGGCACTTACAAGAAACGAATTTCATTATCGAAAGTTCCCCCGAATAGTGGGGAACGTCAACGATCCTGGTTAGGTCAAAGCGTTCCAATACCCATCGTCATTTACAATCCTAAAGTGTCATGCGATACGATCGCGAATACAAAGTGCTCTCTTCCAAGAAAAATCGGTATTCGATAACGCAATTAAGTTTGGCTGGTCCAAATCGATCCGTGGTTGAATTCCAGTTCTATTGGTTTGATGGAGGCGCGATAAAAAGATCGTAAAACGTCAGTAGGCATCCGAAAGCTGCGCTAATGGAGTATCGGAGTACGCTAACTAAGCATTACAATGCAAAGTTACGAGTTAGACGCCCTCAAGATCCATTTATTAGATGGAGAAGCCCGATATCAAGCTTTCTAACGACCAAGCTAAACACTTCACATAAACATTTTTTCGAAACAATTCCTTGGACTGTACATTCTCAAGGCCGAAGTCAGTTAGCGACGAATTCCCGAGAGAAAAATCCTGATTAAATGTCATTTGCATGCAATAGTAAAAAGAAAATTTGACAACTTTTCCCACGCATTAAAAGAACTAAAACAGCAATTATGAGTTTTAATACGTATTCAGGGGCCTTATATTGGGTTTCTTTGATCAACTTGAGTTCTTTTCTCCAAAACTAATTTGACTACAATTGATAACGATCATTGTTGCAAGACGGCACGTTTACTTACTACGGCAGAGTAATTTATTTTCATACTTTTGAATGCGAGATATAATTTTAATATAACTTCGTCCCATCAAATGTGGATAAGACAGTGGAAATAGGGCTTTGAATTGCAAACACGCTTACGATCTTCGGCGTCGGAAAGCATGAACGATCGATTTGCTGGCAAGGTATACTAGTATGCGTGAGCAAGTGGTGAATCAGCGATGGGCCTTATTTATACGGCCCGATCGACGATTGGACGATCGCTCCTTCGCGCGATTAACGATCGTCCACGTTAAATCGCTCTGTCGTTCGGAGAAACTCGCTATCTCCGTTATGTCCGCGGTGATACACGAGCCACCGCCGTATAGTTAATTGTCAAGAATCCCCCTGCGCCGCGGTTATGGCATTCCGAAACCGTTCACGATCGAACGGACCCGCCACTAAAAGGATCGGGCACTCGGTATTTCCGATACCTTATCGATCTGCGTATCCCGCCGGGTATTACAAGCATAAAAGCGGTTAGCGCTCGTTAAACGCGGCTCAAATCTCTCAAATATTATATCAGCTGCTCTCCACTCTCGAATATCTTTATTAATTCTCGTTTACTCTTTTACGATCCCAATAATAACCGATTTATTGGCATTCACTGCGCCGCAGACGTGCAACTCGCCGCTAATAACGCACGCATTCCGATTTGTCCGCCTGATTATCGAATGGACGCGTGTTTACAAAGTTTGTAATTTACAGTTTCAAGGACGACTCTTTCCAGAACTCACTCCCTTTCCAGTAATCATCGAGTAGCATTAAATAAAATGAAAGGATTACAATTTATAACATTTCACGTCATTCCAATGCAATTTTTTCATCAATGTCGAGAGATCGAAATAACATAGAATTGTTACACAACTACAGTTGCGGTGGCAGACCGCTGACGTTCTCATCTCGCAGTGTATTTAATTGCTCAGCGTGGCAAAATGACGAGCGGTGGCATCGGTGGACTGTTCGGCAGTGGTCTGCGGCATTACCTACACGCGGCCGGTGCCAAAATCAAATCGAAATTGCGGCCAGGCTTAATTAATAAAGCTAGAGCAGTGGGGAGACGCGCAGCCGGTGAATCCGCTTTCACGGTTTCACGGGGTCTCGGCGCCAGCGATCACCGGTGCGCCGCCGGTAATTTCCACTGGACGTACACGCGCGTGCACGCTGGAAACGTCGTAAGTCGGGCAAGAGAATCGATCTCCCGAAAATCCATTGCTCGGATGGGACAATGTATCTCTCCGGCACGGTGGCGCCGTAGGAGCGGATGAAAGGGGGGATGAGGAGTGAGGCGAACACCAAAGGGCATCAAAGGACGCGCCAGCTTACCTCAGCGTGACTCGCAAGCGAGCGAGAGTCACCGCTTTGGATATCCGGTGGCACACGTTTATGGCGATCGCCCGGCGAAGGTGATGCTGCCCTGGCAGCGGCGCTGGTGGTGGTGTGGCCCACAGTGATATACAACGCTATCACCCTCGTATTTACTGCAGTGTCAAACCAGGGCGACAACTTGGTTACAAATTAGTGCTTTGCATCGCGCGCGCTCTTACACCGTATTCTACCTTCCTCTCTCGCTCTCTCATTCTCCCTATGTATCTCTCTCTCTCTTTCTCTCTCTGTCTTGCTATCGGGCGTTGGTACATATGTAGGGATAGAGTATGTATGGTGTTGTGCTATATGTATAACCGACATCGGTGGCCCTTCTAACCACCGAGTATACCGGGACTCCCCCCCCCCTCTCTCTCTCTCTCTCTCTCTCTCTCTCTCTCTCGTATGTTTATGCTCCTGGCAGCTGCGCCGCAGAACCTTGCCAATATTGGTTCTCAATTTAGTGATCAGCCAGTTGCGTGCCACTCTCCCACCTCCTCGTGTTTCAAGCCCGCATGAAATAACGTCTTGTTGTTCTCTTTGTCCTTGAGTCGAGGCGAAGGAGCGATTAACAACGCTCGACTACTTGCTTTTACGATTCCTGGCATCGCTAGGATTCGCAGCCATGGGAGTTTCGTAGTGAGTTGTGCGCAGAAGAATCGGTCATTTTATAGCCTTCCGCCTGTTTGGTGTGAGTGATAAAGTGCGTTCGATGGAGGCAGAAGTCGTAATAGTTTATAAGTAGTTTATAATTAGGAGTTTGCAATTTACGAATTCTTAGATTGACCGAGGTCGAGTGCGTCGGCGTTTCCATTAACTTTTGCCTGTTGGTTGGAATTCTGGCAATTACTTCAAGTACACGTGTTCGCAATTGTCTTGCTATCCTGTCGAGGGAGTGGCTTCCAGTTTGTCTCTGTAGGTTCGTAAGTGTCGGTGTCACCAGGGAAGATGGTTCACAGATTTACGTGTGGATCTTGATACCTGTCGGTGGGCAAGTAGAGCTGAGAACCACTTGCTAGAGCGAAGGAGGCGATATATCAGGCACAGGTCAACATTGTGCAAGCGGTATCGTCCCCGAAGCTCCGGGTCGAGCAGCACGGAGCCCAAGTTCGCTGCTCAGTGACACTTCTGGAGTTTCTGCTCCTTGGACGGTGCACCAACACGCCCGGATATATGTTATTGGCCATCCGTGTGACTCGCACTGTGCTTTTGAGGCATAGTACACGCGTATGTGTATGCATGAGTGTGTGTGTGTGTGTCTGCTCGCGCCACCGTGGTTACAAGGATCCTCGGCAGACACGCGCATATCGTGTGCGAGACGTTTGGTTACCGAAGCTTTCAGAGTTATTGCCAGAACTCGCGCGAGTCTATCCTCAGGGGTCACAGGTCGCTTTTAAATGGCGCCTTCCTCGCTACTTTACTCGCCAAATGTCCCTCCGCTGCCGTAGATTCTCCCTTCTAGTCGGACAAGCCCTTGGCCGGGATTTACATGAGCGCTACTTCACAGAGTATCGCCAAAACTGTGCGCTCCCTAAGAACAACGTGTACCCAACGCCACAGATAGATCGTCACAGAAGTGCATACGTATAGGTGGGATTTTACTGTAAAAGCTTTCGAGCATTAATCAGTGATTGTAGCCTCTGGACGATTCATCCGAGTTGTAATAAATCGAGAGTACATTCGTAAGCGTCGTTACAGGGTTATAGAGTGCGCGCGTCGTGTAGGTTTTCCCAGAGGTCACAATGAGTGAATTGGCATTACGGTTGTTAACAGGGTGGTTTCGCGGAGAATAAAGCAGTGAGGGTATGTTGGCGGATTTTACGTAATTTTCTAGGGGCGTCAGGGGTCAGGTGGTAGCAGGGCCCGATTGACGAGTGTCTCGAAACGTTCGCCCGGCAATGCGTACACACGGTCGCACTCGACGAATAATGAACATCGATACAAGCAGGCGCGTGTCATTTCCTCCGCGGCGTTAATGAGCAAAAAAATCTCGTCGCGCTTGTCGGGGTTGTGGGAGAAGGGGCGTGAAGGGGGGAGGGAGCGGCGGTGGTGCAGGGGGCCGTGAAGCTTTTCACTCGTGAAAAGTGGAAAATTGCAAGGCCCGTATCGAACCGACCGAGGCGCGGAGGTCCATCGTGCCGTGAATCGACAAATTACTTTTCATTGCCGCGATGTAATCACGGATTCAGGTGTCGCCCTCATTACCGGTAGGAGGGTTCACAAGGGCGTAACAGGACTAGGGTGGCAGCCACCACCACCGACGCCAGCCCCGTTACCACCAGCACCACTCAGGAGGGGGTTGGGGGCAATGTGGAAGGAACAAATTGAGGTTTTGAGAAAAAAAGGCACACTCTCTCTCGTGCCTCCGAGTCGCTTTGCTACAGAGGGAAAGCCATTGATTTCCCCCCATTCAGAGCGGTCGCACGCGAACGCCCCCGGGGTTCGCGCGCGCGATAATTAAATGCATTTTATACAGTTCTTCTGCTGGCGGCCGGCATAACGGCGAGTAATTAATAGACATTTAATCTTTTTAATAAACGGGCCTTTTATGCGTGCCGCGTGCGGGAGCGAGCGAGCAAGCGCGCTCCACGGGCTTCCCCCGTAATTATGGGGCGTTGAATGGAGATCTGTTCGCATTTGACTTTTGATGCCGGGCCGGATCAAGCGCGCGCGGTTACGCCGACACTTCCGCGAGACACTTATCAACCTCGTGCTAATGACGGGGCAAATTTTCGTGACACACCTTTCACCGGACGAGGCCTGATACTCCTCTTATCCCTTTTTTCTCACTGGTGTTGATGCTGATCGTGAAACGGCGACGACGAACATCATGGCGCATCTCCCCTTTCCCCCGCGTCCAACACTAACGAGCTGCCAACGACTTTTGCCATGAATTTCCTGCAAATATTATTATATGTCCTTTGATTTATGAGAAACAGCAAGAAATGTTTAATGCCTTTAATCAATCATCGAAATTCCCAGTAATAATATGATTTCGGAAATCGAATTGATCTATCAAAGATAATGGACGATAGCCTGCTGTGTACGATGTGGGGAGCATTGAGGGTGTCCCATGCTAAAGCCATAGCTTGATGTCTGTTACCGAAGTCAGTGTCAGTGATTCCTTGATCGCTACTAGGTTATATTTCACGCGAAAGCCTTTCGCATTCCTGAATGCCAACTGATCCATGAATGCATCTACCTTATCCGCACGCCACCTTCCACTCGGGCTCGTTCCAACTGCTCGCTTGTCCGGCATCGAACGCCAGATTTTCGGACTCTCGCACGAGACAAGGAAGAAGGGAGAAAGCAATGGGAGGGATTTTTATTTCGAGAAATCGAGCCCGATCGTAAAGTGCCATAATTTCCGCGACGATCTCTGTCTCCGGCGGTGGACGTGGCTCCTTCTACGTGCGTCGAAAATCTTGACGATCAAATTACTGAGGCCAAGGCTAGCGGGCCGCGAGCACCAGCGCCACGGAATCAGTGGATATCGACGCGCTCTTCTGTCATCTTTGTCAAAGTTAATGGCCCATAAATTCGACCAGTTTAATCTCGCGCCGATTTCCGTCGCGCCGATTACAAGCATGATTGAAACTCGGTCTTCGCAGGGGCTTTATAGTTCATAGAATACAAAGCGTTTGGTGTAAAGTATGACTCGTCTTAGCTGAATTATAGCTGGCGTCAGTATTGTGTGATACTATTTTCAAGACGGATTAGGGTGTCTCTCTTATTTTTTAGTTTCTCATAGTTCTATGATTTGAGACAGAAGTATCTTATCATTTTTAGAGAACAGGATTAAGGTTTGGATATTTATTTAAAAAACTATCGAGTGTACGTCATCCGCAGACACAGTTCCTTAACACGGCGTAACCAGGTATCCTTGCAGCATGACTTTTAACATTCGAAACGACGTGTAATACTGTCTGCAATAAGTCGAAAGGAAGTCCCGGGGGCTTGCATGTAATATTGAATTACGAGAAACAGGCTGGAGGATGGGCGGGCGAGAGTGCAATGGAAGAATGGCAGTGTGCAATATAAGAACGATATAGGGAGCCAGGATGATATCGAGTGAGTCCTCTGTCTTGATATAGACCACCATGAGAGTGCTGGGTCGAACCAGTAGGCCTTAAATCGTCCTCGCACCGGGAGGGCAGCCGGTGCCCCTCGGTACAAACCTAAAATATCCTCGACCTAAGATATCCTGATCGAACGTGTCCTCCGCAGCGTTCCCCGCAGTCCACGAAATCGATGTATGCCTTGCCCTTAAATCATTTTGGAATCTAGGTGTGGCGTTCACACGAGCAAAAGAACTTCCGGCTGTAAAAGAGAATCACACCAAGGATTGAATGCCAGCCACCAGATCCAAGTTCCCCTTATACGTTTCCAGTAATTCATAACTCTATATATTCTTATTTCGATTAACATATTATTAACTACGTAATTCTGATAAATACTAATGTATACCATCGGTTGTTTTAATGATTCTATAAACCGATGTGAGCAAAAATACCAGTTTATTGAAAACCGGTCATGAAAGTGTTAAGAGTCGTTGCAGGTCTCAGAGAGGCCGAGTCGTCTGGGAAAAGAAATTGGGGAACAAGGGTGCCGAGATGGTCGGTCTTCAGTTTCTCATTAGTAGTCGTAATCTTGTAGAGTAAGGTTCGAATATCGTTGTCAGACGGGCGCGCGGGACATGTACAAGGTATACGTAGGCTTGTCGTCGGTTCACGAGAGCCTTTTTCTCCCTTTCGGCTCGAGCGAGGAGGTGCAAGCCTCTTGACAAATAAGGCCACCGTGGAGAGAACAAATAGCTTCGCGAGCGGGCGTCAGAATCAAGATTATGACAGGGCGTCGGGTATAAATTTGAAATTTAAGAGAATTCCAGGTTTACCGGGTCGGCCTCTCTCTTCCACGGCGATGGTGGTTCCTCTTCTGGCCGGAGCGAGCGGTTCGACGTAAATCACAGTGATATGCGGGTTCGCCCAAAATTCCCGGCTAATCTCGAAATCAAACAGCCAGGAAGGACATAAAAATGCTTTATCGTCGGCGACCGAAGTGCACCTCCTAAGCTCGTGTCCCTCGAGTTCCTCCGTGAGCGTACGATCCGTACCCTTCGAGATGCATGGCAGGCCGCTTCCCTAGCACTCCACTATTTTCCAACCGCGACACGGATGAGATTTCGTTTTGTCCGTTCAAGTTCCACATCGCCGCCGAATCGAACCTGAATCTCTTCGAATCCGGATTTCGAAAGAGTCAGCTTAGCTCCGCGCGAGGATTCCCTTTCATTATTCACGTCAGAGGAACGATGTGTAAGCTGGCCGTGTACAAGTAACGACTGACGTATTGCATTGCTCTTGGTAAATCGACACCATCTTCGCACCAGCGTTTCATCGATTATGCGAATATCAGTAGATTCCAAGAAAGGGGTCGGTGGATTCGCGCCAAGCGAGAAGGTAAAAAGAAATCATTGCAATCGGATATTCGGGGCCCGGGGAAGACCCCGAAGATCGGATGTATCGGTGGGCCAGGCTTATTGGCGATCGACCGTGGTCCCAGCAATACATTACACGCCAGCCATAAATTTTCTGGCAAGAAATCGTGCCCGAAATCACGTGTTCAGAGAATGAGCTAATCTACAAGATCAGACGAGTCGAGAGTGAGTCATTG
The DNA here is from genome assembly GCA_910593735.2 of Ectemnius lituratus. Taxonomy (NCBI): domain Eukaryota; kingdom Metazoa; phylum Arthropoda; class Insecta; order Hymenoptera; family Crabronidae; genus Ectemnius; species Ectemnius lituratus. The sequence continues at coordinate 7,748,198 of OU343042.1, forward strand.
CTAATCCAACGCCCGATACGTGCCAGCCAGCTTCTATTAATCTAGTACTTGCGGTACATTCACGTTCAGAATCGCTTCTGTAGCGTAAAACAGCCCGGCACATATCACGAACGACATGCTCTTGCGGCCGTTTTATTAATTCAGAGTCACAAACGCTCGTTTTGAATACACGGAGAATCGGGAGTTCCCGCGGGAAATGAAAAAGTCGAAGTGACAATTACAAGCTCGCGTACGATGTCACGGGAGAACGAGAGGACGAGTGAGTAAAGGTGGCTCGAGGGCACACAGACACAGACGTCTCTGTGTAGGTGTGTCTGTTCTGCGATGGCAAACCCTTCGAATCCCATCGGGACGAGCTGGGAGCACGTTGAACGTCGGCGGCGGGCTCCGCGAGAGGCCCATAAATATCGAATTTTTATTTTCAATGGGAAAACGAACGATCGGTCGATGTGGCTGGCGCGCGCGCGCGCGCGCGCGTTCTTCACTGGCCGCTCGCGGGTCTCCCTAGCCCACACTAAATCAGCGTTACTTTATTAAGTATTACCTTTAGTTAACAGATACTTAATCAAAAGGTGCACGCCGTACGCCACTAATTTGACTTTGGCCCCCATAAATATTCGGGACCGGTGCCGGGCGATACACGCGGAGACACACACACGCACCGTGGGTACCGGGACCGACGTGGCGCGACGGCATCCTGTCCTCCAAATACACACGCAACTACCATGGAAATACACATCAGCAGTGTGTACGTGCGCGTGCATCGCAACGGATGGACACATTGGACGAGCGCACAGTGGAGCTTCGCTCTCTCGTGCGCGTGCACACCAATAAAATACTCGTGTAATTAAATACGATCCGGCCGCATTCATCTCGTGTCTATCTCCTGTCTATCCGCCCCTTCACGCCTCCCACTTTTCCTCTTTGATCTGGCGCATTTCGATAATTAGAAGCATCGCGTAGTCTTGTTCGTTCATTGAAAAGGCGTAACTACCTTTGGCAACTGGTATATTATTGTACATAAATAGATTCCCTTTACTTAGAAATAAAGCTTAGCTATTAAGAACATGCTGACACAGCAGTTTACAGTCTACGTAATCTTAACCAAAGGCTTTCCCACTATACAAGCGTAGTTAGTTCCCTACTAGCAATCAGTCTCCACGAAGCTAATATATGAATGTGTCTCGCGCGGGTAAGCGCAATCAAACGGTAAATAAACATTTCGGGGGACGTTGATGACTCGGTGTGCTTGTCGATTTAGGATAAAATTGAAGGTCACTTGGGGCGAAGGGACTCGGGGAAAGGGCTCGGCGTTCCTCTCGCATCTTGCCGCGCTAGCCGGGCGGCGTTCATTGTGCGCCGAGTGGTCGCGGAAATTGTGGTCAAAGCAAAGGCGGTTGGCCTCGCGGTTCGGTAAACACTAAACACTCGTTAGCGTATAGATTGAAACGCAATCTGTATTCGGCGTGGCCCGGCTCGCGTTGGATGGTGCGCAAAGGCCGAGAGAGCAGGAGCCAGCTAGGATAACTCGTGGCGAGCGCCACCGCCAGCAGCAGGATGGACGGAGAGGAATTGCTAGGGCAGAGCGAGTGGCTGAGCGAGTGGCAGAGCTGGGCAGAGCTGGGGGGTTGGTTGCTCGACGGCAGAGCAAGGGTAGTTCCCGAGTCCGAAGAGCCTGAGGCGCCCCAGTAATTGATTTGTGCTACAGCTCCAGCAGCTCTCTGTAACTTCCTACTACTGTAACCTTTCTCATTGTCAGCAGATCCTCGTAGCGCGCGCACACATATTCGTTCTCGAACATCCATTGTTAGGCATCTGAAGATGCAGACACGGCGCGTCCACATATGCTACGCGCTCTGACCAGCATTCTATCTTCCACAAACACACAAACAACTATCTTAACATTTGTTATGTTTAGTTTTCAGTATTTCATTTGTATTACTAAAAGAAACGGGGATTAAGAAGTATCTTGTTTGATATTTTGCAGTAGAAGGAGGAGATGCGCCAGAGAAAGTAGTTGGGGTTGAGCTCAAGTAAAGGATGGAGTGCGGAGGCGAGAGTGCATCATTTTTACCGAAGCCCAGGGCCACGCGGCGCGTCATCAGGTCGGTACACAACAAAGGCCGGCGACAATGACGAAGACACACTGTGTGTCTGTTCTGGATAATTGAATGAGCTCTTAAACAGTGGAAATTGGCCTCGCGGCGACTTACTTATTACGGTTTGCGAATTTCGCGAGGGGGAGCGAAGCAGTGGCGCGCGTTTCTACGCGCTTATATTATAATTTCAGGTTATGATTACTTCACCTTTTGTCCAGTGACAGCCGTCACAGTGAAAGCTCAAAAGCTTTACTTATGATTTTCGGTCAAAGCCATCCGTCCTTTACATAGCTGTCGAGCTCTTTTACGGCATGCCGCTAATTTTTTAAGGTTCCATCGTTTTAGTATTTCGTCCTCTTTCAGATATAATATTGATAATACCTTTTAAACGATAGAAAAAGAAATTTCTATCTTTTTTCATTGTCTTTCGAGGTGCTTAATAGGAGCTGTGTTTAATATTAGTGAATTCTGCGATTGGTTTTTTTAATCAATTTTAGAGGAGACAATGCTGTGTATATTTGTGAGTTCGGTTAGCTACTGGTTGGGGTTCGAGAAAGCTTGGAAACAAGTTATGGATTTGGTAGTCTGACAATGAGAGACGCGGGCTATGGGATGGGGGTTGCACGGATCGGTCGTTAACGCCACGGACACCAGTGGAGCGATATTCGTGGTACAGAGAACGAAGTAAACGAGCATCGGTGGAGAGGACTACAAAGCTCAACTATATCACGGATCGCTGATCTTAGGTTAACCCTCTCGGCGCGGCGAGAGAGTCCGGGATTCCGCCTACGGAGTATTCAATTTAAGCAGAGCGAATTGCAGATTCTCACCGACTGCCCGCGGGCTTATTATCGCACTTTGCCCGCTCGAAACATCGGGCGAAATTGCCGCTCCGCTTCGGTCGATTCATTGTGCACAAATATTTCGCCCACCGATTCCCGCAAATTGGCTACGGACCCGGAAATCTACGTACCGCGATTAATTTTTCCTCGGCTGGCCGGAACTCAAGTCTCCGCCGAATTAATTTCCCTACTTCACGAACTCGTCAAATTTTCTAATTAGTCCTCGCGCGCAACCTGATACCGGTGATTTTTTTAAAGTACCAACACTCCTCTTTTACAGTTACAGAATTACACCGGTTCACTTCGTTATACTAGTAACATTCCTAATTCCTTGCACTCCAAAGATTTTTACGGTACTTTAATTTACATTTGATTTAGATTTCCGCTCATGCTATTTACCAACATATTACTGTGCCATGTGCACCCTCTACAAATTTGTATACGCAAGTCCCACGTGGTTGAGTGCTTACGTTAATCATACATATATGTATCTATACGTACTTTACTTTATATTCGTAAGAGCCAACTAATTTGGACTTGGGAATGGAAGGGGTCGATTAAAGTTCAATGGAGATCGTTACAGATGCTCGCCCATTTCGCGGGGCCATCCAATTGTTTTCGAAGAGGCGTATAAAATCGAGGTTCGACCGATAGGACGAAGTCGAGGAATCGGCACTAATTGATTGCTCTGGAGGAATGAAACGATCTTCGAACGCCATGGGGCGCGCGGGAGTGGGTTAGGGGAAGGGCAGCGCGGGGGGAGGGGGGGTTTATTAAAAATGCCCTGAAATATCTGGCGGATTAAATCGTCTCATTTGCATAAGATACGGTCACCGTAAACACGAATTTATGGATATGCGAACGTATAGATTCGAGAGCGAACGGGATAACTGCTAATAAAGGCTGATCCTGGCTGCAAATAATGAGGGGGTCCCCTGGGTGGCGTGGCGCCACGATATCCGACTAAATATCCCAGTATGAGCTTATACCACACACTACATTATTGCTGGCTGATACGCTGTAAACATTCTTTACTCGATTCCGCCCGCTCGACGGCTTGCTTGCTCGCTCGCCTGCTTCCTCGCCTGCTTGCCTTCGCAATCCTTCCATCCCTCGAGCTCTCTCGTGCGTATGTAAACAACGTGCTATAAAAACATTCACCTGCTCACCCATACCACGCGGGCATAGTCCGACGAGTGCCACGGCGAAAGTCTCTCGTCGAAAGCCTTATTCGCCATCGCCCAATAAAAAAGCCCACTCTCGCATTCGATTTTTTTTTAATAGGAGGGTGTAATTGGGTGCCGAACCTTCACCGCCTGACATGTTCATTTTAGACAACTTTAATTACTACTGGACTCTCGGTAATGAGAAAAAGTGCAACCTGAAAGTGAAAAGCTGCCACTAAACTTCGAGTATATCTTAAATGTTAATTGGTATTTGTAGGTAATGTCCCCCCAATTAGTTGAGTCGTTTGAAGCTTGTTTTATAAAAGTATTAGGTCTCTCACAAGGGATAGACAGTTAATATATAATATTTCACTTTTTTTTTGTCAAGTATATTGGATCTTTTGCTTGCATATAACCTTTCGTTTTCTTAGGTTGGAGTCCTTAACGATTAAAGGCAGTCTCCACTTAGGGTTTGTGGACGTAGACAGTACATATAATAGTTACGGTCACCGGCTCTTGTAGGGGAAAGCTTCGTTAAGCGCGGTATTACTGACAATCGACGTCACTTGCGCTTAAGGTTCCACGTACATACCTGGGAGTTATAATGTACTTGCACTAGCCGTGTTAACGCCTCGGACACGACCACACCTTTCGCTATCGGCTGAATCTCCCCGGTTTACAAACGCGATCCTCTCGCGCCCTGCTCTACTTGTTAACGCCCCGTCCGTCGCCGCCCTCATTACCCTTATTTGAGGAAACGAGCATTCGCTAGCCAGTACAAAGTTCCGACATTGATGTCACGACACCGTCAACCATCAGAAATTGAAATGATTCCGGAATTCCACATGATTTATATCATTGAAAGATTGTCTTTAATAATTTGCCGTGAATTTTCGTCGACTTGCTTTATTTACTGGATGAGAATGATGGTAGAATCGTAGGTAAATCACTTGAAGATGGAAAAATGATCATTTTTTACGAAGGATGTAATGATCATTCGGGGTGTATTACACGTTGGCGGTAAAAATGAGAATAAAAGAAAGCATAAAGGGAAAATTGGCTCGGGACGTAAAGTCCGATTATCGCGCAGCGAGGACAAGCGTGTGGTAAGCGGAATCACGCCGGAAATTCGTAAGATATTCCCATAGGCCTCGTGCAATCGTCGTTGGCGCGTAACACGGATTCTCCAACGGGTGCGAAGCGGGAAAAGCGGGGTCAGAGAGGAAGACCAGAATGAAAGAAAGAATCAACGTGGCCGGCACGTAGCGCGTAAACGATGTACGACAATAAATTAATCCGACGACGCCTCGCGGAGTGTGCGGCAACCACCGAATTCGTACATTGTGTCCTATCCCTCTTCCATCCTCGTAACCTCTTATCCATGATTTATTGAAATTACCTCTTACTCGACACGCGCAAAAAAGAGCGACCTCTCATTGTCTCCTTGCACATCTCTTGCCGACATTGCCTGATGATCCTACATCGTTCATTCTGACGAAACTTGTTATCTAAAACCTCTTTAAAGACTTAGGAATAACCATGGAAGAAACGTCTCCTAACATCACCGATTGATTGAATTAATCAATCCTAGGATAAACGATTAAGTTTAAAGAATGCATGTGTATGTATACACATTTTGCACACGCATTCTTCGGTGTATATAACAAAAGGAGTAATTTATTTCACTCAACAGGGTAGGTGCACTACCTTAATCCTGAAACGTTTAGGTCCATTTCTCATCATAAGCGTGACTTTTATCTTGGCGATTGTCGGTTTTCAGCAGTAGTCTTGAGCGGACATTCATGAGTACTTTAAGACGCTCATGAGTATCGGGTTGAACGACTACGGGCAGTGCCGACTAGTGAATTTAAACTGTAACCAGGGCAATGAGTATCCTCCGAAAGCGAAATGAGTCCTGTCGCCGTGTTACCCGCATTCGCGCGATGTAATCTCGATAGGCTACAAACCTGGCGCGGAGATAGGAAGAATTAATAGGGAATAGCGTCTTGCTAAAGGTCGATTCACATTCCATGGCGACGGTAAGACTGAATACGTCGCAACAAAATTTATGTTTGTACTTTACAAATATAGACTCTGGCGTTCTGCTTGTAAGAGAACGCGGAGACAATGACCAACAATAATTATTGGATCAAAGCGTTCCATTGGATCGTAAGGAATGCTTCGAAGATATGAATCTGTCATTGTCTGAATCGCAGTGACACTCCAGAAGGTCTCAGTGAACTTTGCAACGTAGACATTAATTGTTTATACGACGATGGTCTCTCGTTGTATGAATTGACCCTAAAATGACTCGGCTGAGTCGGTAGCTAGAGCGGCGCAAGCCGTTACATAAAACGCCGCACTTGCGATCCAATCTGCGAGGAAAATGTGATACACGCGGACCGCTGGAGCCGCGCTCCCTTTGCCATCGAACTGGTTTACCGATAAGGGAAGCCGTACATTTCGAACTTTACACGAGAGTACGAGCTAACGAAAACACCGTGAAAGTAAGTGGAGTCACGTCGGCGTATACCACTTACCCCGAACGATCTCGCCTCTGCTAAATCCGACAGATCCAAGAACGTTTGGGAAATATTATCGCGCGTTATCATGTCGCGTGTAATTCGACGCTTGGCTAATTCCTTAATTCGTACGAGAATTACTTTATCTTTTCGCCTTAGAGACTTATAGAAAAGTGAAATCGAATCGAGAAGATTACAAGTTTATTCGTTATGGAACTATAGGAATTACAGCACATACAATTGTTCGTTTGCCAATAAATTCATTCGTCCATCGCATTCGATTATGGTGCACGCTCTCCCTCGTGCAGGAAGTGACGTAGATCCCCGACAAAAAGCTAATTCTTCGCGAGAGAGAAGATAGAAGTGAGCCACTGGTCTGGTAGAAGGACGTTCTCGCCGGCGCGGCAGGAACAAGTGATAGCAATAACTCCGACACTTAGCCAGCCAGTGTTTGAGTGGTGTGTGGCCGTCCCCTCGCAGATCCCAGCCACTTCCTGTTTCTTGTGTACATCCGTACGCGAGCATTGACGCTCTCCAGATCGAGATAATCGAAGGCCTGGTTGGTAGGATTGGTGGTTCGAAGCTCGGACTTATCCGGGGGTTGAATCGGAGGGTGCCCGTTGTATCTTGGCGCTATTAGCGCGAACAATACCGGAACCAGTCTGGAATGTATCCTGTCCTTAACGCCTGTCGTTCCTTCTTCTCTTTGCTCGAGATTCCCCTCTCTTTCTGGCGAACCCTTCTCATTTCTCTCTCACTGTCGGAGCAAGCACCGAGTGCTCCCTCCTCGGCGGCCCAGGCGGACAGAGCGAGGAGACTCGAGTGGCCGATGCTTTTTCTCCCGGGCAATTTATCAAGGCCCTCCGATGTTTTTGCGTCTGTCAAAGTATGGCGCGCGCGCCTTCTCGCTCTCTCGTTCGTATGTTGGCGATCTCCCTTTGTGACCGGTGCATCGGTGTATCTGCGGTAAAGTGCAAGTATGTATCTGCCGAGAAGCCTTCCTCCTTCCTTCGAGCAGCAGCGGGGCGGCTCGGCGATTCCTCCTCGTCGGGAATTACGACGATCCGGCACAACTGTCGCACCGACGTGAAAGCCGCCGCCGCCACCGCTGCTCTGCGAGAACCCGCAGATTTGATACATTGTTCGGTGTCACGCTTCAATGTCATCATTCAGTGCATATGGACGGCTGCAGGTGCGACTGTTATGCCCGCGCGCCGCTTGCACCTGTAAATCGAAAAAGCTTGCTGTTCTTTCGGTACTCCTGCCGGTTAAGAGGAGTCAAGCAATCGGAAGGTGCGTGTCGGGGTAAGCCGGCTCCAATAAGTGAGATTTAATGATGCTTGGTTTTGCATCCATGAATCACTGAAGAGCCCGAAAAATTGCATCTGCGGTATTACTGAATCTACAGTCGCTCGAGTATGATCGTCTTCGTTTCTTTTGAGCTTGGAAATTTCCTCACATTTTTAAAATCACTTAATGAAATCCTGGATCAATCTATCTTAATCATGACACGCGCAAAATAACAGGTTTAGAGAATGCGGTGGTATATATGTACATAATATTCAAAACGCGGTGAGTAGGACCTGTTCGATATACCTTTATTTTCTACAGACAATTCTTTATCTTCCTCTTCTGTTATCCATTAGCCTTGGCTGGATGAATGGTTGGTCAATCTAGAAGTACTAAGTGCGTCCTATCTATTAGACTACTGTAAGATCTCTAAATCAGACTGGATGTCAAGATAAGACATTCCCTGTGATAGACATCGAGTGAAACTTCATTTCCTTCGGGAGCTCCTGGAGTTCGGCGGGTATTATTGATAAGCGGTGTGTAGCAGTGGGCGTCGCCAACAGAGAGCAGCTTCCCTGGCGTAATTTATATATTTTCTTTCGTCCGATATTTGTCATCAAAGAGTGGCCATTAGTAGAAGAGCGCGGGCCAAAAGAAAGAGCGCCGGGAGACACAGCAGGAGGCATTAGAGCATAGCTCCCATTAGCTCGACTCAGTTTTTCTCTCTCGAAAAGAAATTAATGGCCGATCTTCGCGCTCGAACTCCACCGCTACACTGAGACTGGATCGAATTTACCCGTACGCTCCTCTCTCATCTTCCTTATTCCTCCTCGTATTTTATCAGAAGTCCATTATCTTCCGGGGAATTTGCGAACCACTCATCGATCAAGATAAAGAAATGGATTATTCCACATACAGTGAGTTGAAATTGCACTTGGGTCAATTTGTCGGGTAGAATTATTCGCTCATAAAACGGCGCAAGCACTTGCAATTTTCTTGCAGAGATTAAAGGGAGAGAGACGGACCTAAATTTCACAAGCGTGAAGCTGCCGATATATCGGGAAAGAACCGCAACTGCGTCGACATCTAAGAATTTCCGTGTCCTTTTATAGACAGCGCCGAAATAAATCGCGTGTGCAACTGTGCTTGAAGGGTTGGCAAGGATTATTTCCGTGCAGTCGACGAGAGTTTTACTGGCCGATCAATCAAATGGCATAGGGGTAAGAACCGGCTGGCGATATAAACGTCCATGGAGCGCTGTAGTAGCTGCTCGCAGCAATACACGCAGCCTCATAGTCGTTCGCACTCGCAGTTGGGAAGCACGTGAGTGGCACGTGACTAAGAGGATGTAGCAATTATATCTCGACTTCATCCTCTCCTCCTCGCTGTGTCTTCGCTCTCGTCGCAGCCTCCACCTCCATCCGAGTCATCTCTTTTCTCTCTTATTCTCATCCACTTCGAGGATCACTCCCTCGCACTTGGTCTTATTCCGGGCTCGGTACTACGAGTTGAAGCGGACGGCTTCATAACGCGACAATTAACGGTGGCCGCATGATATTAAAAATGAGCCTTCCTCGAATCCGAAAACATGGAGCCGTTGCACGTCAAAGGCCCGGCTGCAATAAATTCTTATTGCCCCAGCGATGCTGGTATTTACGGTTCCCTGAACGCTCATACACCCGATCTCCCTTATTACCTCATCACCCAATTTCCACCGATCGACGGTCCCTTTTGTGTCCCTTCTCCACGAGCCGTTAATACGGTCCTTTAAAGTACGGCATTTCCTCGAGGTATCCTTCACAATGCGAGAGTCCCCACAACCGGGTCTATTACGAATTCGAGTTTAGTACCCGGAGTGAATTCATTGCACGAAAGTGTTTCGGGCGTTGGTGAACGCGTTCTCCACACTCTCGAGGCGCTCGCTCGCAGATTGCTGAGAGAGAGAGAGAGAGAGAGAGAGTCCCGCGAGAAAAATCGGCAGACAATCGTGATGTTCGAATGGGGGATGCTTTCACGGAGATGGCTTTAGCGAAGGGCCTCCATCAAGCTCGGCGATAGTCGGCGCACGCACACGTGAAACGCACATCGGACCTCGTGTATTTACACGGGTGGCTACGGCACCCGGCACCGCCAGAAGTAGCAGCATCACCACCACCACCGGCATCCCCCTTCTCTATAAGCCGTGCGCGCACGTCGACTATAATTATCCTCAGGTAATCACGACCCACACCACCGTCTTCCAGCGGCCCGCTTACCGCAGTCCAGCCACCGTATTCCGCAAAATTAGTATTTCCATTCCCCGTCGAGGAGATGCGAAACGACGACGCCGAGAGAGGAGAGAGGAGAGCAGAGAGTGAGCTGTTGAGGGAGAGCGAGTGGAAAAGAGAGAGCGAGCGAGCGAGCAAGCGAGCAAGAGAGAGAAGGCTGAGGATGCAGCGGCTACCGGTTGGTCCTCTCGATTCGCAATGGTCCTCTCTTCCTTCCCTTGGCATCCAATGCCCCCTGTCCCTCTCTCCCTTAGCGGGCGCCCCCTTCGCCGCACGCGGACGTGTTTATTTTTGCAATTTGCTCGCTACGTCGAAGACCGACAATTAGATTTCCTGGGGTCGTTCGGCTACCGTATAAGTGCAAGGCAGCCGAGATCGGGTCCCGATCCGCCAAGCCGCGGGAGCAAAGGGCCCGCAAATGGCCACCGGGACCACCTACACCTGCCTCCGGTAATTCCTCGGACCCTTATCCTCTTCCTTCCTTCCTGCCTCTGCCTTGCTTCCTGATTGCCTTGCCCCCCCATTCTACCTTATCTGTCAAATCGTCGATCTCCACTCGGTGCATCCGACATCAGACATCGCTGACTAATTATAATGGTTTTGCCATCCTGTCCTTGATGCCTGATGAACGATAGTTGCTTGAAATCGGTCGCGAATACATGGACATACTTAACGACATATTAAGGGGAGAATTTATCGTCGACGGTATACATGGGCCACTTTGAAACAGGTGTAGCTATCGTGCGGTCTGGGTGCTGGGCCGCCCACGATCATTAGTAAAGGAACCACGCCTCCAGTGTGTGGAAAATGAAAAATATTCCTTGCACGAGGCCTTCTCAACGATCGCATTAATGCGGCAACCCTCTTAAGTGTATCGTATTAGCACCAAGTGTGAGAAGAGTATTGTTGCAAAGCGAGGGTTGATACCAGTATCGAAAGACGAGAGGATCGAACGAAATTGAAAGAGGAAGAAGATGATGATGAACTTGGGTGGTGGTGGTGGTGGTGGTTCGGAGTGTGGCTGAATTGGTGTCTTTGTCTCTTGGATGAAGGGCGCCGCGGGTAGATGTGTAGATAGCTCTTGGGGTACATATATAGGAAAGCGCGGGCACGCGGTTTGAGGTGGAGGCACTAAATCAAGGCCCCGCATGCTTTGGATGGCGTCTAACAAATGAGCCAATGACAACCAGCCCGGCTCTGGCTCTCGAGTCGCTCGCTCCTGCTTTCTCCCTCGGGAACAAAACGATAATATATTCCAGCAAGAGAGAGCAAGTGTGCGAGCGAGCTGGCGAGCCAACGAACGAAGCCTCGCAAGAGAGCGCACACACAGAGACACAAGCGGGATCCGGACGGATCGAGTCGGATGCTGCACTGGGTTTCGAGGTCCTCCCGAGCTGGAAGGGTGATCGAGGCTCGAACGCCAGTCGGATGAAATGAGGCGGAGGAGGAAGAAGAACCAAGGAGAAGAAGAGGGCCCGGCACTCCCTGCCAGAAGGAAGGAGTAGGGGCGGAGCGGGGTGGGCCGGGGTGGCCCAGGTGGGCCTTTTACACGTCACCGAGGACTAATACCCCGACGCGCGCTAATGACGGCCAATAATTTAAAATATGAATTTGTATAAATCAACGGTAATCGTTAATTTCTCGGAATGTTAGATCGGCCGTGGTCCATCAGTGCCGTGGCGGCAGCAGCAGCAGCAGCGGGAGGACGGCGGACCCGGCTCCGTCTTTGAGGTCCTCTTCGCTCGGGTCATTTGTGTGCCGGGGCCTAGATTAATTGGATTAATTAGGCATTACTGTGCCCCGGGGCATCGCCGTGTGCATTAGTCGGAAACCGAGGCACTCTTGGAAGGTTGTACCGGGCGAAGGCCTGCCCACGACCTTCCTGAAGGGATCATCCCCCGGGGATTCGTCGGATCTTTGATTCTCGCATCACCTGACCAGATCATTCTCTCCGCGCCACCAAGTTTAGACTTCTCAGTCGGACTGTTATAAATTTGCGTATCCTCTGCTATTCTGGATTACAATTTAGATAGCCGGAGGATCGGCATTGTAGGGGATAGGGTATACCAATCGTAGAGAATATTCAGAAGTAGCAATGTACTTTCTTTGTAGATGCTTATCAAAAACCGTAAAACTTATTTTCCAAGTAGATTGGATTGTGATGAATAATACTGTCAAGAAAAGTTGTCGCTAACAAATCCACTAATATTTCATTTGATGGGAGGGTGTATATCTGAGCACCGCAGATTAAAAGATCCCTTTCAAAGAGTGGCAAAGTTCTATCCAGAGTGGGAGAGATTGGCACAGAGGAACGTCAAACGGCCGTCAAAGCGTTGACGAAGTCACCGCGCACGGCCGTGGCTCCTTTTTGTGTTGCATGGTCAAAAGTCATTACCGGGCAACGAAATTTGACATGGTTTTTACTCTTGTTGCGCGAGCGTTCGCCTATAATTATTTCCACATCTATCACCGCTGCCGCGTCGGAACTGGCCGCGCGGCCGGGCAAGCGCGCTGCTGCGGCCCCGAAGATTGAAGATCGGCTCGCCCGAAAAAAATGAGACGCGAAACCGGGGCCCCTTGCTCGGCTTTCGTTCGAGCAATAGCATCGGTCCATAAGAGAGAAGAAGACGAAGCGCAGGAGTAAGAAGGGGACCATACTCTCTCAAGTTCTCGCTCGTCTATATGCCTTGAGTCTCGTTCAGGACTGAATGCCACTCGCTTTCCTCTCTTCTCTTCTCTTCGACGAGGACGAGAGCGGCGCGAGAAAGCCTTCGATGACGTATGGTTCGTAGAAGGAGGAGAGAAATAAAGAGCGTGAAGGGAATAAGCAGCCGTACCCTCGGTGATTGTGTCCTCGCGGACGCAGATAAAAAAGTGTCATTGTACTCTTCGCTCTCTCCATCTCCGTTCTCCTCCAGCATCTTTCTTACTCTGTCAAAAAGCACTCTCTCCTCTTCTTCGCCTCGAACCGTGCTCCAACTCCGGATACCCTTCTTATACCCAGTACCAATCCATTGATGACCGAAAGTCATTAAGGAATCCTGGTATGCGGCTTAGTCGGCGACGATCCGAGCGAACCGCTGTAAAACCTTGATATTAATATCTTGGACAGCTCTATCAAGTGGAGACGCTCTCGAAGGATTTATTCCGACATTGTCCCGCGTGGGGACAGTTTTGAAATGGGAAGAGGTTGGACGTGGCAATAGAAGAAGTCATCGGGCATTCAAACTCCTCCGATTACTTAGTGAAACGATTAAGAAGTGTTAGATAACTTCGGATTGGAAGGCTCGTGGCTTGGAAGATTAATATGTTCATTCACTCGGACAGTCTGTACGGCGTTATTTGCCAAAGCTGTTCTTCGGGATCGGAGCAGTGTCCCTGCTCTACCAATCAGGTTGTCCCAATACCAGAAATATCTTCGTTTCACGAAGGAACGCGACCGGTGAGGAGGGACGATTGCCGAGGTCCGTGAAGCCAATGCATCAAGTGAAACCGTGTGTGCCTCAAGAATGGCCGCCATTAAGTGCGAATTCGTGGATTTTGGCATTCAAACAAGAGGATCGGACTATTCTCGCTCCATTTCTCGATAAGTGCTAGTCGGAGGAGACAAGTTGGGGGGAGACGCGGGTCTCAACGCGGCATTCGCATTGGCCCCACCTATCTATAGCGTGGCTAGTAGGACCGATGTATTTCTGAAGCTTGGCGAGCGGCCACCATTATGCACATGATAATTAGAATGCGTTGGCGCGTGTCTCAATATATCCGCACGTGCTGCACCGGCGCGGCGTATCACGTGAGCCAACCTCGCTCGAGCTCTAACTGCTTCCTACGTTGCTCTGGAGTCTGCTTCTACATTTCTCTCGAGCTCGCTAGAACCGGTGCGGTGGGTGGAAGATCGCTCTTCCTCGCGTAGATGACTGACCACTGCGAATGACTACTAAACCAGACGCTACTACTGACTACTGTGCCCCGCACCGGCTACTCGATCCCTAAACGCCTGGACCGAGCATCCGAATAAATTAGCTGATTCATCCTCGCGACGCCGTCGCGTCGAGACTGAGGTACATCCACTCCTCCAACCTCGATTCCCTCGTATTTCAAGTGTATCGTATTTCGTTGAATTATACACCAAGCAAGAATTGATTCTTCCTTCCTTCCTTATGGTTGGTGTCTCGCGCCCCAAATTAGCCGCATCTGACTTTCTTCATAAAAGCGGGAGGAACCCCATTCCCACGAAACGGGTAACCCGATCGAGAGCGGACCACTTCTCGAGAACAGATCAGCAGAACAGACTGTGTAATACAGTGGGCGGTGAAAAAAAATGTACCGAAATAAGCTCGGGATCGGCACAGGAAATCGTTGAAACTCTGCCTGATCGCGCGAGGTACACTTGGCTTACGCTCATGTCGCTCGTCGTCTCATCCTTCCGAGTATGTGCACCTACCTGTTTACAAGAGAGTACGTAACATCTGGGAACGAAGTAATTCTCGCGGCAAGTTTTAATATCGAGTTTCGGTATCGAGTGCCGTACTGAAGTGTTCATAGGCAGTTACGAAGGACGTGGCACTCCTATACATGTGCGTATACTTACTCGGTAGGAAGCTACGGCTTCGAAGAAACTGGAATCATCCAAGCAGACACTGCCAGAGTGTCTTCTCCTCCTCCTCCACCTCTCTTTCACGCGCGCGGTATCTTGTTTCTTTAATAAACGGAAACGGAACGTAATCGTATTATTTGTTTCTACCTTTAAGAATACGAACCGTCCGTCTAATAGCCCATTGCCCATCTCACTCGCTCTCTCCGCTGGAGAACACTGGCGAGCGAGTGGTGAGGGACGAGGCAGCTCACCGGAGATGGCGAGGATCTTCTCTTCGAGCGGTTGAAAGGGAACCTGCAGCAAGAGAATGGTAGGAATATTTAAGAAGGTATTAAACTTCCCCGCTCGCTTCCACCGCGTTCGTATGGATAAGAAAGTATTAGCGCGCTCCACCTTTCGCGCTGCTCCGCCGATGACTTTTGAAATATGGAAAATCCATTTCCTTCTTAACGTATTTCGAGCGGGAAAGGTACTGGTGTTCGTTTACAGGTTATACCTTCCCTGGCGCAGCAGAAGGATAATAGAATTTGCATTGATAATAGATTTATAATAGATTTTCGACCATTCCATAGTCTGCGATGCGTATACGTATAGGCCAGCTTTGTATACGTAATTGTTGTGTAATTGCGTCACGTTCTGCTTAATTCAAGAGAGAAATTATGGTGCCGGTACGAAATCAACTAATGAGAAGTGCAGAAACTGCTAGAAGTAGATTAACAGTGGCCATTGTGATGAACGATTTCCGCTTGAGCCAGCTGTTGGCGATTTTGATGGAGTTCGATTGAAACCGAAAGGAAACTCTGGCACGTTGGTGGCACAATGCCACTGCTATTACAATAATTTCAGGATCGCTCCCGCTGCGGTTTTCTTATTGGGAAGAAAACGACGAAAGCGAAACCTCTCTGGTGTACTGAAGGAGTAAAGCAGAGCCGCGTGGAGTCAGGTGTCGGGGCCGAAGAGAAACGCATTAACAGGTGCCAGGCTCGGGGTAATAGCCGATATATCATTGCTGTGGACCCACCTGAACGAACTCGCCATCTTCCAGTAAAAAAGGAGCTCTCCACTCTTACTTTACTCGCTTTTTCATCATCCAAAAATTTCCCAGTGCAGAACAAAGCACTTCCTATCGGATGGCAACAGCTGATCGACGCTCTCATTAATTCCGAGAAAGGGAAACAGTGTGAAATAAACTGAATCATATATCAAACTGTGGAGGTGGTTCGCATTGCATGTTTGACACAGAATTAGTAATACGCCTTTGATAATCGACCAGCAGTCTGCGGATTCTGTCTCCGTGAGAAAAGAGTGGGAGTCACAAATCAAAGCACAAGGTGCACAGATAAATAAGCTTAGTTAACCTGTGGCATCTATCTCATCGGCCTATAAATTGGTGCAACGGCCGTACATGCTCACACATACGTATCCGACGATTATAACTGTACCAACGAGTAATATCAGAGGGTGATCTTTCACGGGGATCGGATGGGAGGAACTTCTACATTACGTAGGTAGCGGTGGAAGGTGAGGATCGAAGATCAGGCGGTAGCCGTGCTCCCACTAAGCTAAGGAGGCCGAATCAGGCTCAGTTAACGATTACAAATCGGTGCCGGGCGATCGGTACCTATTCCTGGATTAATACAGCGATAAATAATCGAAAGCTGATTACCGAGAGCGGCGCGATGCAGCTCGGCGTGATATATCCCAGGCTTGTCGACGAGGCGAGAATCTTATTCTTGAGGAAAGCAGCCACCGAGAAATGAGAGCCCTTTGCGGATGCGGATAAAGACACGGGGGAGGCTGGGATCGGTAAGCAGCGAAGGACAGGGAGGAAGCAGGATCGGCAGCAACAGGAGCAGAGCGAGGAGTAGGAACGAAGAACGCTGAGCTGTGCGAGAAGAAAGTCGCGGTGGCTGGGATGCTGTGCACCCGCGCTACACCAAGAGACAGACGGAATCAGAGACTGAGAAATTGAGTGAGAGAGAGAGCGAGAGGGAGATCTGGTTTTAAGTTATACACACAGTGAGAGGAACGTAAACCCATAAACGCGCCCGAGGCCAACATATTACGCACATTAATTCGCGCCACTTGACGTGGAAGGCGATTCGTAATACGCGGCCGGAGAACACAGGCGACAGCGAGAGCAGAGGAGATCTTCGTAGGCGAGAAGATGCTACGAGAGCGAAGGAGCGAGTAGGATTGGTGGAAGGGTGCGATATCGTAGTTTATAACGAGATCGGTGGAGGCCATCACCTCCGATAGGTGGTACATGCATGCACTCGGCATCGTTTGCTTTCTTGGTAATTATAAACTTAGATTCCAGTAAATATTCCCGTCACTGGCCTCTCGGCAATTTATGAGATTAAGTGAGCAGCTACCGCGGCCCACCAGGAAAAAGGGGGCTGCGCGTGCGATTCACGGAAGGAGAAGGAAAGCCGAGTGGACGTTTAGATGCGCGCCTTTTTCATGGGAGACCATTGGCCGGCCAACTTGAGCGACGATACACGCGCTACGAGGATATAGTATAGGGGATACGGCGGATCAACAGATTTAAAGTGGATTTACTCGCGGCGATGAATTCGTTTCCCCGCTGGCTGGGATGACACTCGTGCGGATAGCCTCGGGTCATCAGTCCCCGGACTAGCAGGATATTTATTCGGGCTCGAGCGATTTACGAGCTTTGTTTCGGACTTGCCCTTCGACTCTTTCGAGCACTGGCATGTCTGGTGTTTTAGACAGCCGCTTGGATAAATGAATGCGAGTTATACTTGAAGTACTTTTTATTTCTCATTTCGTATTGCTCTGTCTCTTTCGAACAATGATCAATTTTATTATATCTATATTTCTGCTGGATATTCGTGGCTGAGGTATTTTTAGAGTGGTTATGGACGAAGGCGTCAGTAGGCTCCCTCAACTCGTTTCCTTTCTTCATTTCGAAGTCTCATTTGTCACGATACAGCCAGTTGAAAGGGAGACTTAAGCCAAGACGGTGACAAAAGCACCGATGAAAAAAGTTCCTGCAGGTCGATCGGGACGGTGTCTACGGATCACTATAGAGATCTTCTAGCCAAGTATAAATAACGCATATTTATTAGGATTAAAGGATCCAAATGGACAAGGTAGACCGTCGGTCGGAAGAAGGACAAAGAAGGATAGGATCGTAGATCAACATTCCTGGCTTCTGGTGTTCACGGATTAAAGATTCGCGAGTTTGCCGAGCTACTCATTCATTCTCAACTTGTTCAAAGAATCCAATTCACCGCAATTATTATATGCTCTTCTATCCAGCGGCGTTCATATGTGACGTGGTGAGTCACTGATAAGGCAATTAAAGTCGAAAGCTTAGGAAAAAAGAGTTCGAGGAAAATGGGATGCAGAGGGCGCTTCCTACGTAATGGCCTTTGATAAATTCGTACATTATAGTTGTGCGTGCTCTTGGCCAGCGTTCATCTACGCAGGCACGTCCGCGCCGGGACAAAGAGTATTCATCGGGGCTGGTTAAACAAAGAGGATGGTGGCCGCGATGGCAGGACAGACCGATGTCACCGCGACGCTCGAATGGCTCCTCGAGAGCGTGGACGCCCGTAATACTGTGAAATTAATCTATGCCCGCGACGGTAATAATAAGGAAATGTTTCAATCTCCGTGATGTATGGGCCGACGTGCCCCGTGCGTTCGCAGCGGCAGGAAAAGGGTCTCCGTTGTTCCAAAGGACGAGCGGTTGTCGTTGAGCGACGATCAATCTCGTCAGGCGTCCCGGTGTAGACCGGATCAGAAATCCTTTTGTGAGATCAACCTCCTGCTCGACAGGGACAAGCTCACGATGGAGCAAGTCTCGGGCCATCTCGAAAATCCCCCTTATTGCCGAATTTCTCTTTCGCCCTGCGACTTATTTTCTCTCTTTCGAAGCACACGTGTGCTTCTCTCTTTGTCTACTCATGAGTTTCCAGTACCGATCGAGTGTGCTTGACCGCTTAAAGTCTACTTCACATTGTGAGTGTGTTCATGCTCAAGAAGAAAATTATTGCTTTGCCTTCGAGAGCAACGTTCACACTAGAGGTGTCATTCTGTTCACGTTCATCTGATAGCAACGCGCGTATGGCAGGGAGAGATTATCGTGAGTGGGCTGTGAGAGCACCGATCACGTATAAATCGCGTTGAAGAATTCCAAAAATTGACTAACTCTTATGACACAACCTTACGCTTTTCTTTCTTTCTTAGCAATCGGCATTAAACCTTATTGTTAGTTTTGTATTCGATAGAAATATAATAGGTATAGAATATTTTTTATCATCAAGTGTCGCTTGATAAAGTCAGACGGTCAACTGTGGTTCATGCGGCTCAACGGGGATTTCTGATTTATCCGGATAAGTTAGGAGGACGTCATCCCCCTCGCTGTTTTCGCTGGGTGCCACTAGCTTCTCGAATCTACCACCCGTGGCTCGGCTGCACTGCTTCGACTTTGATAACCGTACGATAGTTGTACTCGAGGGGTGGAAAGTGGAGAGCGGGGAAGGCGGCGGCCTGGCTAGCGATGCCTGGTTTATCTTCGATTACGGAACGTCTTGACTCTCGGCTCCTTGGGGGTGAATTTATGGCGAGCGATTTGTCGCTCGCGTCCAGATTAGAATTAGTTTGCCCAGACACTACCCAGCCCACCCGCCTTCGTCCACCGCGCGTTTGTTTGCCGGATCCGAAGACCGTTGCTGTCTGCCCGTAGATCGGCATCTTACCGGGCTTCGTGAGACGTGACCCTTGCCCGTTCGTGATCTTACAAGTTCCTCGTCGAAAAGTACTGTCGAAATCGTGAACTTCTACAGTCAGTATCTATTCTTTAAGATCAATGAAACAAATAGAATTTATTCGTATTTAAGCAAATGCATGAAACATATACGTGTTACTCTTTCAAATCGATACTTTGGCTAATATATTTTGAAGAGCAGACATCAGACGTTCGGGTCAAAAATATTCGGAGAATTTCTGTGGGACTTAATCGCAAGGGTTGCTTCAGTTTAATAATTGTAGGAGGCCAGAGATTTTTGGGGAGGCTGCTTTGAGGATCGCCTTAATGGCCTGGACTGGTCAGCCATGCGTGTTTATAAATTCGTAGAGGTTGAAAGATGTGTGCGTACGAAGGGACACGCAGGCATAGAGATCGCCCTTTGTGCAGGACTTCGGTAGTTTGCACCCTTCCGCCGAGCAATATTAATATCTCTAATCATTCACCAACCCCTTGGCACCCTTATCAAGGGGCGCCACAGGCGTCGCTTGATACGTGTTATTCAGATTTATCCCATTTGCCTTCGGGACCGTATTTATCCGTAGAACAAACCAAGTACACGCTCCGATAAAGCGTTCGCATCGCGAGAGCAGGATTAATGTTAAGCCGCAAATGAAGGGTTCGTCCGCTTTTTTTTTGTCTTGGCCACTTAGAATCGTCTGATCCACCCTCGCTTTACTACAGATAACTGAAGAGACGTCCAGTGGTATTCAGTGAGATTAATCATTTGTAATGAGATCGGCACGATTTTCTTCAAATTGACACTGCTCGCATCCAAGTAGCGAGCTGGCAGGATATCCTCACTTTACCTTACAGTCGATTCGTACGTATTAACTGTATCCATCAATTTTCATTAAATTTACAGTTACAATCGAGCATCGTGTCAAGCAATAAAAATGATTCTTTTTAAAAGTATTATTAATCACAGAATATTCAAAAACCCAGTGAATCAGGTCAAATCGACCTTAATTTATGAACTGGCACGAGTATTCTTCCAGGAAGCGTCATCAGGATACTTTTCTTTTCAGTGGATATCGCGTAGCATTAATGAGACCGAGTTTTCCTCATGCGGCTCGCAGATAAGACCGCTTCTGAAGACGCGGGGTCATCAATGGTACATTAAAGGGGGGAGGGCGAAAAGGGTGGAAAGGGGTGTGTCAGGAAAAGAGACTGCGGAGAGATGTTCGGCCATTTAGCCACCCTGCTCGCGACCTTTGGCCAGTTTTGTCTGGTTATTAATGAAGCCGCTGATAGGAAGTGTCCGTCTCCGAGGGAAGAATCGCCTTTCCCGAGGAAGCCTGTCACGTATTCGGCTTCTATTTCCCTTAGCTAACGCTCTCTATATGCAAATACGAGCCGACCGCTCCCTCCGCCTATCCCCGCACACCCTGTCATCTCGTGGGCCTGTATTTGTACCGTACAGGCACACATACACCGTGTCTGTGTATACGCGTATCCTTATACGGCTATACCGCCTATCCTTGTATGCGTGGCTCTTTATAAATAGCGACTTTGATATCCAGTCGCGCCTTCGCCAGGGGATGAAGGCAACCCCTACGAGTCTCGTGAGAGAAAACGCTGAGTGCGTTAAAAATTAAAGGGTCAACGTTATATATTGACCAACGCTCCTTTATCTACCCGAGTCGACAGAGTGAACCAGTGTTGCGTGTGTATGGGTATGTAGTTACGCGGATGTATAAAATGCTCTCCTTTCAGAGCATGTTAAAATAAGGATCGTCGAGTAACTCTAACGTGGAAAGGGTTCTTCTATGTTTGTACATAACATTTTTTTTGCATTTCCGAAATATCCAACTTCTCAGGCTTAGAAGTCAAGTATTATGGATGGTTTAAAAATGTTATTTTTTATAGTGTCGATTGTTGATAGCATTCAAGAATGTAATGTTGAGTGCAAGTCGCAGTTTGGTTCATTCCAACTTCAAGTATTTCAACTGATATCAGGATGAAAGTAGCAGCTGGGTGGCGCAGGATACACCTGTCGACCTCCTTAACGAGGTACACACAGTATCAGCTGAATCCATCTTTCCCTTTCTACTTTCGTCGTTCAATCAGACGTCCAGTATTTAATAAGACAGAGCTGCTTGTGCACACATGCCTCTTTACATACTTTAAAAGTAGCTTGGACAACTAATCTAGCTCGTAGTTTATTCTATCGAAAAGCTAAAAGTACATTTTTTCCCTGATGATCAGAGTTTAGGAAATATTTTTGCACAGACAGTAATAGTTAATGATTTTGCGAAGAGAATCTATGAGCCAGATCTGAGAATGCTTGACCCAAGATGATGAAGGAGCAGCAGCCAATCAAGGAAATCGGCTGGTGCATTCGGCGAGAGGTGTTGGTACACATTTAAGACGTGCGAACGGCTGGCTCTATTAGAGTAGCCATAAGTTACAATTAGGTCAAACTGACCAAGCTGGCATAGGGTGCGCCGAATCTCTCTAGAAGTAGGTGTCCCAGATTAGGGGTGTGAGAGAAACCCGCCAGGCTGGATAATGGTTCAGAATCTGAAACCTGGCACTAGCCAAGGTAGGCCAAAGGACGTAGGCTCAGCCTAAATCGAGAGAGCGAGTGTGAGGAAGAAAGCCTGAGCCTATACTGATTTAGGGTCATTCTAATTCCAGTTCCGGCCCCACGATGACACCCACTATGTCATCTATAGTGCATAAATACTTGCCATTTAGTCCCTTTGTCGTTGCGTTTCACGGCTTGTCCACTTGCACGTGTCGCTTACGAGGCTAAAATTTATTATTTCGTAATACTCTCTGGGTGCACCCTGATGATCGATGATTCCGTCTCATTACTATATTTATTACTTCTATTTCCAAGTGTGGCATTAAAAAACAGAACACAGAAAACACCTATTGCTCCACTGCGTTGTAAGTTTTTTATTAACAGAATTTCTGAGAATCATGATGTGAAAATAGATTTTTCAGTAGTGCAATCTCGGAGGTACGATTGCCTGCTGGCCGAGAGAAACAATCCTCTCTCGCATAAAATCGAATCGGCCCATAAAGATAGGGTGCAAGTTTCGTTATCTTTACAGCCTACCGATTCGCTTTCGTTCGTCAGGAACCACCTCGACTGTCCATAGGCGGGCAAGTGCCTTCGTATTTCTTAAGAGATCGCAGATCACGCACAGAAAGGACGCGGAGAGTCTCAGGAGAAGAGGCGAAGTGCCGGCGCATCGGGTTGACGGTCAAAGCATCGCGTAAACGCTTTACGACCTCGCGTTATAATTATTTTACTATCGCCGATCGTAAAGGATCGAACGAGCCTTTCGCAATCCGGGCGCTCGTATAAAACAGCTGGACGTCGTCGCCCGGCTTTCTCGGATCAATCATTAATTCAGCTCGAACTAAGTTGGAGTCTCAATCTCCTCGTGGCAATGTCAATGCACCAGCTGCACGACAATTTATCGTACGATTTTCTTGATGATCGCCAACAACACTTATGTCGCTGCCACTAAACCTGTATTGACAGTATCGATTATGATTAAGCACCAATTCTATGGCTGCGTATGATGATGAACGTCTTCGACTTTACGGCTTTCGAGATGCGCCACTTACTGCCGGCGACTCGAAACAAGTGGGTGAGGAAGTTAATTTTCATTTGCCGTATTTATTAAGCCTGTTATGCGAGTTGACCGTGCTCCGAGCAATTCGTGGATCAATATGGGTCAGAGTATTCCATCGGTGGCGCTCGTGGAAGGAGCTTCGCGAACCCCCGCTGTAGTATTCACAATCATGGATCTGATTCTGAGGCCGACGATGAGGTAATATAATGTGTCACTAACGAGAGATAGACAGACAGAGAGAGTGCGAGGAGTGGAGAATGTCGATGTAAGGATGTCGTGGCGAAGGAGGGTGGAAAGAGGGTGAAGGAGCAGGACGAAGTCAGTGGATAATGCCATAATGCCAAAGCAACGGCGTCTTGCTCGTCAGTATCTTTGATTAGAGGCTCTATCATCCTGATTTGCTTCTAATAAACCCATAAAATCGCTGGGGGATCTGTCTCCAACGGGTAACTGTCGACCCACGCGACACTCGCCGGTTTCATCTCAGAAGGGTGACTACCCCATATCGACGGCTCCCATATTACTTCGTCTTATCGTAATTGCGGACATATCCGAAGATATGTAATCACACTCGTACATTCCGCACTGGAGTATCATCAATAGACAAACTCACACGATAGAGGAACCTCAACATTGTCAATACTCATTGGTGTTAAACCCAGTGTCATTTAATGCTCCTAATTAAAATGGTGCGAAAGTACGATTTTGTTTATTATGAAACTTTGTGGTCAGATGTGTATTCGAGTTGGGAAGTCTCGCTAGGTAAGTTGAGAGCATAAGGTAAACTTGGTGGGGCCAGACGGACTGGCCGAGAGTTTCGATGGCGTGGAAGCTTTTTTCCAGCCGCTTCAGATCCGCATCCTTGGAAAGTCCTGTGGGAGGATTGAGGGAGATAGGCGAGGGGCAAGACCGAGCAAGTTGACGGGCGCTCGAAGCCGAGGCATTATATGTATACACAGTGGGAGTAAACCACCCGCTGGCAGGAGGAATCACTGGCAGGACTTAATAAGCGCGGAAAGAGCCGAAGAGATGGAAGGTTGCCGGGCGGATGATGCGAAAACTTTGCTGTATTAGCCGCTTTGGCGATTCGCGGGGCTTTCGCCGCCGTGGAAACTTATGGGGCCGCGCTGCAACATATTCGTCCGCAGCGCGGATCCACGCCGCCTCCGCACACCCAACCAAACTTACTTCCTCGCGAATATATGTATGTTCCTGGCGAGTTCCGACCAGCCAACATAATATCGCCTACCTATTCTCACTCTCTCCAAATCGGCACTGGAATCAGGTTATTACATGTACGAGATATCCCAGGATAGAAGTTTAATTAGTATTCAAAAATATTTCATTGGCAATGGCCTTATAGTTGCTACTCTGAATTCCAACAGTTCAATGTTATCATACGTAGCAAAAAATTCATCATAAAGTTCACAGGCAGTATGAAAGATTAGAGCTCCAATGAATTGCAAACTATTTCACCTTACAGTATAAGAATCACCGATCTCAATCTTTCCCTGGAGGCTTTGTCAAAGCCGAGAAAACAGTTCAAAGGCAATGTGAGTAGCGAGGCGCGTGAGAGGCAGTATCAGCCAATCAGCAGCTTCCGTTCGGAGTCCGGCGAAATTTGCAAGGCGAGCCGTGGCGAGCGGAGTGCTTCCTCCTCGCTTCTAAATCCGCGAATCCCACGCGGCTCGTGTTTAAGAGGTCATAAAGGAGAGGGAGAAACCCAGGAGGATCTTGACTCGAGTCAGACTTTATCAGATTCTTCTTCTCCTTCTCTCGCTCATTCTGCCCTGTCACTTTTCCTCAGACGGTATTCCTCCTCGCTCTCGTATCTTCCGGCTGTTCCCTCTCTCTCTCTCGCTCACGCTATACCTTCGGTGGCAAAGAGTTAATGAACGCGGCGCGCACTCTCGCTCTTTTCCCCGGTCGTCCGCTGATACGGTGGCGTCTTGGCCCACGCGTCCTCGTAATTAGGCGGTGCACGCACGCGTGTCCCACACTGCGTGATCCATGTGCCAAGTGCGCCAGACTCTGCAGCAAGAGCCGCTCACTCCTCACGAGCATTGCTCGCCAATGCCACTCTGCCATGCCCACCGGTCCCCGCCTTTCAATCCTCCACTGATAGCGGAGTCCAGTCTAGAGGTGTCCATACAATTTCCACCTTCATGAAACTGACGGTCAGCATTCTGATTTCTTACTTTCTATACAGGTTGCGATTCTCATCTGAATTTATATGATTCAAATTAATTCGTTCCATGTCTGTTTTAATGATCGTATGACATTTTCTCATCGTTAATTACTGGTTTAATAGAAACAAGATGCATAAGGATTCGTAGTAAATGTAGTATAATGCGAGTAGTACGAGTCTTTGTTGAAAATAAAAATGTTAGTGGTGGCATTAGTGGAGAGTTGACACCCGATGTCGAGTAGGACAAGTGATTAAGTCATCAGTGAGGCCGTCACTCGATAGCAGCGTATGCTTAATAAGGTACAATTTGCACAGTATGCAAAGTGGCCCGATAACGAAGCCACGCTCCCCGTGGTGATTATCAATCCGTTGTTCGTGGCGATTGTTGACGGATCGGGATAACCAGTGAGAAAGGGAGAGTTATCGAAACGGCGTTATGATGTCAGGATGACATCATTCGCGAAAGATGTGCTGCCGCTGCATCTCATACGAGTCAAGCGTAGAACATGGTGGTGGAACTTATTTACTAATCAATCCATTCTACTCCTTCCCTTTGCTAAAGTCTTATTATTTGTAGAGGGTTTAATTAATTTACGAACATTTACGAACTTCACTTTTTAACTGCGGCGTTCAAGTACCAAGGTTTTCGTTTACGAATATTCCAGTATATTAAACGATTGAACACGAGTAATATTTGGAAAGTTAATGATTAAAAACTGGTCCAGACAGTCGTGACAGCTTAAAAGAGAGAACCGGCTGTGCGTGAATGCAGGCGGAACAGCAGATCGTTCGTAGCTTTATGAAGCGTCATTAAGAAACGACACCAATTTCCGCGGCGGCGTGGTGATGGCATTAATTCGTAGAGTTCATAATCTATTAGTTACGTTAGCGGACGCGTGCGTTAACGAGTGTAATGGCAGCAGTCGGCAGCATCTACGTGTCATTTAACTCCTCCGACACCCTCACACCATCGATGATCTCACTGGTGCGGCGCTCGACCGCGGCCGGCTTCACTCCACTTAATTGTTTGTTACCATTGCTGAACGCGTGCTATTGAAATTAATGTTAATCCGGCCTGGTTAAACGTCCGCGCCTCTCATAAAACTTACTTCCGGCGCATCAACCGTGCGCCCGTTAGACGGAATTAAGTCATGCTCGCCTCCTCTCTGTCTCGAACTCTGCCTATCTGTCTAGTCGAACAAACAAACTATTCCTATGATTCTTGCAGAGAGCGTTTCCTACCAAATGTATTAAAAATACTTTTGGGATTACAATTCATTTATTCAATGATCATATTAACATTTAATACAGTTGTTAGTTCAATACGAGTGAAATACTTCCTGCTGTCATACTTGGATGTGACGCAGCATTTGTCGGGCTCTATAGGATGATGACAAAGTGTCAGTATACTTTGAAGAAATTGCAAACGTGTCTTGGAAAATGGTAATTTTGCAAGTACTTCGTGTCAGGTAGTCCACGCTTTTAAGAACTTGCGTTGTAGTACTTAAGACTATTAGTTTGGTATGCCAATTAATACCTGGAACTATTAGTTCCCGGTATATTAATCAGTCGAGGTTCCATTATCGCTTACGGGATTTCCATATCGATCCCGGTAACAAAGCGTTAAGTAAAACTTGAGGTTACTATCTGTGGCTGCGTGTGTATTGGATGCTTTCCAAGGTGCACGCAATGCGCGATAGCATCGGACAAAGTATTAGGAATTGCCAGTAATGGAAGTAGAGAGGCAGAAGCGAGACTCGTTACCCGGTCGCCGTGAGTTCTTTTATGATCTCACCGGAAAATCGAGTAGCCGTAAAGAGCGCGAGTTAGCGGGGCCTAAGATGGAATTAAGGGTCAATTAAGGATTCTTCATTAAGTTCTCATGCGTATCCGCAATTACTGGCCCATTAATGGGGGCAACTGAGTGTGATGTCTCGAGGAAAGAAAGGCTCTACTTTATAAGCGAGGGCTGCGCAACGCCATGCTTAAGTGATGCGGCAGCATCATGACAGAACATTACAGACCAGATCGCTCGCCTGCCAAAGAATCATTAAACACCCAACGTCCAGTTCGATCGGTATCGTCGATAATTGCTGCTTCTTATTTTCCAAGTTAACACGTTTCCTTTCCGTGCATGGCCTTTTCCCATTCAATATCCCAGTTTACTCTTGTTGCATATTGCATATTGGTTGGGGTCATATTATCGATCACTAGTGGCTGAGTTCATTCACCTTTAGTCACGAGTCTATCATAGATACATCAAAGTTTATAGTCGCAAGTCTAGTAATCACATTATTAGTACATAATTTAGTTATTTTCTTCTTTCGTCAGCAATGAATTAAATCAATACGTAGAGTTTCTTTTCCTGCATGACTTATTACAATTTTAATTTTTATTCCCCTGTCAATGATGAGTACGTAGACATGGCAGACTATCGTGTCGAAAGATGAATGACCCCTTTCGAAGGCCATTGGATGGCTCATCATGAATTTCACAGGCCGTTCGTGCAATCTGTAATAATATCGTCGATCGACGAGCTCATGTAACAACGATCGGCCGTATCTGGACCGTAGCTGATTCATAATAAACTGGGATCAAGCAACGCGTTATGAATAGCCCATTAGGATTTTTTACGCAGAACTACAGAATCAGTACCTGTTGCGGAAAAACCTGTGGTAAGGCAAGCAGTACATACAAGACTTGCATGCAAAATGTAAGGCAAGACATTTAAAATGTAATGTTCTTACGGAGTAATCAACCGGAAAGATGTATACACGAAAACGCTTATTAAGAGACACCCTATTTATGTATTTACCTGCCAAACAGTAATTCTGACGAGAAATAAGAAATAATTGAGGGGCAGGCAAACTAGTTGACGCCGGCTTGTATGAGGACGAATACGACGGTTATCAGTTCCAAGAAACACCCCCAAGGAAAACTCTAATACCTGAATGTCAACCTCGTTCGTCAGTGTGGGTGCGGCCGGAAGCACGCTACAATCGTGACTGCTTGATTGTTAAAATCTTCAAACTGGCGCTGAAAAGAGAAAAACAGGCGTATAATATTATTATAATATTAACACCCGAATTTCTACAACTCCGTGTCATTATATAGGAAATGATACAATTTTTGATATGGTTGCTCTTCATTCGTGAGCCGATCTAGAGAATTAACATTGTTCGAATAGCCGTGTATACTTTCTTATAAGTGAAAGCCAGCCGATTTAGTACTCGGGATATAAAGGGTTAATGTCTTACTCGGTGCGTCATGAGTGCGTCAGAGATGTGTGTAAATAGATGTTGGGCCGTCGTGACTCCTAAAGAACGATTCTTCAATTTTCGATGATCAAATAAGAAGATGAGGTCGGTGGGTCGGTGAATGATTGGCCGAGGGTCGCTGACCACATTACACATTGGCTCACCGCGATTACGTTACTTTAGAATCGTTTATCATCGATCAATGAGTAGAACTTGGAGCATTCTCTCGCTCCGTCTCCCTCTTGAGACGATTGGTAATACGGTGGTTAATCGGGAATGAGCTTTCGATTCGGCAATACGTAATGCCCGAGGAAGTCCGTAATTCTGCCTCGGATAAATTACCCCAGTGCGATGTGCAGACGCGAGCGTGGAAATATCAGTTATTCGCAGTTCGCCGATTTATCCGCGCAGTGGGTATGACTTATTAGCCGAGATGATTTAGCTCCTTCGGCCATCATAATGCATTTCGTTTCCCTGCTGATTTATCGTCGGATGAATGCAGCCGCCTCTGCCTAATGAGTTATGCTCGCGCGCTTCCCTGAGAGACGGAACGTCTCATTGCCGATCGGCGATCGCCGCCAATTAAAAGTCAGCGATAGGATTTCAGGCTGAACTAATGACTGCGCTGCTGGGTCGTTCGCGGATTATGGAAGCTTCACTTCCAATTGCAAACGCATGCGTTTAATGGCGGAGAGCGTGCGCCTCTCTCCAATAATGGAGTGCGTCCGTCAGGGAACTAGTCGAGCCGCGAATACCTATGTATTTCTGGCCGTTGGAAGTGCGATCCTCCTAAAATCAATCCGAAGATTCCGTAATTGTCCGGATGACGGTGAGGCCCTGCCCAGCAAAATTATAGATTGATACCGGGGATTTGTTTTAATAGCCGGACATTAAAGGCGATCAAACGTGCTCGGGCCGAAGGCTCAGTCGTTCGGTCCTGCGGCCGTGAACGCTGCGCTCCGCTGCAGTTACGGTCAGTCGCGATGCGACGACACAGCATTTACACAGGCTTGAACCCCTCGCCCTTGATATGCTCAGATAACATTTATATCCCGCTCTCCGATTCAAAAGTTTGCTCGATGATAAGCCGACAATGAAACACTAGAGCCTCGGTAGCGTTAAACTGTGTTATCGTGTAGCTTCGTTGATAGCCCCTTCGCTCCTCCGGAGCAATGTTCCTGTTCAGGGTCATCGGTTCTCAGCATCACGAATCTTCATTGCACGCTGATGCATCATTAGTAAAAGAGATTAACATAATAGATTTATGAAATGAAGCTGTGCAAGAAGAACTGTATTTACTGAACAAAGTCTCCGACGCATTGTAAGCACAAGAGAAACTTCTTCGTTTTTTCTTCACCCAACAGTTAACAATGAGACCAATCCATAGCAATATTTTGAATGATCATCTCGTTCTTCAATGACTTAAGAATACCATTTTCCTTATAATTACTCTTTAATGATCATTGCAAGAAGTAAATAAGAGCGTGTGGGAGCTGTTGGTGAATCGGTGCGCCGAAGGGTCAAGCTCATTAGTCAGTATGCATGAGTTATCCGTGGTGCATGGGTTAGACGTCAGTGGCAATACTCGGCAGCTCTCTTTTCTCTGGTCTGTCGGCGGTGAGTGCGTGTCTCGTTCCTCGTATAATTAGACTGAGTTATCGGCGCCGGATTCGGGGACAATAGCTGTATAAATATACCCGGCCTCGGGAGCGGTCTCGCGCGTACACACGTTCTTCCCGCTCGGTACGTGGGCAGAAGGAGATGCGTCGCGGATACAGGGTGGTCCTGACTAAATGCAACGCGGATCAGGACAAGACCGGATCGTAACGAGCGCCTGTTACAACGGCGCGTGATGCACGGCGATCTGTCGCATTTCTGACGCCAGTCGTTACTTGCCACTTTTGCCAGCACCGCCGAATTCTCCCGGGGCGAGCGCTCTTCACTCCCTCGCGAGAGAGAGCACAAAGGGAATTTGCCACGACCTCTCGTTGATCTTTGTCGTCGGGCGCGCGCGCGGGCGCACGCACGCCGCTATAATATGTACTGCGGAAGGATTTGTTAACTGCAAATCATCGCTGGCGACGAGGGCGCCTGCCCTTTTGCGACTTTCGCCGCCGCGGTACACTTACACGTGTTTTTCTCGAGAGACCCGATGCCCGGCGAATCGTAACTCATTTTCTCGAATGACTCCAGTCAGAAGTCACTGCAGTGTCGAGGACCATCGAACTTCGAGAACTCTCTGTCCCTTGTGCTAGTACTTTACATTCAAAAGTGTAATAGTATAGGTGGACCATGTCTGTGTGACATATTCAATCGTGTTCTGCAGCGAGGTCCACGTGGACCACCGGAAAACTAGAGCAGGAAGCGCCGGTGGAGTCTCGGAATCTCTAATAACAACGTATCACGACATTACAGGTGCGCCGCGATAGTTGTACCAGTAGATTAGGGCCGGTGACGTTCTGCATAGTCAGCCACATTCATATATCGAAACTCGCGTGTGGGATAGAGTGGGGAGATAGAGGCGGTCCCGTGCTTGTAAATAATCGCGGTTATAAAATAAATGTAACTGGCCGGTTCGATAGCGGAGGAGCCTAATGAGAATAGGTGCGTGCGAATGCCGTGGGAGGGACAACGCCCCAATTAACATAACACATTGTGCCCGCTGCTGACTTTTATTTATTTATATTCGTCTCCAGAGAGGATACGGCGCCTAGGAGTGGGAGAGAGAGGAATAGCGAGAGCTAGAGTGGGAGCCGAGTCGAGTTTTATTTATGGTCTATCAAGTTAATTAATAACGTGTGACGCTTTCCTCTCGGCAATGCCGGTTACCTTCCCGCACCGTTATACTCTCTTTCTCTCGTTATCACTCTTTCACGTGGACGCCTAGCGTGTGTAGCCTAGCTACGGGCTATGTGTGTGGAAAAATTAATTCGGTCATTAACGAATCGTACTCGCGACCATACGATTCGTGATCCTTTCCTCTCGTCCCAGGGGACTCGACGGGCGAATGATGCGCCCGCTCCCTCAGGTATTTCGGAAAATATCGATTAATCACATTAACAGGCGCGGTCGGCAATCAATGTCAACGGCACTATGAGGTCCTCCTGTTGGATTAGATTATGCAATTACTTAGAATACTGAGTGAACTGTTGTTCGCATGTAGCGCAGCTCCATTTTTCGGATTGGATCTGTCAGCTGGCTCTATTTGATTAATCGGTACCACTCATTTGCATTTCACGCGTGTCATATGTGCTCGTATTACGCTTGTGCTTATGAGATTTTAATACTGTATTTACTTCTTCGTTTAGAGTATTTTTATCTGACAAATGCTTTGGGAATAAGTGATTTTCCTTGAAGGATAATGTGAAACTACATATAGTGCTGATATAAGTGATCGATGCAAAGGAATGGAAAGTCTCAGAGATTTAAAATCGAAGTTTAATTGCTGCCACACCTCTGAAAGACCGGTGTAACCTGATGAGTCTGCTTTCTAGGAAGGAAGGACCTTTCCAGATGCTCGTTTGAATTCGGTTCAGCTTGCCAGGCTCGAAGGATACCATCTCCTTTAAACCGCGGGTCCCTCTCTAAAACAAAAGTCCTCGTGGCCTCTTAATGACCTGACCTAGCGCGCTCCTCGAGGTCAGGGCCACGAAGGCTCCATATCCATGCAACACATATTCACTGGAACTTCAAGTTTCAAGTTTCCAGGGTAAAGAAGTCACTGCGACCATTCGAGAAACCCACATAATTAATCCAGCTATCCACTTACTGTTTTACCTCTTTCTTATTTCTTTATTCCTTTACTGTTTTACTCTCATTGGTGCTTTCACACTTATTAATATTTCTGATATAGCACTTTTATAAACGAGAATGAATCTCTTATTAATGTGTCTGGAGAATATTAGCCTACTTCCGTTAACGGGTACTTCATTCGAGACATGATAATTAAGATAACCAGGCTTCGATCGCTTGGACCGGGCACGTATCGGGAGGTAACCGGCTGTTTTTGAGAAGCGGGCAAAACGTACCGCTGAAATGTCGCACCTTCGCTCTCAACAACATGATAGAGTGCGAGCGACAGCCAACTTTATCATTCCCGCGAGTGTCTGGCAGTGGTGGGTGCGTTAACTGCGCTGCAGGCCTGTATTTTGCTGACACACTATTAATAGACACGTCCGTGTTTATGTAACTGCGGCATTAGAGATATTAATAGCCCATAAATCCAGACGCTACTTCCACAGGTAAAAGTTGTGGCGCACTGAAGACTCCCAAGGAGCTCGGCTATTTCGGCGAGTTCTTTGGGATAAGCGTGTGTAAGATGTACAGGATAATGCAGATACATCTGTAACTCATCTATGTTGACACTCTCTGCAGTTAGAATTAGTTGTTCATCTCAGATCTCACCTGTATCGTCTTTTGCTTATTACAAATGATAAACTACAGCAATAACAAATCAGTTAAATGAAAAGTGCAGATCTGGTAGAAACACATTTTCCATAGTGCAATTTCGACATTACTAACTCGAAGGTACTTGCATCATTCTGTAGTTCTGTCTATAAAACTCTCAAAGAAGTGATCCTTTTTTCAATCTGTGGCTCTTCCAATCATTTTACACAGTTATTCCTTAAATCCTCTCACATCTTTCAGTTTCACACGGGTGAATCTCGGCCAAAGGAATCGTAAGACTTCTCGTCTAGACTTCGTTTAGAAACAAGGGAGGAGAAGCCCACAGTTACCTCGGACAGAGCGCAGGGATATGCGCGCAAAGCGTTAATCCCCGAAAAGTAGTATACACAGAAAGGGGGTGGGGTAAGGGGTGCGACGCGAGTTGGTAGTGGTGTAGAAAGTGCCATTTCAATTATTTCAGCGGGTATTCGTCATTATCCACGGGCGTCGGGTGTAAACGTCGCCGGTTGCATTGCGAGGAGAGAGAGTGTATGCCAGGCGTGTATACAATGGGGTAGAGAGAACGGTGGAGTCGGCGGCGGAAGGTCTTTCTCACTGCGTTTCGTCCCCCACCGCCACCCTCGCCGCCCCCCCCCCCCCCCCCCCACCCCCTTCTCCTTTCTGTTAGGTTGGGTAGTGGGTTTCGCTGGGCGCTGAGGCCTGGCGTATAATGTTTTATGGCGGCGATCAGCCGTAGAAGTATGAAGTGTCGATAGAGCTTCGCGCGGCAGAAGCGAGGCCGCGGCGAAGATCAAAGGGTCCATAGAGAGGCCGCGCGTGGTAGCACGGAACACAACGCGGCGGTCCAGCGATCCAGCATCCCTCCCTCGAACTCTCCAACACTCACTCTCTTCGCTCTTGCCTTCTTACTCGCTCACGTGCGCCGCTTCGTGATCCTCGCCCCCCTCGTCTTCCTCTCCTTATACTCTGCCGCGGAAACTCCCTCCGGTACCAATGAGCAGACGACCTCTCTTCGGATACAGCCCGCCAGAGGAAACTTTTCTTTCCTACGATCCTCGCTGGTTCAGATAGTCGTTTCTTCTAGTATGATTAATATGCTCTCTTTGTTTTTCGAATTCTTTTGATTTGACTTTTGGAGAAAGTTCGACTCTGCTCCAGGGCAGTGAATGCTTCATATGACTCGAAATGGTGGTACTTAACTAGAGATTGATTTTTAAGATTAGTGTTAATTGTTTCTTACTTGATTACAATAACCACTTTTTTCTAGGGGGCACAAACTCTTTGTTCAAATACATACAATGTGATAGTAATTTGTATCTAATATTCGTGTAAGGAATCGTTCAGTTTAAAGTTGAGTTCTCTGAGAATGAGAATGGAGAATGGCGAGCTAGAAGTATGTACACACTCGTTGTCTCCGCAAATTCGTCCTGCGGGCGGAAGCACATCGGGTGAGAACGTAGCGTTTCGAAACTAATAACGGCCAATTGTCGGCGTATCGCGTAGCCGGCGGTAATTGGAGGAATAAATTGAAAAATTAGCAGAAGCGCTCCGGCAGCTCTGAGTCATCGGGGCCCGGTGCCGGTGCCGGCGATCCGCGTCGATAATAATAACGGTCGCAAAGTCAAACTGCCACTCCTCGAGGACCCCCCAGGCCCTTAATTCCTCCGCGAATTGTCAACGGCTTCTCGTTATTGCCAATTGCAGTTTACTCCGCACGCAACCGAGATATCTTATAATCAAAAGCAACAAAGTGGAAGGCGAGGTATGTCTTTACCAGTAAAGTCTCTACAATTAATGTACGTATATGTTACTGTTCCTTACAGTATGTACTTGAATTCTCTCGAGAATAGATTTTCCAAAGATAATACAAACGACTTTTTAATTCTTTTAGTCAATAATGCTGTACGTCAGCGTCGCACGTTTCTTCTGTTTCTAGCTTCATACATTCTACACGCATGTTGTACGCGACTTTTCATCTCGGTGCACGTAAAACTAAAATCGTTCCTCTTGCGCTTGGCAAGTCGAGTAAAAAAGTCATTTTAAACGAAGTCCAAAGTCCAGGCGGTGCAAACCGGAAAATGAAGTGCACTCGGTAAAGTGAGCCCTGCACGCTGCATTTTTTATTGCGCTGCAACTGCACGTAGCTTCTCTCCTGTATGGCGGAGCCTTGTGGCCGCCCTTCGCATGGCGATCCCGATTTTCCTGAGTATACGTGGCCAGCCGACGGCGATTTAATTTTACGTGCCGCGCGTAATCGGGCGCATGGTTGGCTGGCGGCGTCGGCGTCTGCGTCGCCGTCCTCCAAGGGGAGAGACGGCGAAGTGTCCGCAGGTGGGCGGCGAACTTACTTTATTGGCATTAAATATTTATTAAGGGAGGAAGTTCCCGCCTGCCCGATATTAATTCGCGATTCAGCCGACGCGCGGTTTACCGGTTTGCTGATTAAGTTTACGTCGAAGTATTTTGCGCGGCTGCGGCATGCAAGTCAAAGCGAGCGGCTGCCACCGTCGCGACGCGACGCCTGCTCTCTCCTTGCTATACCAGTCTTTATTTCGACGCGGCTGCTCGTCGTCGCCAACTCGATTACACCGCTGACTTCGTCTTATTGCATTAACTCAACCCGATCGAACAGCATCAATAGTCTTTAAATGGAAAATTAAGTTCATCACGGTACAATTTAATTACAAGTTACAGTAAATTACAGATTGCATCAGAATTGTGAAATTTCCTCGGAAATGTAAAGATCAAGCGAGAAAGTCTGGCGCTATTGTCAATTCTGGCACGATCTTAAATTTATTCCAAAGCTTGTAAAACTAAATTCTAATCGTGCAACGGTTTAAGCCAGTTTCAAATGTCGAGGAATTATTAAGTGATTCTTGGGTACATGTCTCATCTGAATATCAGTACTTGGAAGAATAACGGATTCAAGTAGGAATTCAGTGTTCAATGGGATAGTCTGTTCCAGTCTATTCCAGAAGCCCCATAGCAAGACTTCCCCTACCAAGTCGGCGCATAAGGTGGCCGGGCGGGAGGGCCTCTCGCACTCGCATAAATCAGAGCAAACAACGGGCTGAAGCGAGACTGGGAGCAGACGGCGAGAGCGGGTGCGACGAGGAGAAAGGAGAGCGCCGCGATAGAAACATACATGCATGCTCGCTCTTCTCACGAAGCTGTGCGCGGCCAGGTACGCGCGTACACATACCTGGCGGGTTCTGGAAAACATTGACACGACACGAGGCAACGCACCCGTGCTCTCGTCCCCCCGCCGATGACACAGCGGCGCACGTGCGCTCCGAGTAGTCGGGCATAAATAATACAAGACGCGGACAAAGATGCCGCTCGCCTGACCATTTGTTTAAATTAAAATTATCTGCGCTCGCGTCTTCGCCCTTGTATATACATACATACCTACATGCGCGGGCGCGCGCGCGCGCGCGAGGGCCACGCCGGGAAGACGAGACAATCGAAGCGAGCGAGCGGGCGCCTTTCACGGCGAGACACATGCGTATACTTTTGTGGAAGTCACTTTTTTTGCGGACCGAATTGTCTTAATTAAAATTAACCTTTTGCACTCTGAAAGTATGAACTCCCATTGAGTTGGCCGGCTTTTACATTTACCTTTGACTCGACCCTTGTAGTGTTGCTTTATGGTATTCAACTTGGTTGAATATGTTTGCTGTCCAAGGTATTTACTGTGGTCTTTGCAACCATTATCTTTGAATGTGAAATTGCATTCCAAAACGTAGTGAACGTATGGTATACGTATTTCTATGACACAGTATTATGACAGTGAAACTTGGGTTGGTTTTCTTCTAATTGTAAGTTCGAAAGAGGATAATTCTAATCTTTCCAAGATATTAATCTTTTAGAATAGTTAACGGCACGCCGATCGCTGTGTATTAATGTATGCAACGATTGGCTTACCTCTCATAGAGATTGCATATCTTTACTTGAATCCATAGCGCCGAATGCTTCTCTCGAGCCCCCTTCTTAGCAATAATGATCTTTATCTGACAATCGACCGCGTACGGGTACATCTTCGAACGAGCCAAGGCATTTTTAGTCAGTGGAACGTGAGCGCACTCTTAAGGAAGAGACGGGTTACTTACGATGTGAGAGAATCTTCCCTGAGTGCCACGGTCTATCCCAAAGCTGAAACAGCCGGTAATCACGGAGTAATCATTATGCAAACGTCTCATTCTTCATTAAGAATGTTTGTTTTTCCGCCGGGGGATGCAGCGTCTTTCTTACAAGTCGGCCTTCGCATAAATAACGATAATTAAATAGACGATTTCAATGTTTATGAGAAGGGGGCGGACCAACGGGGCAGGTTAATGAAATAATCGGTGACTTCCTCATTAAGCTCTTGCCAATAATTAGAGACCAAAGTCAGCTTCAGCACGGTAATGCGCTGGTGCACGCACCACATACACACGGGTTGTAAGATAGCAGTAGTATGTGGCAGAGGGTAAGATCGTTTTCCAGCCGATTTTATATCGTCGCAGTTGTACACTCCACTTGCTTATGCCAAGCGCTAATTGGAAAATTAGTGTTGGCATTTTGCAAGTAGATCGCGATGCCGATCCAGATATACAGAAGGGAGCGTATCGGGCTCCTATTTCTTCTGGATGTGGTCTCGCACTTTCTCTACCGAAGTTGGCCCGTGCGTTCTCTCCCTCTCCCTGTGAGAAAGCATTCAATTAGCTGCGGATGAAATCGACAGGACGTCTGGAACGAGCGCCGTAAACTCCCGGACGAATCGCCGTGTTTCCAGGATCCAGTTAAAGCTCCTTTTTCACGACCTCTCTCTTGCTGGTTCGCTGGTGTTTGTGCGTGGCTATCGATAGGAGGAAGATTGGTATCGGAGGGCCGATTTAAGGTCGCGGTATGCTCGGCATTCTTGATGATTCTATTTCGACCGTGGCCTCGCTCATCCTGATTCCCGAACAGTCCACACCGGCTTTATGTCAGTGGGCCCTCGATAAGTGTTCTGGCCTCTGTTATCTCGACCTATAAAAGTCCCAGCGCGTAATTTCGGTCCCAGCCCCCGCGAACGAAATCTCCTGCTCGTGCGGCTCGCCTCGCATCGATGATCTCTGATAAACTCCTTTACGACCGTGTCCTCCTATTCGCCAGTACACGTTACTGCACCGAGTGCCTAATTACTTCTTCGAAAACCTTGGGAAAATTGGAGATAACACCCAACATGTGTGATTATACTAATTGCACGCAGTATTATCTAAGTTCGAACGACAAAGAAACAAATAATTATAGAGTGAATTACAAATTAGTCTGACGTGAACTAACAGTTTTGACATTTGCAATGATAAAATGTTGACAAGTTAGGAGATAATGATTTCTCTGAATTTCCATTAAACTAGCTGGTATTGAGGACATCTGGAATATATCTGTAAAGCTTGTTGTATGTTATTCCAGTTAACTTTGTTATCGTAACCTGGAGAGATACCCTTTATCATCGAAAGGGTAAACCAAATGATTTACTGTGATGCACGGTGTTCGTCGTATGGTACTGTCTACTGCATTATTAACTTGAAAAGCTATCGTACCTTTTGAGACAATGAGTCCACTGATAAAAATTCTAACAGAATCTCCGTCTCTTAGGCGATAAGATAATCTGTCTGTTACATGTCGTTTACACAATTTGGAAAGGATTAGATGTGCAATTGTACTAGAGCTTTCACAGCGCGGAACTTTTGGTAGATAATTCGAGTATCGAATTAGTTCGGTGTTCGCTGGCATTGCTAGCTGAAAAGCATCTTGGCATTTATTCTAATTTGATCCTATTTGCAGGATCGCTCGAACTTCAGTAATACCAGACGTCGAAGAAGGGCAATTAGAGCGGAATGGATGTGCCATCGAAATTTTCTTAAAACCCATCTGTCGAGTGCAAATGGCTCCGACTAAATGGACAGCTACTAGGACTCGTGATATGCAAAGTCTTTAATTTTCTATGAGATTTGAAAGTGTATTAAAAGGGATCTCGAAAATTGGTGGTAGAACGGCAGTGAATCCGGTGGTTCGCTCGATTGGAGCGTTTAGCACATTGGGGGATATAGTATGGAAGGAGTACTATCTCTGACATCGGCGTTAATTCATACATGACATTCTCGTAGTGCGATCCGCCTTCTCCCGATAGTGGTACGCTTTGAAATTCCCAAGAAACAATTTATGTAGCTAATGCAGCAAACGTTTATCTCCAAGTGATAGTTCCAACTTGTACGAACCTATTAAGTACCAGCGCAATTACATTAACACAATATTAGAACGTAGTTAATAATTTAAATTACAAGGGCGAGTTTGGAAATTAAAGATCTGCAAATGAAGTGGATGACAGTGGGGAGAAGTTACTATTGATTAGCAAGGCAGTCAGGGTGCAAGTTAGAGTGATGTCAGCGGTGAAACGGGAAAGCCGCAAATCCCGACGTGTCAGGCGGTTAAACGTCGAACTTATCACGCGCAATCTTGGCGAAAAGTGCGCGAACGGTATTCGGGGCCGAATGATAGATCGTCGAAGATGTTCGGGTCGAGTGCGAGATCCTATCGTGTCTTGACGGTGAGAATCCGTCAACGTCGTCGGGCCGAGGGGAAGGAAAGGTCGTGCGGTCGGGGTTCTCAGACGGTTCGCTCGGCAGTTGACACGCTGACTTTTTTCTCTCCCTCTCTGTCGCGGCTGCCCTCTTTTCTACGGGCGTGCTAGGCTTCTTTTGGGACTTGGTCCAGGAGATGCTGCGAGCCGATACGGGCCGGTAAGGTGTAATGGATCGCCACACGACCAGCCTGCTTCAACCCCCGTTAAGGAACACCGGGCAAGATCGGCGAGATTGTCGGGAAGCAGGGCATAATGTCCAAACAGTTGCTCGTCAACAACCGGCTAACGGTCCTACAAAATGTCCTACCAGTGCCGATCGCCTTCTATCCCGAGCCACGAATTCCCCGAAGCCCGCGCGACGATCGAAGGTCCAAATCTTCACGAGCTGCCGGGCTGTACCGTTATGAGCCGAAAAACAAGAACTAGACTCGATCTTCGCGTCAACCGGCGTGTTCCCGCTGCCACGGAATTACTGTCGCCTTTCGAGCTACAGGATTATGGAGTCAGGTGTTACTGATATCGCTTTCGGCGCGTAACGCAAGGAACGACTACTGTAATTTATCGAATCGAAGGATCCCTTTCAAGGAAAGAGCAGTGGGAACGTTTAGTAAAAGCAAGGACCTTTCTTAAGAGATATCGTTATTATACCGAATAAAAATTGATATAACAAGAGCCACGTTGATTCTGTACGAGGATTTATTTCCATTCTGATCAATCAAGAGTCCCGGTTATTTCTCAAGGAAATAAGTAAAGCAAGACTTTCAGTCTCGAGCAATGGCAGTCTGTGCATTCGCAAGGTTCTCCACTCGGGACGGAATTATCCCACGCTTGAGGAGAGACAGACGCTGGATATTCGATTTCGGTAGTTGGCTCGTATCTGGACGGTCTCGTCGGCGGAAAACGATGGACGTGGATCCGCGGAAAGGTTCATGGTGATGTGTGAGTGCGCTTGTACAGGAGCGAATCCTGCGAGAAAGACAGGGAGATCCATAGTGCGGCGGCGGAGAGGAGGAGAGTGAGAGCGGGTCCAGCGGAGTGATTGCTGGATAGAAAAAGGATAGGCGGATCTCGGTCGTTTCGCAGCGAGACGGAAAGAGCGTGGAAGGAAGAGATGACGGAGGAAGAGCCGTGGACGTTGGAGGAAGCTGGTGGTGCCGGGCCGAGTGGAAGAGACGGAGAGGCCGACGAGAAACGGGAGACACAGAGGGAACTTGTTATGCTTTGAGAGATATGGCGGAGGCCTGCGGAATACATAATTTTGTAAAGACAAAAATGCTGCGGTCGTGCCTCGGCGGAGTCGCATTTTTCCTTGTTTCACGAAATGTTCAGCGGCTTGCCCCGCTTCCCTTCCGCCGAGCGGCGAACTCCTCTACCACCGGGCACGGAGCCCTTCTTTTCCTTTTTCTCTCGCTCATCCTCCGGCTCTCCTCCTCCCATTCTGCCCTTCCTCTCCTTGTCCATGCCAGTGGCTCGTTCCTCTCTCCCGCGCATCATCCCTCTCTCGTTTCTCCGGTAATGCGCCGCGGAATGAGAAACGTTTTGTAAAAAATGTATCCGCATCTTCTCGTAGTTGGCGCACCACCTCGGGCCGAGCCGTGCGCCGTGCGCCATGCCGTGCCGTGCGCCCTGCACACGAGACTTGCCTGCCTGTGCCTGCCTGCCTGCCTGCCTGCCTGCCTGCCTGCCTGCCTGCTTTGCCTTCTCTACATACCAGCTTGTAGTTCCCGGCAGCTGTGGCAATGTGTTGCCGCGTCGTGTACATGTTCTTGTAACGTC
The DNA here is from genome assembly GCA_910593735.2 of Ectemnius lituratus. Classification (NCBI taxonomy): domain Eukaryota; kingdom Metazoa; phylum Arthropoda; class Insecta; order Hymenoptera; family Crabronidae; genus Ectemnius; species Ectemnius lituratus. The sequence goes on from OU343042.1 coordinate 7,789,589, forward strand.
GCCAACGACGTGAATTCTGATGTCACCCCCGTTCGCCAATTTGCGCACGGCGAGAGTCACCCGCCCGCCGCCAGATACGTCTCGTCCATTTCGACCACTTCAGAGCTAGGGTTAGCATCGCGTTGCACCTGTATCGCGATCCTTGCATAATCCCACTCTCACTTACTAGCTCATATTGCCAATCAGGATTAATAGGAACTTCCTAGTTTTATTTCATCAGCATTGACCTTTTTCATTTTAGTTATATATACTATGGGAACTTCGTGTGTTTGGTGCTAGAGATTCAAATCATCCGTTCATCTCTTATTTGGATAAGCATCTGTGGTACATTGCCTTCCGTTTATTAGTAGGATCACGCTCGAACATTTAATTGCGAAAGTCGCCGCAGAATTTGCATAGGTATGCGTCCACCCCCATCGTTTAGAAGCGATCTTTTTCACATAGCGCAGATGCTCGAGGGTTCACACACAAAGCGTTCCAGTGTCTCCACCTTTTCCTTGTTTCCTCCTGCGGAGACACGAGGCTCGTGCGACATTTGTCAGGCGTCGTGATCTGAACCGGCGAGCACAGATTCCCCGTGGAAATGGCATAATTCTCAGCTAGAAAGACCTCCCGGCAAGATATCGACGAGATTGTAAAGAAGGAGACAGTGCAAACTATTGTCTCGAGGGGAAAATGTGGCCAATAAGGACAGCGAGCCATTGGAGATGGGCGAAACGTGGATAACGGTCTTTAAAAGAAAAATTTCCATAGATTCTCGCAGGTCTGCCATAGATTGGCTTCCTTGTCTAGCTTTCGTGGTCAGGTGGGAGAGGAAAACGGTCCCTCTTCGTCAATGCAGGGTCCTTCGGTTAGGCGCGCGCGCGCGCGCGCACGATCGCCCTCGTTCCCTCTTACTTTCACGCATAGTTGAGATCCCTAGCTGATTTTAGTGGTTTCCCTTTGACTCCCTGACGTCTTACAAGGGCGGACACAGCCATTCGAATACTTCTGTAACCGCGCGAGCGAGCGAACGGTCGCCGCTACCATAACTAACCTTGGCTAACTCACAGCAGCACTAACCTCCAGCCACCTCGCTTTCCGCCATCGCTTCTTCCTCTTCCTCTCGCTCGTTCAATCTTCGAACGACGTTACGTAGACGTAGACCGATGCTGCTGCGGTTAAAGCAAGCTTTCATCTTTATTTTACATACGGCCAACAGCCACCGGTCATTCCCGGAAAATGAGGAATTCCGTCTCTGCCAAGTTCTCGCATGCCACACTTGACAATTTGCAGACATGCGAGGATGCAGTAGAGAAATGTGTGCGTTATTGTCATAGCTTGCAATAATGATGTTATAAAGCTTAATATTCATTATAGCTGTGAGCTATACGTTTATTTTAAATAGGAACAATTAATATGGGCAAGAACGTCGCGGGACTTAAAAGTCCGACAAGAATTGCATTATAGTATTACAACTGTCAAAGAAGAGGTCAATGTTAACGTTAAGTCGAACCGCATTGCGCCTGCCAAGAGTATCGGTGAAGAGAGCATATTAAGTGTGCATACAACTTTAGAATTCCCAAGAGTGCCTCGGTATAATTCGAATCCTCTGGCGAAAGACTCGCAGCGGGATCTCTCGGTTGCGGCAGAATCCCGAAATGAGTCACAAAGGATCGCGCGCGATGTGCCGCCGGTGGAATTCGCGCAAATCGATCCGGAATTTCAATCACGGAGTGGTCGGTGCGGTGTGGCGCGGCGCAGCGCGGTGGTGACGTTGGGCGGGAGGCGGGAGGCGGGAGGCGGGAGGCGGGAGAAAAGAGGTTTCGAGCCTGACCGGCTTGGGACATCAAAACCGATCGGGCATAGTGACACGCGGCCTGTGCTTGAAGGCGCATCATAATTATCGTGGAGGGCCGGTTGCGCGGGAGGAATACGAAAGAGGCAAAAGCAGGCAGCAGCAACTCTCTCTCCTCTGTGGAGTGCTCGCCGGTATCAGCCGGGGCCATTTCTATTTACGGTCGGGGCTCCTGGGACCGAGCAGAGTTATGATATTGTTTCGGCTGCTTCTCGGAATCTACGCGATCGGTGACTCGGATAAACCGAGAAAGGGCGACGGGAGGAGGGAGCAAAATTTGTCTTTCTCCGCAACCCTATCTTCTTCTGCGGAGCCTCCGAGCCCGCTCTATCTTCCTCGCTCCCTCGCTCCCTCTCTTTCCCACCAGCGTTCGTTTCTCTGCCGGGTACACCGCAACTCTGTGTACCCAAATGGTCGGCAACGGGGCTACCCGAAAGGCAAAGGGAGACACAGATACACTTTTATTTCTTCATCAAGCGACGCTGAACTCGCCTACCTTTTATGATCCTCTGACCGCTTCATTAGTTCACGAACTTTCCTTGAGTAAGGCCGCCACGACAAGCTACCGCTTTCACGAACTCCCTTTCCTCCCTTGCTTTCCTTTCTTCTATCAATTGTTCCCCTCCGAATGCCTGGCAAAGCGCCGCTTTATGCTGCTCTTGAACTTGTCGCGGAAATAGTGCCAGACTTCGCTAGTGTCAACCATACTCCAAATTATTTCTCCATGAAGAACTGATCGTCTTCATATTGAAACGATTTTCTCATTCATACTGATTGAATCTAACATCGATATTAAAGTTCCAGGTATAAACGAGGAAAGTTTAGAGACGACGAAGATATTTACGCTCATAAACTAGCAAGTTGAACTATTTCTCAATTAATGTCGTCGCAATTTTCATTCACTAAGTCCAGTTAGCTCGTGCTAATCTATAGTAAACGAGGTTTTTCGTCGGTTCTCTTCATAACGAAAGCGGGATGCGATCCTTCGATGACTCGGAAGAGAAAGTTTTCGGGAGCGGAGGAGTCTTGTTAGTCTCGGCATACTTCAGTCAATTAGTGCTATGTAAAATTGGCCGGTTGGAGGGCCGCCTGCGCTTCTTCGGGGTTGGTGAGGATGCGGGAATACACATGGCGTACACGATGCTTTTTTCCTTGGGAGATCGCGATAAATATCTCGCGGCATTTAGGTGGATACGTGGAGGCTGAGGAGCGAGCACGGGAACTCGGCCTGCGGGAACTCACTGCGTGTGTGCAGTAAAACGAAGCGAGGGATGACGCGCACACGTGTTCGACACGATTACTATTCCGCAGTGCTCCTCTGCCCGGTGACTTATGTTAATGTCGTAATTATATCATCCTAATCTACCTGGTCGAGCGCGTATACGTAGCCTACGTGTCCGCATCCTATCAAATACCCATCTTGAAAACTGCTATACGTGCCAGAATGCAAGCCCACGTTGCGAGTCTGCCTCTCGCGGTTCCGTGAATCTTCGCTCGAGCCAGGCAACCCTGACTTTGGATCATCCACTGATTCGAGGAAGCATTGTTCTTCGAGAGATAATGCTACTAGATAAATAGTACAGATATACCCACTGTCATAGAAATCAATTTTCCCTTTGGAAAATATTCGATTATTCAACTATTTGATTAAGTAATTAGTTAAAGTACGCACGTATCGAACATGTTACCTTGTTGATTCGTTAGGAAATTTTAATTAACTGAAATTTATGTGAATATCAAATTGGTGCTACATACTTCGTACTGGTAATTGGTACATGTGTATAGAAAGTTCGGGAGGTCAACGCGAGTTGACCTGGGTTTATTTGATGCAACTTTTTCCATGCTTCACTGTTCACGCATGGAAAAATATAGTCCTCATAATTTTCAGTGATTTATAAAGAGACCGCGACCTATCACTTTATACAGTACAAGTTTTCACAATAGAAAAAGAATCTCTTTCGGTCAGCTTTTATGGATTTTAATCTTTTGACAATTTTATACATTCTCCGCGGTCTGAAGCTTGCCGAATTTGCCACGGTGACTATCGCCGGTTACCTTCGTTTCATAAAGGATTATAAAGAGACTGTCATAAGTTCAATATTTATTTCATTTCTAAACAATCTAACATCAAAGATTCCAGCGTTTAATAGTAAAAGGGAGAGGAGTAAAGTATCAGTCATTTATTTCCCATAGGAAAATCGTTCGATCTCTCGTCGAGAGCGAAAGACAACTTTACAAATCGCGGTTACGTTGGAGGGCTGGGCTTTCGCTTTCTCGCTCCTTGACGCTCCCTCCCTCTCTCTCCCTCTCTCTCTCTCTCTCTTTCTCCCTGTCTCTGTCCGGGGCCCTCATGGGAGGCGAACAGGTATGCATTGAATACAAGCGGCACCAAAGCGAGCCGAAAGCTTTTTTGTCTAAACGGCCATAAATTCTCAGATAATGCCGGCCGTCTCTCGCGAAGTCCCCCGAAAGATGTGGCGCGGGGGTGGTCACCTCGCAGCCGAGCCAACCTATTCCTTAGGGACGAGGTCGTTATTAATATTTTGGGATTTACTGGACGACAGTATTAGTCGCGCTTCCCACTCCATACGAAATCCTGGAACACATACGACACAGTCCTTTATAGACTTGGAACGTTCTTTGCAAATTGAGTCCAGTCTCCAAGGGGAATGCTTTCCACGGTTGAAGTCGAGGTATCCGGAGGAATAGCTTGGTAACCGGTGAATTAATATAGTATAAGCTGCGGGTACATCTTCTATAGTTAGAAACGGTTGGATTCGATAAACTAAGAGCTACGTACCAGTTACTGGATATAAATTCATATAACGCATTAAGTCCAGCTGTTTGATATGAATTCACGCTTGATCGCCGTATGCGGGTATCCGCATTTAGGAAGAGATTCCTCTCTGGCCGAACGATCGAGCCGGTGTCAATTTCAATTATCCCGAGATGATTGATTGCACTACGTATACGGGTCATCCTGGCAATCACTATTTGCTGGGTTAATGCAACCACTCATTGCACGCCATGAAAGAGAGGGAGAGAAAGAGAAAGATCACGTCCCGCACGCTCGTAACAACTCGTACGTATGTTTCCATGGAAACGCAAGCGAGAGATTTTACGGGCACGTTTTCGGTGACCGCTTTCGGGGAAGAACGATTTGGATAATTTCAGTTATTGGGCCGGAGATCCTCTCGGCTGATTAAGCGGAATCACTGATGCTCGAGACGCACTGCCGGAAAGCCGGCCTTTCAAGAACTTCAGTTCACTTAACGAAGCTCTGACCTCATACGCGTGTGCAAAGATTTTGTCGGAATTGTGCAGACAGGACTGCCACTGAGGAAAAGACATTTTTAACGAAAACAGTCCTTCTGACGTACTTATTATACCTTGATACACTTTCTGGTTAAAAGTAATGGTTGAAATAAGTAATAAATTCATGTCCAGAGATTTGAATGAATACATTTAATTCTTCACGCTTGTGGATAAAATATATTGTGACTCAAGTATAATTTATGTTGCATAAAGTTTCGCAATCTAGTTATGTTTATTGGATACATTCGTGGCGAATCCTCGGTACTCTAGAGCCGTGGCTATCTAGTTTCCAAGAATTTAATCACACTGAGGCGCAATGGCGGTAAGGCAGGGTAGTTTTCTGCTTAATAGATTTATGGATGCAGAATTCGGCGACGAGGCATGTCTCGCCTTCATACAATTTTCGGAGACGGTATTAGCATTAGAGAGTGGCAAGGGCGAGGGAGAGAAAGAGGCAGAAAGAGTGTAGTGTACGCTCGGAGCCAGGTAGATCATCCTACGCGTTGGACCAACAACGACAAACCACACCCGTCTTTGGACAATGGGTGACGCACTGCACTCGGGGACCGGGTCTCGCCTCCCCCTCTTTTTTTGTGAATTATGGCTTTCCTTGGCCCTATACGTCGTTTTAACTATCATTCGACCGGGCTCCCTCGATCGGTGATCTTCGAATAACGTGTTTTTGCGCGCGGCTCACCTGTGCCGCAGGTAGAGATGCCGAGGTGCACGTTTCCGAGGCTATCGGGAAACCTGCCGCTCCCAGGTAAAGGCTTCCTTGGCCAAACGGGAAAGGAATTCCTTCACGAAGGAATCGTTTATTGTGTCCCGTCGATCGCTGGTATTTCCTGTCTCCTTCGGCCAACCTCCAATTTAAACAGTCGGCATTTCCTTGGCAGGTGTCTCTTCTACTTGGTGATAACTAATGGACCCAATGTATTCCTTGCTTCTTTCTTGCCACAGAAATTCATTCAGTCTTTCGCTAGAGAAAACTTACTGTCGTTTAAGTGGTTAGAGTCTTGCTATCGCATTCGCCAGACACGAATTAATCCTTTTCGATTCATTTCGGCACGAGTCTCGTGACAAAGAGATATTTTATTGCCTGTTCACTTGGCATGCCATTTGAAGAAGAGCGCATTGAGAACTGGTTGCTTCAAAGAGTAGAATATCGTATGATGCGAGTTCTGAAGAGGATAAATCTTAATTGATCGTCCCTCTTAGATGCGATAAATAGTGTTTCATCCATTCAGACGTAGATTTCCATTCCAACCTGTGCGCGGCATAATAGTGAATTCAGTGAATTGATGTTGGTCTTGAATCACCAGTTGGTAGATCATTGCGCAACTGACTTTGGCCGCGATTCACAATCGCGGTGACATTACGAGCGCTGGAATGTCATCACTTTTAGCTTATAGATTTCTTACATCAGTCAGGATTACCAGGATTACTATGTCATTAATCATAGCGTTGAAGTCTGATGTCGAGCTTATAGTTTGGATTTCTACATTGGTCTGCAAAGGTCTACCTGCAGCTGCGTTGTTGCATCTTGCACCAAGGAACTATTCATCCGAATTTATTACAATTCCTATAAATAACATTAATCTGAAAATAGAGCAATAATTCATAAATTAAGAAATCAAACTTGCCTTGTTTTATTCATTATAAAAAGCAGATGAGTCCAATATGCGTGGCGTTAAAGCCATCCCGTAAAGAACTCCTGAAAGATAAGAAACAGATAGCTCATAAAAACTATATTGAATGAACCACTGCCTCTCCGAAATTGCGTCGTCAATCAAAAGAAGATCACGGCGCAGAGTGTGTATGTACTTGGTAGGACGGAAGCCTCCAGGACACCATGTCCGATCACATCTGCCGTGCGTCCAGGGCACGAGACACGCAGGTTGCACGCGGCGAATAATAAGTCAATCAGTGCGGTCGATCGTAAATGGAGGGACCTCCAGCCGCGCGACGTGAAGTTCCTGACAAATGAATCTGCCGATACATACATACATAGAGAGTAGCTAGCCACACCGAAGAGGTGGGAGGGGTCGAGCGGGAGATGTCCACTGACGTCTTCATCGAGCAGTGGTCTTCCTTGAGGGTTGTCCGTCACACAAATCGCCTAACCAGCCTTCCACCATGTCACCGATTTATTTTACGAGCCGGTTCCGACTGCTGGACCGTCGGAGCCATCCTGTCCCGCTCCCCTCCGCCTCGCAGCGAGAGTATATTGAGTCCTTACGCGAGAAGTCCCCGGACCAGCCGAACACGTATCGATGCTTTATTGGCATCCATTACACTTCCACGGGACTATAACTTTCATGGCGTTCCTGCGAAGGAACGCAGCAATCCCCTCGTTCCTTGGAATATCGATACGAGCATCGGCTTCCTTTCTCTGCCCACCGGAGAAAGGGGACACCGGGTGAAAAAGGAAAGAGAGTCATAAGGCATCGCAATCACGTTCTCGTACCGCGAGACAGAGAGATCGAACCTTGAGATACAAGCGGAGGCTGGAGATTTCCAGCGAGCTTCCTCGCAGCATCCGACCAGTGTGACACTATGCTCGCTCCAACACGTCCTACCCGGAGTACTTCTCGTCCCAACGCCACAGATCTTTCGCCAAGCCAACCAAGATTAGCTCGCCCAGCTTGCAGATAGAATTAAACCGACAGATTATATTTGATCTGACTTTGCCTTGAAATTCGTAATTGCATTTCATTCGAGATAAATTTATAAGACGAAGATTCCCAATGAGAATCATTCAATTGTTGCAGGGTAACGCGATGAGTGGCGAGAGAATAGGCAAGAGTTGAACCGGCAGCTGGGAAGGGCAGGTAATTTCCTAGTAGCCGCTTTCGGAAGGCGCTCCCCCGGTAACCCTTAATTAGCCCGGGAGCAATTAGAAAATTGCGTTGGCCGGAGTTCCAGTGATTCATCATCATTCCCTGTGAACAGTCGGCCTGTCGAATCCTATTGTCCCGATCGGCACGCCGTGCGGCGTTCGGTTGCTCCAAATTTCGACTCGCAGTCTACCTGTTGTAAATGAGGGAGGAGGCGGCCAGGTAAGGGAATCGTTCCGAAATTGCGAAAGCAAAGTAGAGAGGGCTATTCTTCTCCCTTTCTGTCATCCCGCTTCTCTCTCGCTTCTTCTCTTTCCCACTGACTCGCTCGTTCCGGCTGCCTTTCCATGGTCCACAGGTATATCGAGGGTGTAACTTTCGCCCGGTAAGAAAAATTGCCGAGCATATTTCACTCATACTTCACGGCGGGGCTCCTGACTCGATGGCTAGGCCGATATTTATCCGTGCTTCGAAAAATGGATTGGCGATCGTGATCGAAGCGATTATTTAGATGCCACCGCTCGAAAGTGAGTGAGTGAGTGGCCGGACTGCGGTAGTCCATCCTCGAATAAATTGGATCGCGCCCGATATACAGCCGGGGTTAATGGCGTACTTTATCGGGTGTGGAAAAAAAACCGGGGACTCCTCCTGCCGAAGAAGGATGGCCAACAGGTACACTGCTCTTGGTATTCGAAAAGTTATTGATTGCACGTCGTCATACAAAGACGAACTGCTTCTATTTTAATACAGTTTATACGTACTTAAGTGCTACGAATGCCACAAACAGCACTGATTATTCTATCATTTTCGTCCCCTCTTCCTGCAATAATAGGCTAGAAATAATGAATAATCAGACTCGATGAAATTCTAGTGAATTTAATTCCAAGTTTGTGCGAACCTCGTGTTGATAAATTTGAAGGATTCTGAATAGTGATAAAGGGGTGGCTAGGAAAGAGGAGACAGGGCGATTCTCGCATTCGGCGAAGCGTGGTGGCGTGCGGTGGTGGGTCGCAAGAAAAATTGATACGTGGGCCCCTAATGGCCCAACAAAAACGGGCCCAACAGGGACAGGACAACAAAAGCATATGCATATTATGAATGGATGGACGAGGCGAAGGAGGAACGGATGCCAGAAATATATTGCCTCGGTGCACCCACTCCCTGCGAGTGGCACACGTGACTGCCTCCTCAGTGCCGCTTCTGCTGCTGCTGCTGCTGCTGCTGCTGCTGCTGCTGTTTCTGCTTGGCACTGCGACAGGACCTCGCGTTACACACTGCGCTCGTGTGCTTCGCTCGCCTAAAGAGAAAGAACACGCGAAAAAGGAGGCGAGGATCTCGCCAGAAAAAAGGAAGAGGAGTACGCTACTCTTTCTCTCCTTGGCGAGAAGCTCGCGCATCCCTTTTATCTGGCTTTGTGACGAGGAGCAGCCGACCAGCTCGGTGGACGACAGAAAATTAGTAAAATCCGCGTGGAACTGTCTGTCGCGCTGCCCACCGCCGGATTTATAAGGAGCGAAGCCAGGATTTATGCCGGGTAGCCGGTTATTTATCGGTTTCGATGCAACACGCGATATCGTTACACGGATATCGATACGTTCTTAGTACGCACAGTCCGCTGGAGATGATGCCCCCTTCTCCCTCGCACCCAACTGCTACTCCACCTTCTCTCCCCCTTTCCACCGCTAATCTCCCTCACGCTTTATTGCCGCTCCTCTCCTCTCCTTCCACCTGCACGCACGCTCTCTTTCCGTCCCGCTCCGCCTTTCGCCGGCGCTTCTTCTACTTCTCGGTTTACCTGCGCCCGGGACCAACAGCCACCTCCGGAGGTGGACCATGAGACAAAACGCCTGAGAGTGGACCGAATGTTTCTCTCGTGGTGGCACTACCTGTCAAGACGCTGCTTCGTCCACTTCTCGACAGGACTTTCTTTCTTTCAGTCACTCGTTTTACTTATTGATCCGAGACCTTCTTCGACACCAATGAACGCCGTGTCCTCTCCAGAATTTCTCGATGGATGTTCTTCATTCGTATAGTTGATTTACTTCCTGCTTAATGGTAATTCCTGCCAGCGATCCTAAATAATGCAGCATCCGGAGAGGAGCGTTGGAACTTTCATCATTCGGACAGTATTGCGATAAGTCGTTGAATAAATAAAATGCATTTCGGGATGAGTGGCCCGTGGTAGTAATAATGCGAAACCTGATAACTCCGACGAGCCGACGCTACTTGAGCCCGCCAGCCGCACTTGCCCCCTCTTGCTCCAGTAAAACGTCTATCGCGCCTCTCGACTTCCTTCGAAGATTGGATTTACTTTGACCCGTGAAATTCACCCCCAAAACTCGAGGCGCGCGAGGGCTCGAACTCGAGCGAGGAAGGAAGGAAGGAAGGAAGGAAGGAAGCGAGCAAGCAATAAGAACAGGGGAGAGGATGAATTTTCAGCCGACATGTTGCATCCTTAAAGACCTTATAATTCCCTGCTTCTATAATACTCGATACCGATAGCGTCAAGTACCTTTCAAATACTCTGTCAGATACTTAGCGTAAAGCTTCTCGAGTCCTTAAAATCCATCGAATTCCTAACGCACAATACTAATGGAAATAGCAACATCTCTCAGCCATTAACAGGAAACATTTAGCATGCCATAATTGTTCGAATCAGACGAGAAGATTGTGAAACTGTGGATCGACAATATGCAGTTTCTTTCGGGGAAGAAGGAAGGAAGTCTGAGCGTGCTCTATTTTACTTTGAGTAGCAAGAACGTGAAGCATGCTGAAGGGAAAACTATAGGAGTATGGGTTTGCCGAAAGGGGTGTTTAGTGAGGTATACATAATAGTTGAAGGGAGTTTGCCTGAAAGAGGAAAGATCAGGCCGATTATCCGCAGTAAACGAGGCGGAGTGTTACGGGTGGGAGCGGTTCGCCGCGCAATTATTAATTCTGGGCAATCGATAAGCTCAAAGAGAGGCAGCAGCCCGTGTGCCACCACTGCCGCCGCTACCGCCATGCTTGTAATTATTGTCGGCGGGAACACGCGCCTTCTCCGACAGGAGGAGCAGGAGGAAGAGGAAGAGGGCACCATGGATGGAGGGTGGCAGCCCTCAAAGTACAATGCCACCCTCTAATCACGCATCGACTTATCGACAAGGAGAAGAGCTTGTGTTTTACCTACACTTGGCCCAACTTCGGATACACCGTCACCAACGCTTCTTCTTCATCATAGCCTTGCATACAAGCCCTCCGCCACACTTTACTGACCACCAAGCACCAAACTACGGGAAGCACTTTCTTCCGCGATTCTCCTATCCTCCTGTTTGAAGTTCGTCCACTCTAACTCGACCTACGTTCCTAAGGATAGTTTTAGATAGTTACAGTTTCTGTATATTTCAAGGGAACCCTGATGAATTTCAAGAAGATGCGTAGATCACATTGGAACTCTATTGGATTTAGCAGATTATTCTCCCGAGTGATTTATTATCGTCTGCGTGCAAGGACCGCACGGAAATCTATTTCGCACAAAGGCTCCATCTTTAATTCATAGCGGGCGGTGTTCCTTGTATGAGCGATCGCCCACACGCCCGATTTCTACTAGTGGCTCGAGGTGTTCGTGTGCAGTCGTGGATCATTCGTACCGCCGAAAGCATGCGCAATGGATTGGAGTTTTAATAAGGGAGGGTTATTGCAGATTTAAGGGTTGGCACCTTCTAAAATATGTATGGACAGAAAATGCCTGATAGGTGGCTGTGCTAACCCGCTTCGGTCGTAAGTCTTATTCGCCCAGGATAACTCGCATGCATGTTCTTTGGTGTACCGGACATACTCTGCGGTATGACACGGTATTCTTCAGCACGTTTGCGATCGCATGCTCGAGTTGTTCATGGGGGCTTCGCGAAATTCCAATATAAATTCCTGCTTGTAAGCAGTGGCACCAAAGTCACGCGTTGCTTACTTTTGGAAGGGTGGTGGTCCCGATGTACACATACTTGGTGCACTGCAGCCACCAACCTCGCCAAGGGGTTTATCTGGCTGGCGTGCATGTGCGCAGCACACGTGTTTCGTCGGTTGCGCGGGCTCGAAAACTTTTCAACTATTTATGCTTTATTGATGCTCAGCTGTGCATACACGTTGTGTCTGAGATAGCGAGCACGAAGAAGCAATGCACCGCTTTCGGAAAGTTGCGGCTGCGGATCGTCGAGAATTCCTGGCCGACCTAGTTGCCGCTGACTCGCACGGCACACGCGAGAGTGTCGTCTCTGTAGGCGCGTCGCTTCGGCTAATTGGGATTTCATTCATCGAACAAATGCTTCTACCCCGCCACGTTCGAAATACCGCATGCACCGCAAATACTTCCTGACGTCCTTGCGTGCTCTTAATCAAGCGTTAATTCCACAACCGGCGATCCAATGCTCGCTTCCGCACATTCGAACATTGATTCTTTCACCCTTCCCAGGAAAGATTGTTGACAAGATTGCGTAACAATTATCTGGAGCAGCGCGGGAAGCTGTGCATGTCGATTTAAAAAAGTTCCCGTACCGTAAAAAAGAGCACGCGCCCGGTAGACATTAATCGCGTTGCGGCAGCTTGGCGCGGAGCCATCGAAGATTCAGAGCGGTCCAGCCGAGCCAGCGGGCAGCTTCGTAAAAAGTTAAACGTTCCGGATAATAAAGCTGGGATTTAGTTTCCGCCAGTCTCAACGAGGCGTAACAGTCAATGGATCAATTAATTCTCGGACTCATTTCCCCTCTAACAAACATCATAAACTCCGCAGCTTAACTCGCACGACTCTCGTTGGAATTTCAGTTCTTGGCGACTGCCACGATTTATCACCTTCTCGATGCTCACAAATTCAAAAGGGAAATTCATGGATAACAGCGTGCGGATAGGAATTCGGGGGTCAGTTAGTGGTATTGCACGTTGCCAATTTCGAGGAATGTAGGAGTGATCCTAATTCAATGATCTCGTAGAGCGGCTATACCGGTGGCCAGCCTTCTGTGTGCTCTGCGTAGGGTGGTCCTGTGTATTCTGCGAGCGAGCAGACCTCGAACGGATAGTCGGCCGAGTCTTGGACAGCGTGGACGACGCGAGCGAAGTCCGAGGCTCCGCAGTAACGTAATGGACGTCATTAGCCCGTGTAGATTATAGGGCGGCGTGCAGTAACGATCACTTCTTATAGGGCACACCGTGCCACGGCCACAGTCTCGGGCCCACCGTGCTCAGAGCACTCATCCCCCTACTCGTATCGCGACCGATATCGACCTCGAATCGATCGGCTTCCGGTAGCACGTCCTTCGTAAATTAAAAATCATCAGTAATATTACAGTTTTTCTACTAATGCGATCTTCAATCATTCCGAGATCCATGTTAGGGAGGAAGAGTATCGAACAATCCAGTTTGTCAAGGAGTCCTGTTGGCCTCGAATAACATGGATCCCATAGTGGATACTTTGATTGCGCGCATCCCGCATCGAATTACCGGGCGTAAAAGCAAGGCTACGACCAATAACTATAGCGAAAGGGGGGCCCATGAAGATCAGCGAAATCCGTCTTGGCTAGATCGACGCCGGGTACAAAGCCGGCCGGCTTCTTGCCGAGTGGAGGGTGGCCAAGTGGGGGATCCTTGAACGGGCTGCTGTGGCTCGCGGTACATCGCAGCCTCCGAAGTATTCGCGGTGGCTATTTAAAAATCGTAAAAGCGCCGATATAGTGGCTCGCGCGAGCGCGCGCGTTTCCGAAGCAACCGAGGCGAAAGGAAGAACACCGGTAAGCGCGTGCATACATACACATTACACACAGAGTCCTTGCGAAGTAGAGGAGATCGTTCCTCTCTGTTGCTCGGCGCGCGAGAGAGGGGTGCATTTAAAGTAATGGCGTTTCACTGGAGATGCTATAAATTTATCTGCCATAACTTGTTATACGCGGCTCTCCTCGCGTATTTATACATGCCGGTGCCCCGGCCACACACAGATTCGCGAGCTCGCCTCTGTTTCGCCCCGGCCACTCCGCTCATGTTATGGTGTGGACTGTCGACCATGGAACAGGGCGTGGAGCCCAAGTAAAACGGGGGCCCGCGCCGAGCCAAGACTCTCTGCTTTCCGACGAAAACCATTAACTCGCACACAATGTTCAATACGTGGGTTATAACCCAAGATAATGGCTCGTGGCATTGGTCAGCTAGCACCGAAGGTTCTAGTGTCCGGTATCGTCGAGGGCCCTGAACGAAATTCGTTGCTTAAATTAATTAGCCTTTTGAATAACGACTTTACTAGTACTTTGATTGAATGTGTGATTTGGATGCGATTATCTTTATCGAATATACTTAACACGATCTTTTAACAAAATATGAAATTATTTAAGCGAGTCTGACATCTCGATAAATCTCTGTAAATTGTGACATGACCTTAGAGCGGAGGTGAGGCGAGAATCTTATAAATTGAGAATTTCTTGGCAAACAGGCTGAAAGTCGGTGCGCGGGCCATCGAAGAGTGGAAATCCAGCTCTCATCCGTTCGAGAGCGAGCAGACGATCAAAGTTGAAGCTCTCCATAATCTGGCCTAATCACGGAGCCGGTGGGCCGCGCGCCTCCCCCCTCGCTAACTTCTGTGACGTGTGCCAAGTCGTGGCACCGCGGATCCAAGAAGGAAGGGTGAGGAGAAAGAGCGAAGGCGAATGAGAGAGGCTGCGGGAAACAGAGAGACAGGGAGGTGCCGTCGAGAAGACGTGGGTGGGTTGAGGGTGGTGGCGGGTATATCAGTATCGCTGCGAGTAGCTTGCCAGGCGGGAATAAACCGTTTATCCCATATTATAATTAGTTAAATTCTTCGGGACGTGGAGGTGTCTTTACACGTCAGTCAGCCCACTTCGCTTCCAGGCTCAACCAAACCCCTCTCGCCTTCACCTTTTCCTCTTCTCTTCTCTGCTCCTCCCTCTCGGCCGTCTACGTGTACGCGTTACCACTACCGTCATCCAGCAACCACCGGCATCACTACCGACAGCCAGACGAGCCAGCCGCTCTGACTTAACTCGTTCAGCCTCCGCGCCACTCGAGAGAAAGGGGCAGGGAGATACGTAAGATATTAAACTATCTGAAAATTGCTTAAGTCCTGTTTAAAAGTTAGCTTCGCCGCCTGCTCGCCTATCGGCCGCAGGCTACTGCTCACTCAGAGGATCGACAATATAGAGAGAATTTCTTCTGCCCCACTGAACATCCTATATACGTGTCTTCCTGCTTCCTCTTTCTTCTACAATTCTTCATTTTTATCATTTCCACCACAATCCTGCCTTAGAAGCAACCAACCTTTTATCCGAGTATTTAGAGTTGTGTTTCCAGTTGAATTCTCTTGCTTTAAAAGAAGGACGTACCAATTACTTTTAATTATTGTCCACAAGAAGTGGCATACGCCGCAATCAGATTTGCATTATCCCAGCATGATATATGAAGATGTATAGCGACCGGTACATACACTCTCTGGCATTAATCAGGCAAGTTTAACCGGCCAAGGCGCTAAGTACACACGCGCTATACTTTTCAATTACATGGAGAAGAACCTTGTGAAGTATATGTGTGTTGGTGTTCTAAAATCAAGGGCTGCTGCTTGATACGTGACTGTATCCCTGTGTTCGGGGCAAACCTTCCGGGAGAAACGTTTGACGCGTTGCCTCCTTTCTTGACTTACACTCTTGCAGTCAGGTATCTGAAGGTGTACGGACTACGGACGTCCCTTAAGGGCATGTTGGAGTACTCCTCGACCCGCTCGACATATCCTCGTCCCAACATTTATTCCGTACGATTCTCACCGTCAAAGTTCACTATTTATTTCTGATGTTAAATCACATACTCCAACCAGTAGTCCTCGAATATTTATACTAATATTAAACCCACGTATACTACAGGTTTTATTAGACTTATGTTTGCCTAGCTTTAATATGTGCAGAGATTATCTGAGAGACTATAATTCTTAATGTTTATCAAGTTGAAAATAAAAGGCAGGCTACTGTATCTGACGGTTCGTAATTAGTCGACGATGCCGGTTTCCTAAGTAGTGGAAAAGTACACGTGTAAGTGCGTACACATAGGTAGATAGCTCGGCAATTCGCTTGACGGTGCGGGCCCGTCAATACGAGGAGCCGCTGACGATGACGCGCCGAGTTACAAATGCCAAGCTGCAGTGTACGTTAATTAAACAGAACTCTCGAGAAATGCCGGATCGTCGGCCGGGAGCGGAGGCCGCGTCGCGTCCCCGTGTCTACTTCTTGACTATTTCTGCCCAACCGATGCTCGGGCTGCCGGTTTATTTCGCGCACACTGCATCTTAACATCATCTCCAGAAATTATGCATTGCACTTGAGCGTACATGCGTTACAGCCGTCCCAACTGCTAGACGAGAGCCGGCACCGTGCAGTTTGGAAGTCACCGGCGTGTAATAACCTGGAACTTGCAGAGATTCGCTCGAGAGATCAGCCTCTCTGTCTCTGTCTTCCTTTCGCCCTCCCTTCCTCTCTCCGAGGCGCTAATAATTTACTCCAAGGTCGCAATCATTGTGAATCGGCAACACCACTTACAATATTGGAGGTACTATTAGTTTAAAGCCAGCCAAGGCTACGAGTATTTACCTGTGCCAATAAGTGAGGGTAGTGGTGTGTGTATATATAAAGAGAGTCCTCATTACCACCGTAACAGTTTTACGATAGTTTTGTGGAACGAAGATTCTGTAAAGGCTAATCACGTGTGCGCTCCTGGAGACTTGTTATCTTTGAAATGAAGCATTGCGTAGCATTTGCACAGTGCTTATAAGGTATGATATTGATCGTTAGATTGTTTAAAGTGTTAGTGGTCACTTTCATTTATTCTAGTGTGCGAGACTGCGGAAAGTCTGAGAAGAATGGCGCAACGAATCGAATAGGCTGGTAGGGTAGATCGAGAGCAGGAATAATCGGTAACGTCAAAGTTCGGCGGAGAAATTAACACGGTATTATTATTCTGACAGGCTTTTAATTTGCTCCAGAACCTGGACACGGATCTCGTGAGAAGCCGTGCTACGGCATTCCCGCATGTAGCCTCTAGGTAGGAGGTGGGTGTATATCGATATTGACGAGGGTGCAGTCCACGTGACGTTTCGAGCGAGAAAGGGGCTCCGAGTAGTCCTGTGTTATAGTTCCGAGAGCTCAGCAGGGGTCGCCCACAAATTATAACTCCCGGACGTGATGCTAATCTGGAGAAAGTTTGGAAAAGCGGACTTGATTGATTCTAATTTATACGCGTCTGTCTTCCACGCGGCGCACGACCCCTCTGCGCGTGTCCTCTATGCTAAATCCCCTGGAATCTCTGGAATCGAAGACTACACGCCATGCCAGCTAGTCATCCCATGGAAGAAGCATCTGCTACTCTTTGACAGTGGTGCTCGGTCCAAATTCCCTCTAGACACTTCCTTCAAATAACTCGACTCTTTCGGACAAAAGAGATCTTGGATTTAAAAGATAACACAATGAAAAATTAATAGAGAAATATATAAGTCTACATTTTCTATTGGATACATAATTGAAAATTAGCCATATATCGTGGACCAATTTCGACGAGTTGGTCTATTTAGAGCTGTGGGAAGTTCATATAACAGCAACAATAGTTTCCGGGATTTACAGGGCCACTTAAATCTCTTTCACCCCCGCCGCGAGATACGAGCCCTTCTTTGTGCCCACTCGACTTCCTGAAGCTATTCTTCTGATCTGCTTGGTGCTCGCGATATGTGTGCACAGAGCGCGCACAATGGAGCCCTCCGGATTATTGAACCCTGCGATCGACGAATCCTCGCGATGGGGGGAAAATTTATGGAAGTGTAATCCACCCCCACCCCTATGCCCCAGTCTCTCTCACCCGGCACCTTCCAACTGTTGATCTGCGTGGGAGCCGACGAGCCAGTTTTATTGTCAGCCGCGCTCGAGGAGGAATCAAACTTTCCAACCGATAAAACACGATGCAACGGATACGCAGGAAGAAAGAAGGCAGGGTGTCACCTGTCCGTATGTTCAACAGGTAACTCGTCATTGTTAGTCGAGTTTTCTGTCTGCTGTATTGGTGTGCCGTTGGAGCGTGTATGTATGGCACACGAGTGGCACGGGCGTACATTTGTGATGGTTCGATCGGCAGGGATAGCGGAGGATGGGACGGGGTGAGAAAAGGAGAGGACTGCCAAAGGGGACTGGTTCTCATCTACCGGACCTGAAAATCGTCTTGCGTCTCTTTCGTCCCGTCGCATTCGACGATACGTGTATTTCGCGCCGGTCGCCGATTGATAGCAGATCGCCAGTCGCGATACGACTCTCAATGGGATTAAAGCCACTCTGTGGAATCCAGGTGCCGAAAGCCTGCTACTCTCACGTATGTCTGCACACATGTTCAGAGTCCTCTGAAATTATTTCAGTTCGAAGTAAGAGTGCAATGCAATCTTTGCAAAGGAGAACATACTTTTATTATTCTTCGGAGAGATACTCAAGCTAATTAATGTTGGTCGTTTTCAAGGACAGTTTCATCATTTGTTTGATATATTGTTACTCAGCAATGCTCGGTCAATAGATTTAGTGCAGTGGCAGGCATTTCGAATTGTATTATTGCTTGATAAGCATTGAAATATTACATACGAGAACAATACGTGATTGTTAAGCTGACACGATATAGGAGTACAAAGGGTTGAAAGTATTCATAAGACATTGATCAGAGTAGCTCATCACCCAGGCACATTCTTCTTGCTCGACTTTTTCTATCGAGAGCTATGCGGCAGGAAGTCGAAGGCTATTTGGCTGCGTCGTTTCCCAACGTCTTTCCTAGGGAGCGCGTAAGATTAAGTATTATGGGACCGTGGATTAATTCGTTGGTGGACGGCTCCTCAAAGGCGGCCTTGGCGGTGCCGATCCCTCTGTGGATCGACGAAGCCCGCGGGCAATCGTCGATCGAAGGTCACCCGATATATTGTGCCCCGAAATCGAATGCGTTCATCCGCCAGGTATTCCAATGAGGCGAGCAAGTCGAAAGAAAGAAAGGAAGGATCGAAGATGAAGAAAAAAGCGGCTGATGCGCGCTCGAGGATAAAAAGGCGGAAAAGAAAGGGCGCAAAGGGGCAGAGGACGCGCTGGAGACGGATGGCGTGCTACACGATCGAGTCTTGTTTCTCTCAGTAGTGCTGCTACGTAGCCTCTCTACGAAGGAAGACTCGCCCTACTATTATACCAAGAGGAAGAGAGCGAGAGGGAGAGAGTGCTGCCGAAGCCCTTTTGCTTGGCAGGGCGTAGCCCGCAGCTCCGATCATTACCGACATTGTGCGCTAATGGATATTTATGAATGCACCAATCAACGCCACCACTACCGGGCTTCAATGCAATCAGAATCGATTATATAGATTCAGCCACTAGCGGACGCGCAACCTTCGATCGTCCTTGCGAAACTCCTTCATCCCGAGCAGACCGCGCGAGATTACTGCTCTGCCCGGCTGCCGGCTGCCTTTTACGTGGGCGGCCTCTGAAAAATTGCCGAGAAAGATCGAAGATCCATACGCTCGTGATCAATGCCAGGGACGCCTGTGTGAGGTCGTCCACGCTCGGCAAGAACATTGGAAGCAGAGCTATTGGAATCGTTGCTGTTTGTAGCCAAGTAATTATAGTCGCCGCTCCTTCCTATAACTAGTTCAAGTCGCCCGCTCTTGAAGCAGTTATTTCGGGCTTTTCCAAGTACATCATAGTGTTTCCCGTCATTATGGGGCTCATCAATCCGCACGAATTCGTTGATTCAAATAAACGATTGGTCCGCGAGGTATCGCCGGTTCTTCGTGGAAGCTCCCACTTCCGGGAAAGTGTACGCACACCTCTGACTAGACTGTTCCAGGAATTTCTTGGGGAGGGAGAGGGTGTCCGCTGGGAGTTGAGTAGTGCGTCAGTTTTTGATCTCACCGCGCGTTCGTAGCGCCTCTCGTCTTGCTTTTGTTTCCCGGTTCCCCTTTTCCCGGCAGGCGAGACAAAGAGTGATCGGTGGCCCACTAATGAGTCCGCTCGGCCTCTCTCGGCGGGCCCGCGCCCTCTGCGTGTGACGTAATCGCGACATTTTTAAAAAGTCACGAATGCACGCGTCGAAATGCCGTTACGGCGTAGTCCTAACGTGGCGTGACGGTGGCACGGCGGTGCGCGTGTAATATCACGGGCATAGGTGCATTGTATGTTTACGAGTTTGCCAGAGGGCCCAGGAACCGGACGGGGCCTCTGCGAGGGTAACGCGTCGGGCAACACGTGTCCGTATCGACGAGGATGTATCGACGGCAGCCTTCGCCCTCGGCCATCCGCGTGTGGTCCACTCGTCCACTCTGCCTTTCGAAACTCCTCTCACTCTCATTCTCGGCCTGTCTACCTTACTTTCTGCCGATCAACGCCGCCGCGTATATCGTGCGCCAATTTTCTTCGGTTCCGGATCCTCGCTCATTCTTGACAATAGAAACTCACTAAGCTTCATCCGCCAAAGGAAGTTGGTGTTAACGTTGTCTTCTCAAAGTTATCCTCTACATCATATATTATTTGCGTACTTAACACCTTTCGGATCACTGATAAATTATTTTTCAAATATTCTTAACTAGATTCCGGTGAATGAAATCGTGAATATTGCGGATGTAGAAGATCAATGAAAGGACTCGGCTAATCCAGAAACGTTTGCATAGTCGCGTGGGCCGCACCGTGAAGATCCCCGGGTACTAAAGATCCGGCCAGATTATTCTCGGCCGTCTCTATATCTCCGATAAGCGCAGGTGGGCCACAATGTGTGGTATTACGGGATACGATCGAGTAAAATTTAATCGTACTCACTAAGAGGAGGACCGCACCGAATCTGGCCGCAGTAGATATATTCCCAGTGTATGTACTCGATAGCGAAACATAAACGTTTCGTTAGATTTTCGAGGAAGCGAAGTAGAGGCGCTCGTACAAAATGATCCGGGGCAGGGTTTCGTGAAGGATTAGAGGTTGAACGGTAGCGCGGTCCATTCATCGTGCGGTTCTCGATGTCTTTAATCATTCGGATCGTTCGTTGAGCCTTCGTTAAATCGTTCCAGCATCGAAGTCCGATGAGAGAGCGTGTGCACATGTACTCAGATATCGCCTCCCCGGGCGAAGGTGCCGCGGTTGCGGTCGCCAATGACGAGGAGCGCGGGGATCGGCGGATTCTGAAGCAGTGGCATCATCAGAATGAAGAACGACTCGGAGGTGTCCACCTAAGGTTACTAATGATCCCGTGGGTCCCGTAGAATGCATATGGAGCGGCCAGTCTGAATTAAAATCGCTCCGGCTATAGCCCCACGACGACCTACCCCCTTCTCACTCTCACTCTCTCACTCTCACTCTCTCTTGCTCGCTCTCATTCTCCCGCCCTCCCCTCCTGCCTGCCTCCTCTCTCCTATGATTAATGGAGAGTTCACACTCAGAATGCACACACAGGATAATTAAGGGGATATATTCCGGCCACCGAGTCTACGTAGAGTTTGAAGGATGTAACGGGTGACGAGTTCGTCAGGCTTCCGCACTCTTGTTAATGTTTCTATCTCCTTTCCCATTCCATTTCTACAATTGATCCTGAAAGAATAGTATTCCTCCATCTCTTCTTATAGTGAACAACAATTTTATAGTTAGTTCGACAAGTCAGAAAATAGTTTTGGTACACTTATGATCAAGGTAGTGGATTATGAGAGTTTCGAGTGTTATCTGGAATAAGTTGAGTTGGATTAATAAGGGACACCCGTTATAGCGAGTTTGGGCGGCAGCCTTTAAGATCCGCCGCATCATCGTGCAAAGGAGAGGGTGTCCTAATCATTAATTCAAGGATTAGGTGTAAACAAACGATGATTTGATAACGTCCAGAGATGCAGAACCGACGCTTACGGCTACCGGGGCTGAGCGCGTTCGGGGTGGGCAGAATCTTCCCTTGATCCCGGTGTGTGTGTGTGTCGAGTGCGTTTGGAGACGGACAAGGGATGTCTATCCTGTAGGTACAGGTGGTCTAGTTGGTCATTATTTGTCTATACGACTGGCGAAGATTAGCCTTGATTAATTTTCAGTATCGTCCATCCACGTGACAACAATAGCAACGAGAATCTGCCAAAACCTGTCTGTCTTTTACTAATTGTCTTTCAAGGGAAGATCCTGAGACGCATTGCCAAATTGTCGGTTCGCTTAAACAGCGATAAATTGGGGAGAAAAAGTAAGCAGTTTCCTAAGCACTGTAAGCAGAGAGGTTTCGTTGGATCTAGCAGTGAACTCTATGGTCTCACCAAGCTGAAAAGAGGGGGTGGTGGGTTTTCAGGGGGATTGTTCGTGCCAGCGTAACGGTAGGGGCGAGGGTGTTCGGTGGGACGGGTAACTAGGACCAGGATGGCGATGCCTCGCTACTGACACCGACGATAGTGGTAGTGGTGTGTACGGGAGCGAGAAGAGCGCCATTCTTTTGTAAGAAGCTCACATAAATTGCGACACCCAAGAGTTAAAAGCAGTCTTAAATTACGTGCCGTCGACTCCTTGATGAATTGAGTGCTCCCACCTACCTACCCTTACCACTTTCCTCTATCCTCTATTCCGCCGGCCGCTGCTTCCTTCCACGGCCTCTCCTAAGTTTCTCCACTATCCCCTGGCAATATTATACATTGTTTTTATGTCCCTCTCACCGCCCCCCCCGGAAGCGGGCCCGGGTTGCGCAACCTTACCCTCGCCGCCAGGTAACTAGAGCGACTCTGCCAGTAATGAACAGTTCCTTTATTACTGGCCGGCCGAGTCTTCGCTTTCGAAGAGTGCTTTATGCGCTACCTTCTACCACTGACAGTACGTCCACCCCGGTCTTTTCGGAAATCAGCATTTAGTGAGGGCAAATTAGGACACTGGTCGATTGGGTTCCTCCGACGATAGCTATTAGAAAGCGACCACCCTTTGAAACACTAGGACGTTGTATATCTTGACTTGCTACTAGTTGACCATATTGTAAACCAATTTAGCCGAGAGCTGGTCATAGAAATTGGATGTTCGAGACACCATGGACAATAAGCATTTCGAAGTCAAAGATGCTAATAGCGACAAAGCTGACTCGTTCGTATTTGCATCTCCTCGTATATTTAATTGTGACATAATCTCATTCTCTCTCCCTTCGTGATTGGACCAGTTTACGTATGTCCATCGTCGCCGAAAGGCAAATAAATTAGCTGGAGATTCGCGTAAACAAGTTGTATCAGGTTGGGAATCGCGGTCACCAATCACCGGTGGCTCTCGGTTGTCCCGGGGCCAATCTCTTCAACCCTCCCGGTTGCGCGATGGCTTCCCGGCTGGTTCCTTCCGCGCGCGAAGCAGCAGACGCCATGTCACGCCACACCACACCACGACACGGAGCACCATGCCGCGTCCTTGCTCCCTCTTGTTTTTTAATATCGCCGTGTATTTTATATTTCAGAAATCCTCGGTATCTGATCCTCGCCGACTGATTTATATGCACGATGATACACGCGTGCCGGCACTACCAACGAGGAGGGCCGCTGAGGAAGAGGAGGCCATCATATCTGAAGGAATCATCGGGCAGCGCAAACAGAAAATAACTGGGTTACCTTTAGCTTTTATTTCGCGCTCCTTATGTCGTCGGTTTCGGCTCACTACGAGGAAGAAGATAGTGGGGAGAGGGTGATCGGGAGAGGGGGTGGTACGACCAACGAACGAAAGAAAGGACAGAGTGCAAGCAAGATGAGGGGTCAGCCGGGGGACCCGAACGGCCGACTGGCAAGCCAGATACGTTATTGTTCTTGGAATGATTCCAAATAAAGATTTCACCGGCATAGCATCGCGAGCACGTTCACCCTCTCTGTCACTCGCTCGCACCATCTCTCTCCTTCTTCTGTGTCTCTGTAGGAACCTGAATAATAAAATTCCGACGATAGCTCTCGGAGTGCGCTGCGCTAACTTCCATTTAGCTTCGCTGTGCATCGCTCGCTCCTACCGGCGTGGCATATACACACACACACACACACACACAATCACACTCGCATAGCACTGTCTTCTTCCACCGCCTACCGTAACAAATTGTCCTGTTTGGTTTTAGCCCCCGTGCGCGCCCGCCCCGTGATATCAAAACTAAGCGATTATCTGTATGTTGACATCCTACTTGGAATCGGCCAATCTCCACTCTTCTCGCTGTTTTCGCGCGATCCACTATCTCCAGTGTTACAACTCCTCGCCAACTGTTATGCCCTTGTTATGTCCCACTGCGAGCACTACTCCTAATTGATTCACACACGAATCACAGTGCCCTTTAGTATGAGTTTTCCAGCTACTGGAGAATGTATACTAACATGTAGTGTCAATGAATTCCAGTGTCCGACAAATTAGCTTACTGCTTCTTATTACAGAGTAGAATTGAATTATAGTGAGATAGATTCGTGGTAACTTTGTAAATCATCATGGCGGTCTTTACGCGACGCTTGGTCTTTCCGTGGTGGATAATTAGAGTCGGCGATGTCCTACGGTTTATGAGATAGACACAGCATGATCCGCAGGATCGGCGGGAATAATTGCGCAAAATGAGCGCGCAGGAGCGGCATCATTTTCGCCGAGCGGAATGAGTTGTAAAACCGGCGGCATGAAATATGCATGCTCCACGGCGAATTGTCGAGCGTAAATTCCACCGGCCCGCGGAGATAGATAGATAGATAGAAAGATGAGGGAAGGGAGAGAAACGAGCTCGAAGCTGGACTTTTATGAAGGAGCCGCGTGCGTTACTGAACGTCGACTACAATGCTTCTAAGAAGTCCGAAGGAACTATGACGCGCAAAGGGAATTATCATCTCTGGTTATCCGGCGTTGCCTCCTCTCATGAGAGCCTCGTGTCTCTCCCTCGTCTCGCACTCGTAGCCGCTATTCGGCATTAGCCGCGATTATCATATTTTCGTCGGGAATCTGGTGCCATAAATTTGATCTCGTTATCTCGTTTACGGAGTGCAGCCGCGCAACCGAGCGGCAGGAAACGCGGACGGACGACGAAAACGTGGTCGCAGAAGAAAGGAAAGAAGGTGGAGAAAGGCAATGAAGAGAGGAGACAGTGTTTGTCTGTATGTGTGTGTGTGTGTGTGGACGGGCCACGGCGACGAACAAAAATCTTTTCAGGAGTCTTCCTACGAGATTTCAGGCCCATGTACTTCATCGTATTCTCCGCTTACCACCGAGTGCTCCCTGTACGTTGTCACTTCTCCTGATTTCTACGGATTAATAACATTTTACGTATACACTCTTTTAAATTAGCTATCCGACAAGATCAGTGCCTTGCCATAACTAGTTCTACTCCTTATAGAGGCAAGGAGTTACAAGTCACAGTTATTTATTAGAGACTAGTTTTGAGCATTCTCACTGGAACAAATGCATAAGTACCCACCTCTTCATTAGAAAGAAAGATGCTTTGAAATAGATATTTTATTTTGTCACACGCGTCTTTCTATTTTCTTCTAAATGACGCGCTATCCTATGGTGCTGGACGGAAAGGATCTGATATATTCTTTTAGCCACACTACACTCGCACGACTTTCAGGCCGAGAATTTATTGTCGCACGAACAAATCTAAGCATTCAAGGGTGGAAAGAATAAAGGAGTGCAGAGCGGCATGAGAGAGCGTTGCTGGATACCGAGAAGAAAGAGCGCCCGGCATCACCCGGTGATGTATGAGCCCGTCTTGTTGTCCGAGACCGCGTGTCCGCATCAACTTTATATCGCGGTAATCAAATCACTTGGCATAAATTTCGCTTATGCGCTGCTATGCGCATAAAGCGACCATCGTACAAAATTAGCCGAATTTCCGCGAACTTACTGGGCACGGGTCCCCAAATTCTTTTTCACTGATGAATCTAATTTATTTCTGTGTTTTATTAATGTACGAGTTATATTGTACAAGACATTTTGCTGCTAATATTGAGGGTTTTGACTTCTTCTAGAACTTCTTATAGTAGGTCTTCTTATTTTCAGAAAGACAATGAACTAATTTGCATACCACTCAGAACATTACTATATCAGTTCATTGACTTATTCTTGGCTTTCCTAACCATCTAAGTTTTCTCAGTCGATTGAAGTTCTATTTCCATTCTAATTCTTACTCTTATACTATTAGAGCATCATCCTTGAATAGCAGTCTTCTTGTATTTTGGGTATACGTAGATCGTAAGCGTTCTTCATATGAGATGATTGTGGTCCCAAAGGGAGGCCAAATCCCCATTTCGCTTGACTCACCTCCGTCACACCCAGGCGGCACCCACGAATAATAGCGGGCCCAACAGAACAAGGACCGGAAGTCCCCTTACCCTGTCTGGACCAGTCTCCTTCGCGTCTCTCTGACCGAAAGAATCGACGATTTCGACGGGTCTCCTCGTCTGGTCCTCGTCATTACAGGCGGCCACCTTCGATTTCATGCGCAGGAAACTCACCGATACTAATGACGTCCAGAGGAGTGAGTGAGAGAAGAAATCCTCGTGGGCGACACACGGACAATTCTAATGCGTGGTGCAAGCGAAAAAAAGCATTGAGGATTTTTTGCTCTCGCATGGCGAGTGAGGATTGAGAGAAAGAGGAAGAGGCGTGCTAGCGACGGGACCTCGGATTTCAATATTTATATCTTATTGTCTTCGAACTTCGAAGCACAGTCGGGCCAGTCACCTTTAATTTCGTGAACCCTGGCCGAATCTTATAGTCTCTGTTCGTCGCTGGGTATAGTGATCGTGTGTCGATTCGAACCAGAAGTGACATTCATTAGCCTAGAACATTCACAACCATACCGATTTCTTTTGCAAATTACAACTAAATTTCCACTGAATATTCCGAGCAGAACTATACCCAGACTGAGCTATTCCAGGTTGAAGAAAATGGTAACTCTCGAGAGCTAGCGATTTTTGCTGAGCGAAGGTCCGATCCCATTGTCAAGGCGTCTTATTAAAAGGAGATCTCTGCGGACGTGGAAGAGCTCGAAATGGAGAAGGAGAAAGGAAGAAGGGAGTGGAGGAAGAAGCTCGTTGGCCGCAGCGGCGAAAGGACAACGATTACCGAGGTTACCGTGGTCAGAGGAGAGAGGATTCGATGCCCGATGCTGTAGGTACTGGGACTATAAATCATAATTAGGCTGCAAGCGGTAGCCGCGAAGTGGCTGCAGGCCCATTAGCAGCAACAATGCGCCCAAGCAGCTTAAGACGTCGTTGTTACCAGAAGAAGAGTAACTCGCCGCTCTGCCATTCAGAGTCGAGCCAGATCGTATCGAGGCTATAGAGCACAGTCTACATGCGGCTCCGGCTACGAAATAATGATGGCGAAATTTACAGCGCCTATTCAGAAACTATATGCCGCACTGCATTGAAAAAAGGGCAACGAGAAATCAGGTTCGCATTGACAGACTTATTAATCCCGCTGAGTAATTTTGCAGTCCTATCTGACCCGGTACTAATTATTCATTGGTAGTTTTCAACAGTTCAGTGATACGTGCTTACAATTCGAATTAGAGATTTTTCCAGCGCGGTTGTTCACCTTTTTTGGCAGCCTGCTCTATCTCAGCTATTTCAATCCGATTACGTAGGCTGACAATGGGCTAGAGACGTGAGCCAGAATAAGGAAAACAATGATGAGACATTTTCTCAATCCTTTCACACGGGTGGATTGATTAGGATTTAGAAAGACGTTGATTTTCTCTCGCTGTGATTGTTAACGCGTTTCATTTCGCAAGATTTCAATAGTGAGGAGACATTGGATGCTAATAGATTTTGAATTGACCGAGACAATTGCTAAATTGGGCAGAAAATTTTCAATTTAGCGAAGGCACTCAGCGAGTAATTGGTAATTAAACGGTAGCGTTTTCTTGTTACTCTTTTTCGTGAAAGGGGATAGGCATCCGTTCAAGGTCGATTGAACAGGTACCGAAGGGCAATGATTAAGCGCTATTAGGCTTCGTCACACAGTCGTTTAGGATGAAGAACGACTTTACTTCGAAAATATTACATTCTACCAGCAAGAACTGTTATCCTGTAAAATAAAACAAACAATAAAATGTTAAAATTTCTCTTGCTCCTTTACCTTTCTGTTTCTTTGACTTTTATGGCAAATAATTTTGCCCATGACCTTTTATTCTATCGTCAGTCATAATGGAAAAATACTATGTAAGATGTGCGGTATCTTGTAATGAGTTCCGAAGGCTCAAGTGGCATCCGATTCTCGGTAATGGTGGGTGCGATAAAATTCGATGAGTGGGACGAGCAGAGTGTTCCGATGAGTTCAGGTAAAGTTTCGGAGGAGCGCCCGATTGAATGGCAGGGCAGAGCCATCCGGAACCTGATTGGCAGTAAACGAAACCGTCGCTTCTTCATTTCCAGTCACGAGTGGATGTAATCTCTCGAGTGCAAAGAATTCTGGACCACCGGAGGTGATATCCGAGGAAAGTCGGTGCCTGAAAGAAATCCGTTGTGGCCACTTCAGTTGCTCGATGCCAGCAAGCCTCCAGTCAGTGTCGGGAGAAGAGAAGATTCATCATCGTCTACTTGACTCGAGTATCGACGTCTCATAATAATGATTTTTCTTACGAGCGTCTCGACATAGTTCGACTTCCCCTTGTATCTTCAAGGAGGATTCTTGCTGCTGGGTGGTAGACGATCGATATGATCGGATATCCAGTTATTACATTCCTAATTAGTAATTTGCATCATTATTTCCACCTGTAATTGCATCCTTCCATTGCGAGGGCCGGGATTATTGCGGGATAATTCATTCCCAGCTTGCATCGCGAGGCTTTCAATCGGGAATTGATAGAGTCTGTCTGTTCGCCTTCTCGGGGGCGCGCATTGAACACTTTCACATCGACAGTGAGCGTTTCCCCGCTCGAATGACGAATGGGCAGAAGTCATGACGAATTATTACGGCCGGTACATCATGCATCATGCTGCCAGCATTCGCGGCCGAAGAATCGCGCGGAGAGAATCAGTCCAAAGAAAGAGGAAGAGAGACGGCAGTGTCTTAAATTTCATTGCACCAACACCTCGATAGCTAGCAGTGCCTCCTTGGGTGAGATGCTCGCTACTGTCATATGTAAGACTGCTTATCTGATGTACTCGAACTGTGGGAGACGCCAGGATGCCGAGTCGATGATTTCAATCTGCTGTCAATGCCAGCCAACCTTCGGCCGTGCCATTTACCAGCCAGTTGGACGATCATACTTAATCATCTTCGAACAGCCATCCTTCTTCTGGCTTCTCTCACGGAAAAATCCTGATCTGTTAAGTATGGATGCGAATTGAAGTCTCATCCCAGGAGTGCAATGCGCGGCAAGTGCGACAGAACATCGATTGCAATTGCCAGTGACTGATTAGACGTATTCGCCGAATGATTATACATTGAATTACTCGATACGGGTTCCAATTAAGAAAGTACTAACACCCAACTATAGCACAGAATACAGTATCCACTTACAGTTACAAGAAACAGATGATATGCTGCATTAAAAATACCATGCTAAAGATATCCTGTCTCGTATTCAAGAATCTTTTAGATCTCATTCGAGAGAAATCGCTAGCAGAGAAAGGGACCTGTGAACCACGGAGGAAGTAGCAATGGAGGCGTCACGTGAAAAGACTTTTCAATCGTGGAAAGGTGGGGCTCGCCCTCGGAGCGTAGCTACCATTCTCTGAGCGCTTAACGTTTCAATGGCGCGTGGAAAAGTGGGTGGAGGTGGCTTGACAAATTTTTCGGATATCGTCGATTTATCAAGCGTTCGCTCGGGGGAAAGGATAGTCTGTCCTGCGGGTGCAGAGAAGCACGGTGGCTGCCGAAAGGGAAAGGCTCTCGCGTTTCAACGGGCAAGCAGGGAAGGCCGAGGACGACAACGGGCAGAGAAGGACGCGAGCGTCGAGGTAGACGTCGACGACCATTAGTCGCCGGGCCGATGCTAGCTGGTGTGCGGCTGCCGGCTACACCTCTCTGATGTATTCCGATGTTGACGGAAAACCTGTAAAACGGCCTCACGCCGGCTTAAACCGGGGATCTATTAGCGCCCGTTATAAATGGTCCCGTCGCCTCCGTCGATGTCACCGGTGTCGCTGAAAGGAAATTGACTACTCATCCCTTCGCCTCCTCCGTTCGCCCTCTCCACACTTTACGCCCACGTTACTCCACTCTTGGCTCTTGCCTCGAGCAGACCAGAGAACGAGAATGAGAAACCGAGAGGGAGATGGAGTCGCAGGGATTTCAAACACCGGAAATCAAAAACGGCATGCTGCGTCCGGCTATCAGACGAGCACGAGTTCAGGAAACATCGTTAGTTTCAGGTTTGATCTCCTGCTTGAACTCAATCCAGCTGCTCGCAGAGAACCGGACCTACCGCCAGTAAAACGTATAAGTGCAGAGGAAATCACGAGATCTTCTTGCCCATTTAGATTTTGATTGAAAGCATCTTCTTGGATCTTCAGGATGGATATTTTCGGGCTCATCTTTACTCTACAGATATGATATAGGCTTTGGTAGAATGTAAGTACTTGCTGTTCATTTATTTTCATCACCATTAGATCAGGTTTCAGTTGTCATCGTATAAAATTCCAAAGATACACCAATTATTACGAGATCCATTTATTTCACTCTTACATCGTGGAGTTCTCGATCGTATTAGAGTTTCGATTTCAAACAAGAGTAACAGTCCATTAGTAGCTCGTCACTCCAAAGTTGGTTGCGTCTCTCCCAAGCGATCTTCTCCTTTTTTCAAGGGTGCAGGATCTCGCAGAGCATCTTGGCGATGCTTTTAAAATTCCGGTAGCCGGTGGCAAGCCAATAACGCTGGCGTTAAAATATGGTAATCGAGCCGCGGGATCGGCATATCGACGACTTGACAAACGATGCGACGCCCGAAGCATCGGACCACCAACAGATCGTGGATCGCCGGGACGCGCGCGCACGCCAGCTCCAGCACACGCCTCGAGTCTCCTTGCAGCCTCTTCCTATCGTATCTCTCGCTCTTGACCTCTTCGTCCTTCTCGCTTTGTTCCTCCTCCTTTATTCTCGGACCAGCCGGTCCGCAATCATTTGTTATGTACGTGACTCGAAGCTGACTGCTATCCCGGCGTCCTGGCATCGCTGCCGTTCATGCACACCCGATCTGCCTTCGAACCCTATGCTCGAGAATCGCTCGTGCGCACCCCTCTTCAATGATCCCCTGTGATTAGCACAGTGCCTTCCATCCCTTTTTGCATCATTAATTAAATCTCATCCAAACGATGTCCTACATATATTCTTACGTATACAAGGATTTGAAACTACATTTCAGTCTTGTATTCAAGGAACTATCATTTTGTTTAGAAACATTAAATCGTTAAAATGATTAGGACATTGCAATCTGTATTATAAGAGATTGATACATTCCATTTTCTTGCAATAGGATAACAAATTCTATTAGAATAGATTTATCATAATAATGTTCGCGAGGATTGTTATTTTATAGCTAAAGCTAATATACATTTTTCATTTCTCGTTTTCTTTTATCTAAATCCTTCCAAAAAGAGATTATCTAAATCCTTCAATCGTATGTATTCATACTTTATAATGCTTCTGGCATAACAATCAATACAGGTTTTCTCACAATCAAATGATTTCAATCGATGTTAAATGTCGGTAATACAGCCAGCGCACCGCCGAGACATGGCGCCGTAGGTGTCGCACTGCGCAGACGCGCGGGGAGTGCCGGGCAGTGTTTACGTTGTTTTCGTATCGTTCCTTATTACATTCGGGAAGAACCTTCGAAGAAGTCGAAAATTTGCGCCGAAATGTTCCGAAAACGTAGCAGCATAAGCTGTGAATGGTTAATGATAAGAATTTTGGCTGGCTAAAGTCTTGTGCACGAGTAGTGAGACGTTGAAATTTGAGTGTGCGAAGCACCGACAATGAACAATTGCAACGAATTACTGCTTTACTGAAAATGAGGATTTCCTCGCCATGGACTAGCTGCTGGTATTTCTATTCTTGCCTGACATTTATTCGATTAAGGTAATGTTTATGTGTTAGTTTACTTATACTCGAGATACATGCAACAGACATAACCTTCGGTCTGCCATTAATTTAAATCAGTATGTCCAGTTAAGATTAGCATGCATACCAAAGGATTTTACAACGTGCACATTGATTTGTTAGTTAAAATTTACTAGTTTGTATTGATTTAGATTTAGAGGAATATTATAAAACCAATTAAAAGATCGATTTCCTCGATTTCCTGATTTCATGTCCTTGACTGCTGAGTCATCGAAAAGAATCCAGTAACAGTCCCATTGTTCTCAACATTTTCCCTCATTAACAATTAACAAACAAATTTGTGGATTACAAATGTCCTGCGTACGCGTACTTGCCTTAAGCCCAAAAACTGCTACTTTAGATTAATAGTGCATGAAAGTTGGCACCATGTAAAAGACGTCGGAATTAGAGGAGAGCGATCAGCTGATTGACAGGCGGACAGCGCATCGCATGCTCCGTCGAGATTCGTTTAAGTTCGAGTGTTCGTATATAAGCGAGCCCAGGATTTCGTACAAATCCCCGAACGCTTCTGGCCGCCAGCTGACCGGATCAATTCTATTATCGGACGCGTCCGTCTTCCGCGCGAGTTCACCATTGCCTGATCGACTCTGACTCGGAGCGGACCCTGCTCCAGCGGGCCACAAGTGTCACTTTGTATCCCGAGCCGATCGGGAAACACGGGTTCAGGTGTCTAGCTTGATCTCCCGGTGACGCTACTGAACGCCCAGTTAGATGTAGATAGCCGACGTGAGAACGTGGCGCACCTGCACCTTCGCTTCTGTACGAAAGCTATTCTCTAAGACGATATCATTAGAATTCTACTTATTTAATATTGTATACATACGTGAAATATACTAAATTAAATCATTCTGCTTTTAATTTTAGAAAGGTAAAAGCTTTTTCTGTAATCTAATAACATATTCGGAGTAAATCTTCATTTTATGCAAACTGTGCCACTTTCTGCTTTGTCCTCGTAATTTAGATGAAGTGCATTAGTAACATAGTTAATTGATTGTCATTATAACTAGACTGTAGAAGTGTTTTACTATATTTTCTATGTGGCATTTCTGTCTGAGAAATTCGAAAATAATCGCTCAAACCACTCTGGATGTATCCATAATAGATAACAATGTCTATATTTGCATGGACGTCCGCTGTCTAATCATAAGGATATGTGAAGTTCCAATCGTCTTGTGTTACGTGCATGTATTTTGGTCATGTATTATCGTGTCTCTAATATTGAATTAGCAAAGAACACTTAAATAAGCGGGGAGAATCGTTCGTGAGAATTGGCACTTCAAACTTTTTAGTACGTCGCTTCGTGTTCTATTCTTTCTCTCTATAAATAATCAATGCAACCACGGTCACTCGTGTATCGAAGCGTTGTTTGGCAAAACTATGTCAACAAGGAAGTCCGAAGAGAGTGCGTGTTTCGCAAGTCTGTCAGCGGAAGGCCTCTGGCAAAGGGGTGATATCTGTCATGCGTGCTAGCGTAGCCGAGCTTTCCGCGATTAAACATTAAAATATAGAAACATATTTATCAAGGTGGAGTGCATAGGCAAGCATAGCGTGTCTCCTCCTTGCTGAATTACGCGCGGGCATTTAGCACGGCACCAATAATAGACAGGCGCACTTCGGGCCTCTTCTCTTGCGATCCCGAGAGCCGTTTGCCACTTTCGCTCGAGCGTTTTATAGCTCAGTATATCTCGAAACGCTTCATTACTGTTTACGCGACAAGGTAACAAACATTCGGCGGAGCTTAACATCAACTAACGCGACTTTACTGTCCGCTCCTGCTGGATTCTGCGAAGTAAAGCGCGAACGTTGGATTTTTCTCGATCCGTCACGAATGCGATTCTCTCTCTGTCTCATTCTATCTACAATTTATCTAGCTCTCTCGAACTACGCTGTAGCTTGCCATGAGATTTCGAGCTGGTTCGCCAAGTGACTGTTATTTTTCGATTGACGTATATTTACGTGATACTTTATCAATATTATAGTAAAAAGTAGTGCAATCTAGCTTTTTAATATTATTTATATGGCACTCTGTACATATTGTTGACCGGGTATTTTCTGATAAAAAGTAACGCGTAACACAGGTTGTTCTCATAATTTTATTTACTGTTTCTTCGTCAATTGTTTTCTATATTTGCTGCAAAGTCAATTCTGTCTGATACATAGTTTGGAATTACGTAAGTCCCAGAAGACTCGGTCGAATAGTTGCCATATGAAATTCGTCGGAGGCGAGTGTCCAAAGTATTTCTCTCTTCCTCTGACACGACGTTAGGCGCGAAGGACGTCCCTGTAATGACGGGGCATAAATAATTCGGACATTTATGCGCGAATTGATTTAAGCAAACTAATGATTTTACTTTGACCGCTTGGCCAAAAGGGAGGCCCGAGAGAAACCAAGCCGACTCCACCGGCCGCTCATCCTGTGTCATATTGACATTTATATTCGTCTTTGTAATTTACATGTCTATGGATGACAATTACTACCCGATGCGCCCGAGTCTTCTCGCACTATTACTCGCCATCTTGTCGAATCACCAGCCTCTCGGCCGAGATCTTTCCCTTCTTAATAAACGTTTTGTCCCGTAACGCTTCACCCCACTGATTTACAACAGCTCGAAATAAATCTCGTGGATTTTACAACATCGACGTGGACACAGGCTTTCGTAAAGCAAAGGCCGGGGTGAGGCTGAGATTTAGGTCTTGCGAGTTTCGTATTTAGTAGCTGGAATATCTTGTTCAAGGAATAAGTAGTCTTTAAATGTCACGAACCACTCAAAGTAAAGCAATGCCTTTAAACTTTGATAGATGCTAATTTTGCGAGAATGTCACTTAAAGCGATGTACTTTGATTAGACAGGTGTAAAAGCATTAATAGAATTCTCCATCAAATCTGCTCGCTAAATGTTTTTATAACTTGCATATTAACAGCACTTTCATCGGAGTATAATAGTTGTCCCCCAAATAGTATTTGCACCAGTAAAATTCATGTCGGTGAATCTGCCTTGCCAAAACGGTAGACAATAAAACATCTGATGTGCAGATTATGTGACCCATCTGACAAGGTGTCACTCGCTGTCACCCAGAGGTCTCAGGTATGTACTTGCTCTAAGCTTTCTTATCCGCGAGGTTTTTAAACATGAGGCATTTCCGGATCCAAATTAGACAGGTAAAATATATGTAGATAAAGAAAGTGTTCCATCGGATTTTTCGGAGCTATCAATTCGATAATCTTGAGACATCAGTTAACAATCACAACTCATAGCGGCAACACACATACATCAAGAACATAGAGTTGTTGTTTAGATCCTGATCACCCAAAATTAGACTTTCACAAAGACTTATGAGTATTAATATTATTATACCTGAAATATTATTATAATCCTGGAAATTCTGGCGACAGCGTTTAGAGCCCTGTGTTAGAATTCAATATTAACCATAGAATATCGAATGTAAGTTCTACGCTATTGTTATTGCATACATTCTTGGAAGCCGTTTAGTTTGCCATACGGAGCACTCGCTTCTAATATTCTCAGGCGGCCTTGCACCCAGGCATGCATAGGCACTTTTATCGCCTAAGCTAGCGCGCAGGGAAACGCGCGTGTGAATTTTTCAGTCGGCAAAGTGCAGAAATGCAAAGAGAACCGAGGCCGGCGTTACAGTGGCAAGATACACTTCCAAGGGTGTTGTATACCCTGCAACGATAGTCACGGGGGCCCGTCACAATTCCGAGTAGGTTAGCTCGAGTCAAAGTCTCGGCCAAGTTGAATAGAATGTGTCTCTGTGAGAGCAGTACGAACGTATACAGGTAGATGAAGCATTGTAAAGTAGAATGCACTTTGCCCCTAGCCATTCTATCAACGCGTCTCTCCGTGTGTACACATGCACACGCACTTGTCGAGTGTGTACGTATTCCCCACATTTGCACAAGCTACATGTACTAACACTCCCGAGAAAGTGTGCATTGATATGGAAACAGGGCTTAATTGCAAACCGAGTGCTCTTCAATTAGTCATTCTTGAATCTCTACCGTGTTTCACTAATTCATTTTTCCACCCATTGAAGGGTGAATTTTGTCAATCGGATACATGCGCGCATATTAAACTTTATTTCGGAAGAACTATATAATTGGACTAGATTGCATCTTTTATTTTACACTCGCAAGGCTTATCGGTGTAAAGAATCAGTAAAATTCTCGGGAGACTTTAAATTCACGGAACTTTAAAATATTATATGCATTTGAGTTTGCCAAATATCCATTTAAATTCTTCTAATATACAGCAATTTCTTAAAATACAATAAGATCATTTATTATTCTAAGAATGAAAGCAGTTCAGCATAAGCGCGCCTTGGACTCTTAGGTGAAGCATCTGATGTGGCAGTTCACTCTCGGGATTCGAAGTGGTCGAATGCAGACATTTTCGCGATTTCCTAACTCGACGACGCGACATCTGACATGAAAATCCGCGCGAGAGCTGGCTGGGAGTAAGAGGCGGGAGGGAAGAGGGTGGTTCCATACATTCAGTCCGTTCGCTGCGCCGTCCGATAAGTCTGAAGGGGTTGAGCTCGAGGAGATGACATTGACGGGCTAAGCGGGGCTCTTAAAGCCTCGAGCTTAACTCATCCGTCAGTACGTGATACACATACTTGGGCAATGTTTGCCTAAGTTAATATTCTCACAATCCGAGACACGCCGCCCGTCGAGACACTGCCAGCTGAGGGAGTGAGAGAGATAGATCAGTCAGGCTTTCTTCATCCATTGTTATCACTTATACTCGTTTTACTCTTAGGCATACTCATTTTACCTTTCTCGAGAGAGCAGTAAGCTCTCGACGTATCCTACATGTACAGAATCATATGAGGTCTTGTAACATGTCGAGCAGATCGATACTAATCTCTTTGTAATGCATAATTGGTTCGTCTAATTGTGCCGCATGCTACATACTTAGTACTTGGAAGGAATCAGTAATTGAATGAATAATAAACACCAATCGAAAAACTCTTCGTTTTAACAGATAATTAGGAAGTGTATCTCTGATCGCGTAACCCAAATACATAACGAAGAGCCACATGTCCCTATTTGTAGACCTACAATCGCCTTGCTAAGTGGTAACAGCTCGCTTCATACTCTTATCGGGCACGGTTGTTTCGCGATATGAATATTCTATGTCGTGGTAGTATAGGTCGCCAGTCTACAAGAAAGCTTCTCACTGCGTCTAAACGTATACGCAACCCCAACACTTCTCAAGTTGAAACAATGTTCTGAATTCATCTGATCGATAAAATGTAATTCGATAACACATAGAATGAATCGCTTTAATCTTACACCACTTAAGAACTTCGGAAGCACGTTTAATAAATCATGTGCTATCAAATTTTATTTATGTTCTTCGTCTTTGCCGTTCATTAACCTGAAAATTGGCTCGAAATAGCGCATTCCATAAACACTGCGTGTTGACGCTCGGAGTCGATGGTTGCAATCGCAGCGTTCGGCGAGGCGATTAATTATCGCCTACAGCCGAAGCACTGGTATGTACTATAATCTAGAGAATGGGCGAAGGGGTTGGCGGGCGCAGGGGTTGGTGAGCAGAGTCCGGTAGAACCGCGAAGGACACGTACCGGTGTGTTACACCAACGGCACGCTAATAGCTTCGTAATAATTCTGATTTATGCGCCAGTAAGTAGGCGCTCCGGTGTAGGCATCGCGAGTCGTAGTGCATTGGTAGGAAAGGCAAGCAGTGGGCCGAGAGGAGCGGCGACGACGACTATGTCTTCTCATCCTCGTCGTCGGCGACGAGCACGAGCAGTGAGACGAAGCAGACGACTACGACTATCTACGACTACATACTTACGCCGGGGAAGGAAGGAAGGACGGACGGACGAACGGTTGCGGCGGGGGTGGCTTCGTTTACACGCTCTTGGCTTTCGACGGCCCGAAATATCCTTGGCTTGCTTTGCCACGCTTTAGCCCTGCTATGTTGTACCCGGGCGCAATGCCGGGCATACGCGTACGCGCCAGCTTTGTCTCTGCGGACTGACTCGGGGATGAATGCGACCCAGCATCTCTCTCTCTCTCTCTCTCTCTCTCTCTCTCTCTCTCTCTCTCTCTCTCTCTCTCTCTCTCTCTCCTCTCTCTCCCTTTCTCTTCCAGACCACGCGCCACGCTAAAATCGTCAAAGGTAGATTATCGCGCTCTCCTCCACCGCTAGCGCCCGGCTACGACGATGTTCCGATATAGAGATTTAAAAGTGACAGACCCAGAGGGCCGAGCACAGCCCCAGAGGCTTTGAACGCATTCTTCGCGTATTATCCATTTGCATCGCGACGCCTTCCCTGTGTCTGTCGGAGTGTGTGTTAATGGCAGGCCGTCTAGTTTTTCGTTTGCCATTACACGCGACAGGGTGCGCGTGAACTGGATTTAGATTCTTATTACTTGATTGAGTTAGTCTGGACTTGGGATACAGCCTGATGGCTCCGTGTTAGAAGTATGCATTAACTTTTTATCAATAGTCGATGAATACTAAAATATGTATCTTTGATAATTTGTATTTCATAGATTTACGCAACAGTACTCATTCCACTATAATCCTATTATATACTATACAAAGTATCAAATATTGTCCGTAGTAGCCAGTACGTTTTTGAACTATGCGAGTCATTGATATAAGGTGTTGATTGAAACGGCGGGAGTCGAGTTTTCCGGAGGAAGTCATTGAATCGGTCTATTCAGATTGGGCAGATTAACCTGGCAGGATGAGGGTAGGATTCGATCGCGAAATTATTATTCAATCTCCAGAGGGGCTCGCATGATCGCGACCCTTTCCATTGCTAATCCGGCTCGGTTTTCGCGATCCATCTCTCTCTCTCCCACCCGATTCGCGTGAACTAGATCGAATACACGGTATGGGTTGTAACTGGGGGGCACGCGATCATTCGGTCACTTTCTTCCAGCGCACATGTACACGTGCACGCCGCGGAGGGCATGAATTACGCATGCAGCGGATGCTCAATCACATTGGAACACGCTAACGACACGAAGATGACGTGCGTGACTTCGAACAGTCAACCGAGCCGCGCGCTGTTATTAGACGTATGTGGTGTACCAGTTAGCTGTCTCTATGCATTAATAGATTCCGCCGTTCCGAATGCAATCATCTTCGACAATGCACTCTCGCACGAGCCTGCCTACGTGGCCTTTCGCGGAAGGTGATTTCACTTTCGGGCCGACCACTATTCAACTAAGTCGTTACCATATTCCACCGGGATAATCAGGAGACTCGGTAGACTCCATTACGACGAAATGGTTTGATAGTATTTTTAAAAATATATTATAATTGAATAGTGGCTTGGCATTTGTTTCGAATGATTTCCATTAAATTTCTGCTTAATGTGGGAAAGGCAGTGAAATATATAATTGTTTGTAGAATTGTCTTACTATGTCAAAGAATAATGATTTTTGTTGAATCCAAAATACTTTTGTGGGAGGTGGAACAAAACTACTTGGCGATTTTTTTAACATTTTTAATGCCTTTTGAGGGATATCATAACTTCTTCAGTGTAGACTAATCTGGGAAGTTTTATTAACGTTACTGGACTTTTCTTTAAACTTCTATGAAATTCCAAAGTGCGAGCCCTAATTAATCGTGCGATACACTGCTACGTGAAACTAGGATGTAGTATACGTGACGAATCCTGTTTTCAAGTACCCTTTTACGAGAGTGTAGTCGATCCAGGTGGATTAGTATCCGAGGGCTTTGTTCTCCAGTCTGATAATGTTACGTACATCTTCGTTAACCGCGTCGGGCGAAAGGGGTGGGTGGACGGGGTGAAGGGTAAGGGAGGGAGTCTGCATCGGATTTTCTGCTCGCATGGAGGAACCGTGGCGTTTTTTGCTGCTGCCACAAAGACAGCTTGACGGGCTTTCTAATTAAACTTAAGGGCTTGATACTTGGGATCGAGTGTTAACATTCCTTTGAGTCTACCAATGTATATTCATGAATATACAAAGGAAATTCTGCATGCAAATTTGCCTCTCGTGTGTGGATACCTCCCACCCAATTGTTGCGGCGGCCTTCCACTCAATCCTTCCGTGCTTTTGTTTATTACCATCAGAATTGTATATCCTTTTTGCCATTTTGTTCATGCAAAAATGTCGATTTACGTCTTGCCAGTAAGTCTGGTATACGAGGGAGTTATTGGTGGTGTGGAGTTTTGGAGATTGCCGGGAGTTCCCGATCCATTCATTCGTAAGGCGAGCGGAAGGGGTGGCGGTCGATGACCAGCGAATACTTTTCTGAAAGCTCGCTCATTAAAGGGTGAGACGGATCCGTGTGGTAGGGCACACGTTCGCTGGGACGTCAGGGACGCCTCCATCCGGTAGTTAGTCATCGGCTGGCAATTTATCACTAGTCACGAGATTCCGTCGGTCTAAGAGAAGGCAGGCAGGCAGCCGTAAGCCTCACTTACTATGCGCGCCCGATCCGCGCTGCTGCCCGACCACACCGCCGATTACATATAATTGCTAGGGGATTAATTAATTATACCGTCACAAAGCCAACCGATTAGGCGTATAGATATACCACGATGGAAGGACTTGACGAAAGTAGATTATAAAATATACCACTTTCGTCAGGTACAATCAGAATTAGCTCGGACATAGATTTCTTATTGATTGATACTTAATCTGCTGCATACTTTAAATTCACCAAGATACTGTCAAATTTCTATCATCAGCTTTATAAAGAGTACGAACGTCGTAAAAACAGCTGTCCAAGTCGTTGGTCTAAATAATACTTTAAACAATTTACTGCGCGATTTACAGACTTCCAAATACCAAATACTTCTGACAATCGCAATAAACATTATGCTCGAAATTGCCGGTCACCGGTGACATAAGCGAAGAAAACTGTCAATCGGCAGAAAATTCTACGGCATGCGTTGGCCCGTATTATTAACGTTTCGAGGGAAGTGTTACGAGATCGGAGGTGTGAAGTACGTGTTAATATTTCGGGCGGCCGTCGATGCCAATTGCTTTGGCAGCTGTTCGCGGGGCCGGGTAATGAAGGAAAAAATGCGCGCGACACACAGGGACGGACGGACAGACAGACAGACAGACAGACAGACACAAACAGACACAGGGAGAGAAACGAGCGGACAAACAGACGCGCAGGCACGCGCTAGCGGCGTGCGTCGGCGCACCGTGGAAATAAATACCGCGACGATGGCACGTATCTCTCGATTACCGCTGAAATCCCTCCATGGCTCTTCCCAAGTGCCTTGTCCCGCGGATGCATAACACGGTTCGTAGTGCAGTAAAGTAGCGTGGGTGACACGGCGCATGATGGACCGAGAAGCAGGTGCACCCGGCGTGCTTTACTTTTATTCCTCGCCAACACCCCCGCGCGTACGCATTTACGCGTCCCAATGGCGTAGACCGGCTCGAACGGAGAGGGAGAAAGAGAGAGGGAGAGAGAGAGAGAGAGAAAGCCAGACACCCACCCGCTAAATATACTCTTTTTAGACTCGGCCGAGCAATGCGACCGACTTCTCGCATAAATCGCTTTGCGCCAACGGGAACGAAGTGGCGCGATAATTGTCAGGCCGATGGCCAGCCGCTTGATTTTTATGACAAATTCATTAGGCTTTACATCCCGCCGCCGATAACGCGTCGCTGGAACAATTGCTAATTAGAGTATGCAAATAAAAATCGGAGATAAGGTCAGGCAACAATAGGAATAGCTATTAATCGGTCATGCTGTGGATCGAGTTCTATCGTCTTTTTGTAAGTGTATACGAACTGGGACAATGAATTTAAATATTTCAACTAATATTAAAGTATTCTTTTATTAGAGAAAGCTAATAAGCGAACAATTGGTACAAATATCAGGAGAGGGGTTGAAAAAACAAAGCAAAGCCAGTGCTGATTATTCTTATCCCAGACGGCACTAATGGCGAGGCGGGGATGGTGGCTAGTAAAAGCGTATCCCTGGCAAGAAGTAGCGGTTCCATGGCACCAGTATAGGCAGGGGATACTCAGTAGTTGGAGATAGCGGGTAAATTAGTGGTGCAGAGTACTTGGAGGCACTATTGGAATCCGTGGACCGAGGCTGGCGATTATCAGGAAGGAATCGTTTGAGCCGAGCCAGGCTTATCTAGCATATCCACGCCATTGGCTCGGTGCCTGCTTTCGTAGAGCACGATCTCGCGCGAGACGCGAGCGTTTTGCGATTTGCGCCCAACTCCACGTACACACACATATCCACCCACCCACACATACATAGGAGAGAAGGTCGCTCTTCTCACTTTCGTTTCACTCGTGTGCCAGGCTTTCCCTCTCTCTCCGTCTCTCCTTGTCTTTACTCCCTCTTGCACATGGCGGCTCGCACATAGAGTCCCGCGCGAGGGACATTCAAAGACAGTTCCAGGAATGAGCGGTGATCCCTCAAGCCTCTCTTTGCATCGGGATGATGTTGCTCCGGGACAGAGAGTGCCTTCGGACTTGGAGCGGCAGCAACAACTTATACGGAGTGCGTTCTATAAATCAGCCTGGCCCTTTGGATCGCCCTGACACTGACAAGCTCGTGTTATGTCACGATCTACACCAGATTACAGCTTACTCAAGCACCAACCCT
Source organism: Ectemnius lituratus (assembly GCA_910593735.2). Lineage (NCBI taxonomy): Eukaryota > Metazoa > Arthropoda > Insecta > Hymenoptera > Crabronidae > Ectemnius > Ectemnius lituratus. The sequence continues at coordinate 7,832,270 of OU343042.1, forward strand.
CTTGCCTAGGAAAAATCACTATCTGTCTTAACCCTTTCAAGGTTCCCAAGAGTTCATCGATCGCGAATCCTTCGATCATTCGGCACTCATTTCGTGTTCTCTACTTGAAGAGATCTTTTGGACAGGTTCCTTTCTTTCTGTATCCTTGTTGCTGGTTGGCATTTTAGTCTAGTCGAGTGCGCGCGCTTTCTCCTTGGGAAAAGAATTCCGGAGAGATGGAATGGCGAACAGGAAGGGGTGGATGCGGGGAGGGAAGCGCAGGACTTGCGGCCAGACTGGGATTCCTCGCGTCAAAGTCTGGCCGCGAGACCGAAGGAAACGCTGCGAATCTACGCGTTCGATGAGACGTGGAGAACGAGAGATAGGGTGAGCCTCTCGGTGTATGTGCGCCGGGTGGTCCCTTCCGAGATTTATGAACGGCTCGTTCTGGAACATTCGAAGGAAACAGCGCGAAAACTCGGAATGGATTCGCGTGCCGCATTGGAGAAGAATGTCAACTGCTCCCTAGAAAAGAGAGACGTGTAACTCCGCATGCAGGAGGATGGCTCTTGTGTCGAGCTAAATGCGGGCAAGATTGTTGCGATATCCGGTACATGGATCCTGCTGTAATTCTCCCACCGTTTCATTTCTTATACTCTGTTACTCGATCATGCGCCTTCAATAATTTCCCGACACTATGTTACCATTATCCTAGCAAGTCTCCGAAAAACCTTTTCGAAAAAGGACAAGTGCGTGTGACGTGAAGTTCATTTTTGAAAGCGTAGTATCTTCTTCCGTAAATAGTTCTGTATATCAATACAGAGCGAGGGTTCCCGTGAAGCAGAAGGGAATAGAAAGGCACCGAAGAAAAGCAAAGCCAGTCGCAGTACTTCGAAACGATCGTCGTCTCTCTCCTCCGGTGGATCTTTTATTCCGGGAAGCTCTTTTAAAGAGGAGGAACAGGCGCCCTGGATAGAGAGTAGGCGGCCAGGCGGGGGGCAGCGTTGGCGGCGGCTGAGAGTCTCCGGAACTCTTTCGATGGTCCATGACAGTTCGCGGAAACTAAATAGATCACGCGGAAGGGTAATTACAAGCGAGGGGCCAGAGAGTGCTGAAAAGGAAGGAGCTCTTCCCGCCGTGAAAAATAAAAGGGCAAGATCGAGGCGGCCGCGGGTCACACGACTGCCTGTGCTTTCGCTTGCTTCTTTGATCCTCCCAATGCGTTATACTCGCCCGATGATTTAAGGACGCACTTGGTGCTCTCTAGCGCGCCCGCGAACCTGAGAGTGCGACGCGCACTAACATCATGTTTAATTTGATTTATCGACGCTATTACGCCCTGATGAAAAATAGCTGAACTAGGTTGCGCCACCGACCGCAGCCGGGATCTTCTTCGGCTCCGCTCTGTGTAGTACAGGATCGTCGACACGCCGAAAGTAGAAACATTCGGTGTCCACCTCGCTTCCGCCTTGGCTTCGAAACGTTAATTTAATTTGCCCGCGAAGATGACAAATGGCATGAGTTATGCGATAAGTAATTAATGAGCGTAATTATCTTGACTTAATTCACGCTCTTTCGGCCGCCGAGAGTCCCGTAAACGCGCGGTCACCAGCGGATAAATTTTACTTTGGTAATTCTTTCCGGCTCCCGGAATCTCAGACTCCTAATTTACATACGAGTTTCCTGCATGCCACTGTTTATTTGTTTTAGCAGTCTTGTGCTAAAAGTCGTTAGGGAAAGATCGTTTATACTCCGACACTTTATCCTTTAATTTATCTAGCTCTCTAAAGAGATTGAATTTGTCTGAAACAGAGAATCTCCTGGTTCCTGCTATTCCATGGTACTGTAATGGGTACACGGAGCGCTGCCAATCTCGGCGCAATCATCACACTGAATAGATCAATAGTAATATCCCTCACAGATGATACACAAACAGAGCTCCTAATTGGAATCTAAAGCCAGTGTTATTCATGGATCCCTTATTAGTCGGTCCATGGCGGTTCGACGTATCGTCGGAAGTAGGTACCTTGGGCCAGCATAGCCCTTGGCCCCGCAGCTGCGGCATTGTTTCCGCAGTGCGTGCGGCGTGATATTGTTCTAACATAAATTGCAGCTAATTTCGCGGCAAGCGTGCGCCAGGTTCATCGTGGCCGTCGGGCGAATTTGTAAGCGTGGATCGTTGCCAGTTGTTTTCACTCGTTCGGGCACGCATGCCCCGCATCGGTAAAGGTGTGTGTAGATACCATGCCTGGCGAAAGGTAATGGGCCAGGTAATATTGGAGCTATGTGTGGGGCCCCGTGCTCTGCACTACTAGTAATTGATTGGTCATACTCCCCTCCTGCCCTCCTGCCCATTACTCGTTCAAACTTCGTCGAGTGAGCCGCTCCGGCCTTCCGTAAGCCTCTCTTTCACCCATCGCCCTTCGGCCAATCAACTCCACTCCTTCTAGTCTCTGCCAGGCCTTCAACATCATCGCACGTATCGTCCCAATTTCTATCATTTCTTCAGAAAGTAGTCCATGAAGAAAACTCACTTGTTGTTCAACCATTTTTAATAGTTCGTGGAATTTTTGAGTAATGAAGTTTCACGGTCAAACGCCTTGAAATTCCAAGTTTTCGTACCTCTTTTGTAAGTGTCACAGATGTCAGAGGTATTATTCTGCAAGTATATACTATTCTCGGAAAGACACTTTTACATTCGTAAACGTTATTTCGGTGTCCGCCTGTTTTCATACGTCGCCGACGGGAGTACAGCAGGAATTAATCATAGCTCGAAAATAAGATATTATTTGAGACGTGGTGTCGAGTGCCAGATGCTACCAGTATTTATTTCGTGAGACGAAACGCTGTCTAAATTACTCTAATTTTAAAGTAGGATTTACACATGTCTCGAAAATCTTCACTGATTACATAAATCTCTTTTCAATTGCATTATCGAGTCAGAATATTCTTATTTCACATCCACACTATCAAATTGACCATCGATTTACTTACCCATACTTAACAAGTCCAACCGAATTCAAGGAATTCAAAGGAAAATACAACTTTTTGTTCGCGCGCGCATACTCCCCATACAGGGTGGGGTGGTAGGGCAAGGGGGTGGGTGGGGACGCGCGCATTACCGATTGTGCGGCGATAATTATAGAATAAATAAATTTACGTCGCGCGGGAATGCGTACGATATATCTACGTCTGCCAAATGGTACCGAGATACAGTCGTATATCACCGAGCGAGTTATAGTCCCCGCCCGGTAACTCATTGCCCGGCGCATACGGCACGTACATACGGTCACGGGCGTTCGCTAGACGAAACACACGGTGTGTACGTAGGGTGTGTGTCAGGCTGATTTTCTCTCGATGCGTTTGGCTCCCATCCACCGGCACCTCTCTCCTCCTATCTACCTTTTTCTACGTTGCACCCTCTCTCTCTCTCTCTCTCTCTCTCTCTCTCTCTCTCTCTCTCTCTCTCTCTCTCTCTCTCTCTCTCTCTCTCTCGCGCGCGCGAGCTCTTTCTCTATGTGTGTTTCGTGCGCGCGTCACTGGGGATCGACTGCGTTTAAAAAAGAATGCATCCGTACGTACGTGGAGAGTGAATAGGTGGGTACATGGGCGAGCACGGGATGCTGGATCGCGCACGATGAGAGGAGAGACCCTTTTCGCGAATTAGAGATAGAGCTGACGCGCGCGCACACGCTTGTGTATGAGAGAAAGAGAGAGATAGGTGTTGGGGGATGGATGTGGGGAGAAAGAGAGGAGGAAGGGCCCCGCTATAATCGTCGTCGCGTTTCCATTCAACGGGTCCGCGCATGCATGGAAGCAAACGCGAGGCCGCCTCTACCGGAGAGACGCCGACGCCGCCCGACGCCGACGCCGCCGCGCGAAACTTCCAACGAAGAAAGCGACGGCATGACAATGGCCATTCTCCACCCCGTTGAATGTCGCACCTACCTTTCGACTTATTCTTCCGGGAGCTGCATCGCGCGCGCCCAGCGAATATTCGGCCGCCCTCTTCTTTCCGCGCGCCTCGCTCGCTACGAGCGCGCTCGGATGCTTGCGTTATAGTCGCTGGCGAACATAGATTAAGTGTAATGAAGTGGTTGAATGCGAGCGCCGGCCCTCCCTGCGTCGGTCTCGGATTAAAAGCTCTCCCGCTTGAGGGAATCGTTCTTAATGTCTATTTGCCGTTTTTCACTCCCTGTCGTTTGTCACGGATAGCGTTAGTCGGAGACACTCGGGCAATTTACTTCTATTGACGTTTGATATCATCACGCGATATGTCTGTCATCTTTTTCAGACAATGCGGTTGGAAATGCGATTCAAAATGATTTCTGTATGACTGACGATTGATTGCATTTGTGTGTGTTATTTATTGGAAGCAGAAAGAATTCGACGTTATGTAGTTAGTCGATGGATTGCCGAGGTAAAGGGCTACAATGTACGGGCATATTAAAATCGTTCGTCTTCACGATGATGGTTCACGGTAATATAGAGATTCAATCGTTCCGGCAATTATGCGTTGCGGCAGTTATTACAGGCCGACTTCGCCTCTACCTGCCTCGGCCCATTGGCCTCTTCGGCCTCTCCCAACGTACATAATGTTTTATTAGCTTTGTTTATGACTTTCCGGTGTTGCTTGAAACCCTTCCCTCACCAGTGGCCATTATACTTTCGCCCTGTGAGTCCTACTTTAACGAGTAGCGCATCGCGTACTAGAGGTTAAATTTCGTTGCAATAAGTTGCCCACCTACACTTATTGTATGCACTTTTGGTAGCCTTGTGTCACTAAATTTTCGGGTGAACCAAATATTTCAAGATCTATGGAATCTCATGTATTATAGTATATAGACATCGCGATATATACTTAAGCAATTACTATAGCTTCCCATTCGAATTCAGCACTCACAGAGAGCAGAACTGCAAATTTCCATAATAACATCCAGAGGAAATTTCTCTTTCTCGCCGACTTTCCCAAAGACTTTCATACCACGTGGCGGGATGCTTGCACGTAAGGAATGAATGGCCTATCTGAGTTACGACTTGGGTGTAAGTGCAGCATAAAAGTACAGTGGTCGGCGCATAAGGCCGAGTGCAGCATGCAGATTTAAAGGAAACCTGCGATATATACTATATATATATATATATATATATATATATATATTTCATTAGGGTTAAAGACTATGGCATTGCCACCAGTGGGTTGCACCGGGCACAACCACCACCTAGCGACACATCTATCTACACGCATACGTGACAAGCTTTCTCTCTCTTACTCATTTCGGCCCTGAGCATACGAGATGATTTTTCTATCAAGAGGAATAGGGAATGAAATAGCTCTCGAGATGTTATCGCGCGACGCGTCAGGTATTTTGTCCATGCCCTCTCGCATCAAAGGTTACGAGCGAAGCCCAGCGATCCTCGGGACTGATGATCAAGCATAAGTGTTGGAGGATGTAGCCATACGTATCCATCCATAGGGCAGACGCGTTGCGCTGCTCCTGTGCACGGTAGCGAGGCCGAAGATCCATGCCTCGTGCGTGGGGTACGTCCATCTCCTCGAGGACATTCACAATAGCTTCTGTTTAGAGTACTTGCAGCCGCGAACGGGAGGCGAAGTAACCCAAGTCTCCTCTCCCGGGCCATCTTACGTCGAATAAATCATCGCTGGGATGTCAGAGATATCATTGAGCCCGGTTGACGGGGAATACCATCGCGCCTGATACAACGGGTGTCGCTATAGAAGCGAGTGCGCGTACACCATACTTCCTATCGCTGTCCCCACCGGTAATTAATTGACCGATTGTCGCGCTGATACTGGTAGAGGACCCTAATGAATCTCGCGTCAATAAGGCTCATTCGCCCGACTAGATCAATCTTCTCTGGCTGATATTAGATTCGTATTGTCTCGAGGGATTCTATGCTGGGCAGCTCTGACTGCGATAGCGATTAGATAAAGCGTATCCGGTCGCATACCAAGCTTCTAGCCGATGGTGCATCCGTGTAATCATGTGGTATCTCAAGGCAGAATTCTATCTAATTAAATTACTTTGGAATGATAAATTAAGAATTTATTAATGAAAGATTTCAAGGAAGTATCCGGTGGGAAATATAAATGAAATGTGACCAAAGCGGGGAAGATTATAGTTGCAAAGTAGTTTAGAGATTCTTGAAGATGATTTTATTCTTGATGGGAGTAAGGTGCACAGGGTATACGAGGGTAGGCTGGTGTTGCGATAGGGGGATAGTATCGCGTATCAATCAGACGCCCTGGGCTACATTGTCTTACGCGTCAGGCGAATAAAGGGGCGCCTGGGCCCCGTGCGCAAGCGAGCGCTTCTTGGGCCCCAGGCCCACCGTGCCCGGGAGCCATGGACCACCCGTGCAGAACCTATACTCTTCTGCCGGGATCATATTGACTCCGTGCAAGTCTGTCGAATCGTGGTCACGTCCTCGAGTCAAGTGTCTTACCTGGCGCGCTGTGGAATTCCTACCATTCACTAACAGCTTCCTCCAGTCTTCTCGCGCGAACTCTGCTATTTGAAATGAGTCAATTATTATCAATTCTTTTTTGTATGTTTTATTGTTCAGTCATTGACTCAATGCAATTATAATTTACATGTTTAACTAAGAATACATATGCATAGTTTTATTACTAACTCGATTGGAGAATATATAGAATTAAAAATTAACGTTTCTCTTTCACATGTATCAAAACTATCTGTTCATTGAAATTCGACATAAATAATATTCAGATATTCCGAACAGATTTATTTGATTAATTTCTTGTATATTGGAAAACGTTCATTCACTAAAAAATTGGACATGCCACATGTGATTAATTACTTCAATAGGAATAACATATTAATCCCTACTACGACTCGGAATCGCGGCATATGGTGGAGCAGCGCGTATTTTGAAAGACACTGAAGCACACATGGGCGCCAGGCGAAAGGTTCGAACCGGAAGTCTGGAGAGGTTTTTTCGATGCGTAGCCCAGGATAATAAGTCCTTATGGGTTATAGGAATCGCGAGTTGGGCGTGTTAGTTGGTCAAAAGTTCCCCGTCGAAGGGTATGGCGGAGCAGTTGAGAGTCGAAGAAGATGGTCTGGTGGTCGAGGGTGAATAGAAGGGGGGAGGGTGGGGGGAGGCGAAGGGTTCTCTGAGGACTGAGTACACAGTAGCAGAGTTCTCATATAATGCGATATAATCACCTGGCATGACTACACACTATCTGATGCGCACGCACACCAATACAGAAAGGGCCGCGCGGTGCTCTTACCTGCTTGCACACACACGCATCTTGTTCACGTGGAGTCAGTCGAGGGAAATCAGCGTGGTAGAGTTGGTCACATTTGAATCCCGGACGATCATTACTCACTGCTCCTGATATTACTTCAATTCAATCAGTGTCTTGCCACTGCCATGCACGCGCTGTCTTCTTCGTGTCTCGCCTGTATCATCGCCGAGTCCCCGTGTACCTACTTACATCCCTTTTATACATGCGAGTCACTATATTCGTGAGCGTGTTTATGGCCGAGTGTGTGTGCGTGACGAATGGCTTGAGCTGCGTCTGGAATGCAGTCCCTCGCATCGATATTATTGGCCGATTTTTCGAACGATCCACGCTGTCGGCAGGTACAACCGTGGTAACTTTCGAACCCGTACCCTTTGCCCACATGCATCTTGACCATTCCGATCCACTGATGAAAATCTAAAGTCCACGTCGCAATTATCAACAAGTATCAGTGGACTTGGGTATTTATACTTCGAGTGAAATGTAGGGATGGATTTTCTTGATTCAATTATTGAATCATTAGAGTGAAGTTGGTTGAAGCGTTCCGAGCGATCAGGGCCGATTTGAATACTGAAATAGCGACGAGGCCCAGCGGGTGAGCTCCCGATAGACGGAGCATTCGCGCGGTAAAACCTCGGGGAAACTTTTCTCATTTCAGTTTTCAATCATTCATGCCGGTTCCAGTTCCATTTGCGTCGCCGCGTCGTCAAAGCTGCATATTCCCATCAAGCGCGGCGCTGTGCTAAGGTACATTGGAGGAGGAGGAGGAGGAGGGAGGGAGGGAGGGAGGTGGGAGTGTAGTAAAGGCAGAGAGGTATCTCCCATCCAGAAGATGGAGTCCTCGGGAATAAAGTGCAGGACGATCGTCCTTCCCCCGATAATCCGTCCTCGTCCTTCGTATCGTCCGGGCGGCAGCGAGCCCCGACCAGCAGGAGCGAGTGGGTAATTCCAAATTGGTAATCACGCGATGGCGCCAACCTCTCGCGGCCCGTCAGCAATCTCGAGTCTTGTTGTTCGAATCCTCGCCACGAGAAACAGAGAAACCCGCCGCCGCTTCTTCCCTCATCTCTGCCAGAGACGACCGAGCCGTATCGGCTCTCACTCCCTTTCCTCGCTCCTCCGTTTCTTCTCCTCGCTCTATCCAATCTACGGACATCTTTCTCCCCTAGGACAGAGAGCGAGAGGATCACTGCTGGCTTGCCAGCGCGCGCGCGCGCGCGCGTGTCTGCGTGTGCGTGTGAGTGTGTTTGCCGCATGTGGGGATGATTGTGTGCAGAACGGAACGTTCCGGTGTAGCGCATCAGAGGTTTGTCTTTGTGATGGCCGGCGCAACGTCCTGCCGCAGGGAGGCTGCGAGCGGCTACCGAGATACGCGCTGAATTATCTACTATACGATAGTCCCTTCAACTCGAGCCTCGGATACCCACGTACGCCACATCCGCCTACTACTACTACTACTACTCCCATCCTCGCCTTACTACTCTCCTTCGCTCTCATCTTATTCTTCTTCTTCTTCTTCATCTGCACGTGGAGAGCAGCGCCCGGCCAAGTAGGAACGGTCCGGAGTCCTTAGGGGCTACTTCCAGACGTGGCGCGCGATCTTGCACCTTGTTTCGATCTTTCTGCAAGAAATAGTGCATATTACATAAGTTTTTTTCATTGACTCCAAGTAGTTCATCTTGTCTGTTCCCTTTCTAGTGGTAGAATCTTAGCAATTTCTTATCCAGTCGATATTAGATCCATTATAAAACAGTCGAGTCTTTTCAATCTTTTATTGCATACTTGAGCCTACGTGTTTCTCACTACATATTACTAATACAGTCTTCAGATATTCAACAGTTCTTGAAATTTGTAAATAGCCAAGGTTATATGTTTCGGCATTGGAAAAATCGGAAGAACAAGGGCTGAGGGGCAGGTGCTCTGCATTAGCATTTTAATTTCTCTCGGTAGATCAATCCCGTCGAGGCCATCTTCAAGCCTATCGCCGGCGCGCACGCGAAATCGCAGCCCCGCCGATTAATCATTAAAGCAATTACAGCGTGAAATGTTTGCCGCGTGTCGGGACCCGCGATTAGTTGCCGGTATGTACTTTCGTATTATAATACATCCAGGTACAAACTACTGGCGGGCGGGCGGGCGGCCGGCGTCGATGCGATCTCGAGATTGTCGGCGCACGTTTCGCCCTCGACATCGATTCCGGCGAGCCTAGGAGCGAAGTCGATTGATATCAGCCGGCGAAGAAGGAAGGCTTGCTTCTCTCCTGGCTCGTGAAGGTGAAACAGAGTCCGCGGATTACCGGGGGGGTCACGAGGCTGAGAGCGCCGAGATCCTTCCGCGTTGCAGCATCCAACAAGGTGCGCGCGTAGTCGTCGCCGGTTTCGCGTCGCAGACAGATTGCAGCGTGCTCCTGGCTAACGTTAATCGATGTTGCCGGTGTCAGTGACGAATGAACGTAATCGGTAGCACCGAAACCGACCGTGTGAATTCCCCGCGGAGCATAGAAAAGCTTGGCCTCTCGGCTTCCGATCCAACGTGCTCCCCGATCTCCCTCGCTGTTAAGACTCTCGTCGCTCATAGAGCTGCCCAGCTACTCATTCTTAGCACAACTTGAGTCAGACAGATCGAGTTAGGAAATTGAACGGTGCACGGTATTGTTGTGTTCGAAAGTATCACGATCAGTAATACATGTTGCTACTTTAAGCAATCCGGTGTTACTGCCTCGGTATTTGCTTCGTATTTTTACATTCCCAAGTATACATGAAAGTTTATAGTAGTCGGAAAAGGATTAACAATATATGCATAGGGAACATGCTGAGAGAAATTATATTTATATATCTCGCACTCGCTTTGAAGGTTTTAAATGATAGTTGTTTCCGTGGAATGATTGCATTTCGTGTACGATTCGTATCAATGCTCGCCCGGTATGCCAGTCTCAGAAAAGCGGTGGGATCTACGGGATACTGTGACTGGACAATAAATTCTGCGGTGAGTAGCATGGCCGGTGAATTATAAGCGGTCAACTGATCAAAATTACAAGGTTTGCCTGATGAAGTTCTCCCGAGAAGTCCTGGCGAGGATCACCGCGGCTCCACTCAGCGATGCTGATTTTCATTCGTCGTGATTGGTTAAGTAAACACGCTGAAGAACTTCGTGGCGCGTTCTTTCTCCGTTACCAACACGATTCCCAAGCTCCGAGGGAAAATAGAATCTCACGGGATCCTACTCCAGTACCTGTCACAAGTTCATTAATTGCATTTAGTTTTTAATTAACATTTAGTGTCTATCTAAATCCCTTTAGTTTCTAATGAATATCAGTTGAAAACTAGAAGGAACTCTCACAAATTCCGTTTTCCTCAGCGATCTTTGGAACGAATCAGCATCGACTTCTAAAATAGCTATTCTTCGTTAGAACCTTTTTGATTTCCGATTTGTGGCTGTAATTCTACTAGTTCCTCGGATCCACTTATTCCAAATGTATTTTACAAGCTGAATGTAAAGGCAGTTCGGAAGCAGTAGATGGGGGAGATCTGTTTAGCGAGGTTGGTTGGGACAGGTCCGATATTCTGGGCGCAGTTCCGCCGGATTGGCATTGGCCTACGCCGGGAGGAATTACAAAATTAAAATTCAATTATCCACCGAGCGGGACGTGCGCCTGTGATTTCCCGGAGTTTTTCCCGGAGCAGCGCGCTCGCTTCGAAAGACGTCCCAGGGAAATTGCATCGCCCATTCACGGTATTCCGGATGATCGCGGCGAGACGTCGCCGACTTGGAGCGCGGAATGACAGGAACAATCTGCCGTTGTCATTCGTTCCGTTCTCGATTCGTGGCGAGGCTGGTGGCGGCGGGAAAAAAGGGACGGAGAACAGGGATGAAGAAGATCCCCGCGTATTCCATCGCGTACGTACTTACAGCGATATTACACGGATCACGGGGGAAATCGAGCTCGTTTGCTACTGCAGTTAAACTTTTCTTACTTATTTTACCCATGATTTAACTATATTTATTTCATCAGTCTTTCCAGAACTTAAATACCGAGCCAAGTAATAATTAAATAAAATCAGAAAGCCAAAGCGACTCTTATTCAGATTATTAAAAATTTGCATAGTACTCGAGTATTACTATTTACCAACCAAGATTGTGAAATTGGTAGATGTCTGAGTTATTAACCAATCGATTAACAGTCACAGAAGCATAAAGTAATATTAGCTCGAAGTATGTTTGTGAAGGCTTGAAATTATCGAATAAGATTTGTAACACCCATCCAAGATTGGCTAGTTGGGGAGAGTAATAAGAAGCTCGGGCGCGTAAAGCGCGAATGGCTCGAAGGCTCGCAGTGCCGTTAATTACTAAATTCCGGGACGGTTTTGACTCATCAGTCGGGAGGGAGAAAGAGAAAGAGAGAGGCAGAGTTAGCGAGTGGTTCGACGATATGGCTGATAAACTGAAGGCCCTGCAGTCTGCCTGGTTGGAAGTTGCCCCCATCGAAATACTTCAGCCGCCCCCCGTTTTCGAGATCCTTTCGAGTCGTTCCTAGCATCCCTCGCGATCATCGCTCTCCGCGTGTTTGCATTTCGTTATATCCGATCGTGTCCCGGGGAAAAAGGAGAGGACGAACAATGCGAATTATGATATTTATTTGATCAGCAGCTGGCCCGAGAGTCCCTGGGGTGCCTTGCCTGCGCTTCTCCGAGCTCGAGATCGACCTTGAATTTATCCGTGCGAATCTGCGCGCCCGAATGAATAATTATCGAGGATCGCATGGTATAAATATAATACCGCACACGAGCTTTCCATCTGTACTCTCAATTTCCTTATACTATTTTTTCCGCTAATAAGTAGTACGCTTTTGTCGAGTCATCCAACATTTGCATCTGCACGCGTTTGCATTCGAGGATTTAAATCACGAGCAAAATTATTGATTCCCAATAAAGTTTCTAGAGCGAACGGGCTCCATCCAATTAATTCCTCTCGGAGAGCTAACTTAAATCAGACGATCGAATCGAACCTGATACGTGATACCTGATTAAAAAAATGGGTATAGCACCATGGGGGGCCAGGCAGAACTTATAATAGCCTATGGGTATAACCTTCTAGTAGAATCTAATTGATCCTATCAGAGAGTGAGGAGAGAGTTACGTTTTTGAATTAAAGCAATCATGAGATCCACTGTAACCTACTGCATATTATGTGCGTCCTTGCCAGGAGGAGGATACAGTCGGTACCGGCTCGTATACGATGGGGCATTTATGTTTCGTAGAGACAGCAGACAGAATCGAGAAAGACGGTAGGAAGGTCGAACGCCACGATGCACGGGCAAAGGGTGCTTCGGAAGGGGGTTTCGAAGGGGGGAAGCGGGTCGAGGGGAGTCAGGATAAAGTTCGGTGGTTCGTATACATCGGAGTCTCGCGGATTTTAATCAAGCGGCGATCTGACGGCGGGTTTCCGATGGAATAGCCTTAGTCGCGAGATGGTGCCGAGGCGCCACGGGGGTTCGACACGTACAACACAACCGGCGTGAGATGTACAGGGCGCCTGTGTGTGAGACGGGCCCGTATTCCCGGGCAAGGTGTACCTTTAGGTCGAATACACACTATAAACCGTCATCCACTACCTTTAATCATACAGAGTTATTCCAGTATTTCAAACTTTTTTTAACAATTGAATAATATGACTATTGCAATATTTTATTGCCCAATGGATTAACCAATTCACATTTTGCGTAGCTTTAATTAGCCATGTGGATTTTCTTATTTCTATTTAAGAATGACAGTGTGAACGCGATAGAGAGTCAGATATATATATATGTATTTCTCGATAGCTGCAGAGACTTAGATTGTATCAAGTATTTGTTATTTTACGTGTCTCATAATGATTTAGAAAATATTTTTATTTGGAGCTGTTTTGAAAGCACCGATAATTCCGTCCATCTGAAATGTGAAAGGGGCTTTACACCTGGCGAGATATAGTAGAGAGAGAGAGCGCTCCCTCTCGGCGGGTCTGGGATCATCCCCCTGCATCGGTTACGTTCTCTCCCTCGTCGAGAGCGAGGCTCGCGAAACCACCGATTTTATGGGCCACCTTCGACGTTTAATGAAGGAACTTTACGAGGCGGGATTTTGTTTTAAAGAGTGTACCGGCCTCGTCGATAATTTTCACATAACGACGAGCCACTTTCGCGGCTCGCTCGCTCTCCCACCACGTGGCACGCACCGTTCTCGCACGGGGCGCGACTCTCTCGCATCGCATCCGGCATCGACCCGTCAAGGTCACGCACCACCATATACCTGGACCCCAGAGAAACGCGCATATTTTCGGCAGCAGCCTCGATGCAATCTGTTCTTTGAACTTGGAAACGGGTTCCCGCGCAACGAGCGCCGCTATCGCCGAATCGCAATCGTATCTCACGATGATCGGATTCCAGCTGCACATGCTTGCCGATCGAGATGATCATTGGGAAATTTTTAGCCATGGTGTTACTGTAACGCTCGCTTGATTTATTAGTATCGGTTTCTTCGGGTACGGCTCTCCGTGGATTTACGAAAACATCTTCGCTCGTTAAAGCAAGGGTGGGGATACAACAGGCGGTCATAAACTTGGCGCAAATATTTACCTATCACCTCAGTGTCTGCGGGTCTTTTGAACGAGTGGCATCACTCTGTCATTGTGTCAAAGTAGTTCTTCGTTCTGTTAGTTGCGATAGTTGGTGTAATTAGTGCATGTGTAGTGAGTAACTATTTCGTATTTTACGTTTATAAAATCACTGATCAGATTAATAATATTTTCTCCTTCCTACGGTTTACAGACCAGGGGTTTAATACAGTTTCAATTAATAAGTCGATTAAAATTCAATTGATCAGTATGAGTTTTCTTTAGCGAGGTTTAAATCGGCAAACGAAACTTTTATCTGATGCTTATTAGTTACGCATTTACCTCCACGGAATTCAAGTTAGCATCTTGAACAGCCTCTCGGGGATAAACGGGGAAAGACGAGCAGTTTGGTGAAAAGGGGGGATGAGGGGGAGTAAAGGGACACTGGGATACGTATCCCACCCGCTGATGGCAAGCGAGTAGTATCGAGCGAGCAAACAAATTGTCTTGTTTTAGGGCCAACAGGAGCAAAAACTCGTGAAACGACGTACACACACCGATGTGAAAGTACTGGCCGCTCCTGCTACTACGTCTTGCTCGCGCTGCTGATATTTAATACACGATTCTTCGCTGCATATTCATCGTATTGGGCCGCGTGGTCTGCAGGGGCGCGGTGAATCGTGTTCCCGGTAAACTTACACGCTGTCCACGGCCGTAAATATCATGCTGCATCGATATTTTAACGCGGCTGAAGGAGCTCGCTCGCGAGATCGCGCGCGCGCACCCGCGTTCGCACGACCACCATCGTGAAAATTGTCCTGCAGCCGATCCTTTAAGGTCCATGCACAAACATTCACGCTGCGCGAAGACCTTTAATTATACCTCCAATCGTGTAATTTACTGGTGAGACGTTCATTGCTCGCGTTTTAGCTTGGTTGCGATTTTCTTCAACGGCCGCGGGACACATTCTCACGTGTGATCTTTGGACTTATTTGTCATGATGAGCTATTCGCTACCATAAAGTCTTTGGAATATTCATGTGTTTGGTAGAGTGCTAAGCAAATGTAGAATTCTGGTTCCTATTATTGTTACTACCAATTTGGCATTTTCGTACGTCTAAAATTAATAGTACGGCTGAGAAAATAAGCTTTCAGTGCTGCCATCTACAGGGAGGGGAACAGCAGAGGGCCGGAGAATGTGCATGGTTTCATGAAGGATTCATATTCATACGTACTTAGCAATTGAATTAGGAATAATCAAAAATAGTAAGCGGGAAGATCTCCATTAGATTATAATTACGAAACCGTGAATATTTATGCAAATATGAGTATTCATATATCTATTACAAATTCGTCGAGGTTCGCGCAAATATATTTAACTAGTTGAAAACTGGATAAAAATGGCAGGTAGAATAATGTTTAATTTACAGGCATATTTTTCGTAAAAACACATTACTGGGCATAATGCCGCTTCATTTATTTGGGTTACTGACGTGCAGATACTAATTACACGTAAGCATGATTTATCATACTCACGCGGGACAAGTAAAATAAATATTATGAACAGTTATTACTATGTGTACAATATAATTCATAGTTGAGAGCACAAGTATGTATCATTCTCCACAAAGCTTCGCAGTCTAATAATTACCATGAGGTACGTCTAGCAGATATCATTCGCATCTTCGAGATACGCGTCGGCCGAGATCAGCGGGGGGTTGAACGGGGGTTTGCCAGTCGGGCAAGTCAAATTGAAAGTGGGGACAGCTTCTATTTAGCAGGGCGCCGGTAGATAAGTGGCTTCTTAACTTTGGCCGCGATAATACGTACCATGGAGAAAAGGTTGGCTGTTCTTGCGAGCAGCAGGGCTCCTAACAGAGCAGAGTGGGGTTGAGCGCGGGTAGGTGTTCCGGAGGTGGTGATAACTCGGCCCGATCCATCACTGCCCGGCGGAGCGTTGTCGAAAGGGGTCGAAGAGGTAGTCGAAGGTGGTTTAAGGTGGTTTAAAGGTGCTTTAGCCCCAGCGGCGAGTGTAACACGTGCGTGAGAGTGTAGACAGAAACGGCGGCAACGGCGGCGGTGGAGGCACTCGGGTTGCCTTGGTCGTTACTCGCACGGGTAACTAACTGCACGGCCAGATATATCGCGGCAATCGATACTCCTTCGGGCACGGCCTCGACCCAAAGTCGAAAACCAATGCAGCAGATCGCTCGAGATTATCCGCGGCCCGCTCGCATATTCACCGCGAATATGTGCGTGTATGGGCGTGCATGCTGCTGCTTATGCAGTATGCGCATATGCATGTATCTACTTATGTATAACGCAACTGCTCGCGGCACTCGTACATCAACTTCATCGCTCGCGTAAATGACCAAAAAGAGATAGGGGCCGCGAGGCCCTTCAGCTTCGGGGATAAGATGTACAGAGTGATTCACTTGCCTTTGAATCGCAAATGATGGATACACGCCATTGAAAATGGTATGATTGTACGGTGTTGAGTAATTTTAATATAAAGGAGTATTTATCGAGTCTTTTCCACACATTGACATTTATTTATAATATCAAATTGTACCAATAATGGAAATAATTCGAACTCGAGTGTGAAAAGGATGATTAAAAGGCAATTGGCTCACCCTGTACATATTACTTGTAATATAGCGGTCGGAATGGATTATTTCTTCGGGCAGGATAGTAATCTGACGAATTTATGCCTTGAACTTAATGACCGGGAATACGGAATTTTTTCGCGCTCTCCTTACAAGAAATAAGTAAATAATTGCCAACGGCCATTTTCCTCACGTTTCGCTTCAAAGTAAAACACTCTTCGTGGTTGAACGATAAATCGGATCAAGTATATGAATTTAATATATCGGGTTGCTTGGTTCTCGAAGTAGCCTGCATTAGTAGCGAGTCAGGAGATTGTTCCATCCCTCGCAATTGAGAGTAATGCGACTCGGTGCGATAACGTCGCATAAAGGGTAACAGGGCGGGGTGACTTATAAGAAAAATCGACATACTACCTGAAGCCAAGCTACCACCTCTTCTTCACCCTGCCCTCTTGGGCATTGGTCATTTCTCGTTGGGGTTGCGTGCTGCGCGCGGACCTAATCTCGAGGAAAGTTCGCTCGGTGCGATCGAGTAGGGCCACGGCAACTGCCTCTATTAATACCGAGTTACTTTGTACTACAAATAGTTAGACTTCCAAATTTGCCACGGTAATCAAAAGAATTTCTAGTACAATTTCCTTCTATCGACACGTGATACATTTCAATTTTGCCAGATTTCTCCCATGAAAGATGAAATTCTTAGAGTTCGTTATTCTTCTCGGTAGTACTTAAACTTCCATTCGCGGCTTGTGGTGAGAAATATGTTTACAGAGCGTTTGATCTCGAAGTATTATCGTGTCAGTATGCACTCGAGTGCGTCCACCATAGTATCTGATAATCGTAAGCAATGCGTTTTCTACGCCTGCTTCACAGTCAAATAGAACTGTAACCGCTTGTCAGCAGTAAAGCATTTTCCGACCTTGAATAAAAATACCATGTGCAGAAGCAAAAGGGTACGGCAACGGGGCTCTAGTAAATTTGTCACCGGCAACGCGCCAGTTACTTTCGCTCCGCCTTATAGCCAACAGAACGATTGATTTACACAGTACGGGAGCGCGCCGCGCTTATTTATGGGACCTTATATGTAAGCGCGGGAACTTGGTTAAAAAGCTTGGTGGTACGGTCAAGCTGTCACTCGAGCTTGACAACAAGAGTATTTGAAGAACGCACATAGTCATTTATTAGTCGATCGGCTCAGTAATTATTCAAACGTTTCCTTCTAGTCTGTCTAATTCTATCGAACTCTCGCTTCCTCAAATGTAGCTTGAAATAGACTAAAGTTATAGACGCGAAAGCTTCGTGTAGACGGGAAATTAGAACTGAATGCACAGTGAATGGTAGAAACATTCGACATTGAAATAGAATTAGAATGGGACGCACTTCCTCATCAACCGACAGGCAAACATTCTGTTTGACATTACTAAAATTCATTTCACTCTCGGCCGTGGTTAGGTAAGTCACGTAAGAGTTATGTATAGTCGGGCTTTGGATTCAGGAATTCAAGCGTAATTTTGGAAGCTGTGTTTGCGAAGAGGATCAATAGAGCGGCATCGGATTCGTGCTCGGCCGACATGTATGAGCGCCAACGTGCTACGTGTGTGTTACGTCTATAATAAAGTATGTAATACCCCGTGCCCGTAACACATCGCCCACATGGAGTAGCCGGCGATCCATCGTGGCGTGGAAGCCGAGGCAGTAAGTAATTAGGAGTTCGCTGTGGATCGAGCTAAGGCAAATATTACGTACTCACTTACGTATTCGCCAATACATGCACGAATGCGCATTGCCGGCTCTCGCGCTCTCCTCCAACGAACCGTCCGTCCGAATTCTATATTTATGTGTACACACACGTGGCCGGTGACGCGAGTCTATGCATTTGTTCCGTTATTACAAATTATTAACAGGCACGAGGGGATGATAGTAAAAATAATTCAGTATAATTTCATTGTAAGTATTCGTCTATCAATTGACTGAAATTGGGCATCCGTATTTCGAGGACATTGCGAGAAACTCTCAAGTGAATTGGAAGCTTGGTAGAGTTGGGAACAACTCGAATATCGTTTCGAATATCATTTCGAGTCCACGGTATCCGCAACCCCATAAAAAGGATGGCAGGTACTGGCACACCCCTGGAATTTAATCGGGACAATAGGAATACCCCTTGCACCGTCGGATCATATCCTCTCAGGGTAGAGTGTATACCGTGAGACAGTGTGGGTGTACGCGTACATTGAAAAGGCGGATTTAGCGTATCTGTCTATTCCACATGAGTCGTGGATTTTCTTTTTCCCCATGGCATGCGCCGCTACCGGTTACGCTTGGCGTCGTCGTCGGCGTCGTCCTCGTCGTCTCCGTACTCGACAGGGGCTCTCGCATTATCGATATTAAAGGAAGATACCCGTCTGGAGCGTATCTGACCGTGTCGCGTCGAGAGGATTAATTAACTCGAGCGCGCGACATCGAGAGCGGAAACTGGGCTTTTGTTCTCCCCCTCTCATCCCCCTTTCTTGCTCTCGTCCTTACCCTCGCACTCCCTTTCTCTCTCTCTCTCTCTCTCTCTCTCTCTCTCTCTCTCTTTTCCTCTTACTATCCCCAGAACAGCTTTGTCACTCTGACGTCCTATTTCTCTCTCGCTAGTCTTTGGTTTCGTCCATAGCATTTGCCCCTCTCTCACTCACTCCAGCTAATCTTTCGTATTACCGCCACTCTCACTCTCTGCTTCCCTCTCTTTCTTTCTCATTCTCAGTGAAACAGGCGCTGCTCTTTAGGAAAATCAGGATTGGTCGGGTATCATACGAAAATCGCGAGAGAATTTGAGAGGAGTGAGCCCGCGTGCCTAGCTCGATATCCGGTAGCCAAGGATTGCTCGCGTGAAAGAGGTCGGCGAATAAACCGACGGAGGAGATAGAGGGAGATTTATTGTTCCGTAGGACAAAGTCTCTTAAGAGCATCCTAAAATATTGCGATACACCACTCCCTCCCTGCAAGTGGTCCTCTCCAGCAGCTTCGTCTGCGTTCTTCTTACTCGTTCTTTCTCCTGCCGCTCCTAGAGACTACACAGACAGATTGTGCCACACTCTTGCCGACTATTGTCCGCCGATAAGATCGATCGAGAACGTCCCCGTGAATTCTCTGTGTGTACGTAATCTGGCTATTTCATCGTCTCCCGACTGCTCTTCCGCCTCATCGGCCACCGGCGGTCCACCGCGAGAGGATTTAATTATTAGAAAACCAGCGCTAATTAGTTCTGCCCGCCGAAAATTACGCTCCTACTGTCAATTAGCGGTGTACGAGATCTCTGCACGTGCCTGCTTTGGTGCGTGTGGTGTGCGCCCGTCGTAGAGGATCTTTCATAAAATCTGTCATTGCACGTGCGTGCCATACATTTCTCTTATTTTTCATTCATTGAAACTAATACTATCGGTTTGTTAAGTAAAGCGAATCTTCGAAAATTTTCAAAACAACCTAAAATCATAATCGTTCATCGGAGCATATTCGGTGTCAGGCTTTGTGAAGCGTTCTGTACAAGGAAAGGTGCAGGTGGACCAACGGAAGATAAAACTAACGAGAACCGAGAGCGAGCGGCCGCAAATTGAAACGTCGTCGAAGGGAAAATTAGACGGGTTGGGAAAGAGGGTAGCCGCCGCCACCGCCGCCGCCGCCACCGCCGCCGCCACCGCCGTGCTCACGTTGTTTTCCGGCCAGCCCCAGGAAGATGGACCAATCGAGATAATGAGATGGCGATGCGTCGCCGATTTTCCGAGAGCCGTTTCTCTCTAGTTTTCCGGCTGGACCGAGGACGAACATTGAGGGGGAGGAGGTAGTAGGATGGCGGATTCTCTGAAAGAGAAGACATGAAACAGTAGAGAGTACGTGCAGGAGACTGGCACAGGTAACGAGCGAGGCTTGTAAGAGGGACAGAGGGATAAAGGGGCAGAGCGGGGCAGAGGTATATAGTAGGTGAGAATACCGGCGGCATTATCCTTTAATCAAATACATTACGCAGGATTTATCGCGACCCGCTGAATTAATTAAATGCCGAAGGATAAATTCTCGCTCCGGCCGAAAGCCGAGTGCCTACATGAAATTTAACATTCAATAAAATAAATCGCCCGCCCTCTCTCCACTTGGAGGACCGTTCATTCCTCGCGGAAACCTCGGTGGCAACCCTTTCCCTCGGCCGCCATACCCGATTTTCTCGCCCTGCGTTGCTCTGCCCATTCCACGAGACCATAAATCATCGAGCTCCACGCACGCACGATCAGTAGCATTGCTTGGCAATTATTCGACAAGGGAGGTCTCATTTTTACATGCTCTCCTCATCCTCGTTTTCTCTACGGTAAAATTTCAAGAGACTAAAGGCGCAAAGGGCTTGAGAGCGGACGACTTTGGTGAGGGTGTTTCGAGTTGCGCTAAGTGGAGGTCGCGGGGCAAGGGTAGGCCAGGCCAGGCCAGGGCAGGGGTTAGGGGGGCCGAGGCGGCGGCGGCTTTTGCGTGCCTGTTTAAATACTTCGGCGAAAGTATTTTATTGCCATTGAGGCGCGGCGAGAAGTTGAGTGAAAAGCCGCTCCTTTATGGCGCATTGTGCGCCACGAGTATTTTAAGAAACTGATTTATTCAGCGGCGCTTGAACGGCTGAAAAGCATACCACCCCGGCCCTACAGACGCATGGTGTGCGGCCTCAATTGCAGAAAAGGAACGCGCATCCTACTTAGGTTTTTTGCGCGGCCCCCGGGCGCTGGTAACATTCAGGATTTTTCACGCCCCGGGATATTTCATATAACGAAGCACCGCGCGGCGCTCTCTTCTCTCGCAGCGAGAGAGCTCTGCAGTTCTACACGACACTCTTACTGTATTCAAATTACAAAGAATGTCGCGATTTACGAGGCCAGCCAAGCGAAGATTTACTTTCAAGTCACTCGGCGAGCGCAGCCCGGACAGGATGGGGGTGGGCCAGTGAAAAGGAGTTGCGGCAAGGAGAAAGCGAGAATAGGGTAAGGGGTGCGTGGATGAGGGTGAGAAATCTGGCGTGTCAAGATAGTCCTCAATATTTAAGTCGGCAGAGGGCTATACACGATCAAACCTCCCTTAGGCTTATGGCGCACTTGCACGTACCCGGTGCAGTATTTTTATGCGACTTTTACATGTACCTCGGCTGTCATTGTCAGTCGAACGACTTTCGCGTGTGAGTGGATCGTTTCCTCGGTCAAGTTTACATTCGCTCGCCGAAAAAGC